>CM059280.1:21765070-21967570 GCA_030347295.1 Setipinna tenuifilis | reverse complement strand
CACAGCAATTGTCCTTGCACCATACAATCCAGTGACATTACATGATGTGCAGACTAATAGCACGTTAACATGCACTGACATTTGTGTAACAAAAGATTAATGTACACTTGTAGTATGCATTATGTGTGGATATAATTGGCAATCTATATTGCATGTGTGTGCGCTTGCTGGATAATTAGAAATGCATGTAAAAACGAAGACATAAGGAGGACATATGATGGTGTTAAAAACACATACACACTGGGCATCTATTTTTTATGTCTCACTCTAAAAGCAGTAGAGACGTGATTGCCCTGCCGCTGACAACAGATGTTGGCGCTATGAGAAAGCTGGGGCTGCTGAAAACGAGTGGAGAATAGAAATGGTGGGGAGCCCGTGATTTATCGGTAGATGAGAAATCCCGAAGGCAGTGTTTGAACGGCGCGAGGGATTCATTTCCGGCCGAAGCTCGCGTCTCCTGCCATTACGGCTCGTCTTGATGGGGGGCAAATCTCCCCGAGAGCCCGCAGGGGCAGTGCTGTCAGCATGAGCGCGAGATGAAGACACAAAGACACCCACCGAGGAGAAGGAGGAGAAAAAGTTGCATGCTTGCCATGTTAAAGAGCCCATTTCACCCACAGACATATTACACACTGACTTCCCTTTGCTTTGCTGGGGCTCAGAGGCACCATAAGCACTGCTATTTCAGAGTCATTACTGACTCATCAGCCAACCCATCGCTGCTGCTGAACTGCTGGTGGGAAGAGCTACGGTGAGAGAGAATGAAGCAGCACCACCAACCACCACCTCCCACAACCACTTCCCTTCAGGAAAGATTATTTCCTGTTTATTACACGGCTGGGATTTGAACACATATATGTATTATTAAAGTAAACAGTGGGGAAACAGCAATTCGTAGTTATTCTTTGGCGTGTGGATGATAAACAAGTACCAAATGCATATTTGTCCTTCTGGTTGTGTTCATGGAAAATGCTTGTTGCTGAATTGTATGTTAGGGGGAAAAAATTGGCAGCACACTCCAATGAAGTGTTCACCTGAGGCATATAGCATATGAATACATAAGCAGAGTTACACACTAGCAGAGAGAAAAAGGAGGAAGAGCGATAGAGAGAGAGAAAGAAAGAAAGAGAGAGATGTATAGAATAGTATAGTCCTCCATCCTCTCTGCCATGACCTTCTGCTGATCCCATTTTATTTGTTTTACTTGCGGTTATGAAGCTGAGCTCCCTGATAATGACTCTTTTATTACACACTGGCGCTAATACTGTATGTCCTCCATCCCCTCTCCAACCGTACTCTCTAACGTCCACTCTGCTGTCACGTACACGCACACACACACACATACACACACACACACACACAAAAAAAAGAAACTCAGGTCTGGACAGAGCACATAAGGAAAGTGAGAATGAAGGAGTAAGGGAAGGGGAAAAGAAAGAAAGAGAGGGAGAGAAAAGAGGAAGAGGAAAAAATATATAGAGAGAGAGAGAGAGAGGCAAAAGTAGGCACGGGGGTCATACTAGCCTTTCCCCCTGTGCCGGTGTTTTGATTACCCTCGCTGTTACCCCACCCCCTGCCCTTTATTTACTCCGACTGATGAGAAAGCCGTCAGTGGGCGGGAGTGACCTCTCTTCGGAGGAGAGACAGCCAATTACCCCCAGGGTTACTGAGTGTGTGCCCAGGATGAGGAGCTCGCACTGGGAAAACCACCAGCTGGCTACTCTAAGGTAGGAAAAACGGGAAGCCTATACTGTAAAATGAGCTCAAAATGAGGCATTGAGTTGTTTACTTGAAATGTTTTTTTTCCCATTTGTCAGTGTGATATCTGATTCATTCAATTTAGAAATCTTTTTAAAACCCCTTCGATTTGATAAGTTAAGAAATGTTCCAATATGTTGGCAGTGTACTTCCTATAGCATGGTTATCTTTTTGTGGGTTCTCACTGTGGCTTGCAAAAAGCCTGGAAGCCTGGAAAAGACTGACAGAAAACTCCTCTAAGGAACACATTACATGACCTTAACCTTACAGGGTCAACCATCAGGTCTGTTATTCCCTCTGGGCTATATTGCTAGCCTGTGACATTGAATGCACTCTAAAGTGAAAAGCAATGTACTCAAAATGTCTGTAAACAACTGTGTGCCTGTATGGATTCACATAGTCACTCTGAAATCCAGAGCTAAAAGAAAGCTAAAACTGTGAAGTTGTTACTATGCTAATTTATGAGTTACTATGCAGTATCAAAGTGAAAAAGTCTTCCCCACCCACACATATTTTGTGTGATATCTGTGCATAAACAATATGAAGTACAGGGTTGATATTGGTTTTCACTACAAAAAAGGACAAATATCATTTTAAACATAAGGTTTAAAACAAGTTATCACATACTAGCAGTTCATTTGAGAAGATGCATCTAACAATACACGAATCAAAGACCTAACAAGGAGTGGGAGAGATAAGTTCATTTTCAAGCAGTGCTAAGTGAGTGTCTGCATGTAATCATGGCTAGCCATCTGGGCGGCTACAAAAATTAATCAGTGACTCAGCACACCCTGCCGCAGACACATCAAAGCAGTTCTGTGCCACGCTGCCGTGTTACAATTACAGCTGAGCTATCTGCTGTTTTCTGACTGATTTGGCAGCACGTTGCCTCACCTGTTCCCTTACCTCTCATGACAGGAACAGAGCTAGAGTGCAAATGAAGCATTATTCATGATGACACACAACCACACTAAATACTTTATGTTCAAATATGTTGAAATATAGCAAATGCTTTAACTCAAAGCAACCCAAAACACTGGAATAACCAAAACATTTAAATGACAACAGGCCTACTCTTACTGATGTCACATCACCAACAACAATAACAGTAATTACTGTATATAACACACGGTTAAACAATAAAATGTGTTTAGTCAGTTTAGTCCAGGACTAATGTGAAAATGTGGATCGACATGGTAATGTTGGTCCAGGATCAATGGTTGGAACAGATTAATGATGAACATTTCATTGAACCTTCCATAGTCAATGGGCACAACATTCTTTAAGACCACACCACATGTTGTAAAATTTAATGTGTAGAGGGCGCCGTTCTCTCACAAAATGTGAAGCCAAAGTCAGTTTTTGCTGAATAATTCACAAAATGTTGCAGCCAAGAAGATCAACAATTTTTATGCTCTGCAATGTGTACTGTATGAACTCAGTCCATAAATTTTCATTTGGCATGTAGCACCACCTAGGGTGCATGTAAGTATTGGTGTATAAGCATGTAGTACAGGGGTGTCAAACATACGGCCCACATGTCAGTCCCTGTTTTTGTGTCAACTGGCTACCATTCCCGCAAACCGTAGTTCATCACCCATCCGCTAGGTGGCGACAATCTAATTTCAGCAAATGGCTTACCAACATTCCAAGTTCGAGCTCGCGAGCTAGCTTGTTGATGGATGGAGGAAATGTTGTCTTAAGAACGGAAAAGTAGACAAAGAATGTCATATCCCTTAGGGAAAATGGACAAATGCCTACTTCATTTGGGAAGTTAACAGTAAGCGAATATGTTTAATATGTTTACGGCAAGTTTCTGTATCAAAGATGTACAATACTCGTAAGTATTACCAAACTGCTCATGCTGAAACATTTGATCGTTTTACTGGACAACTGCGAGAGGATAGATTTGCAATCTTGCATTTATGGTTGACATGACAGGGCATTTGAATGACTTAAATAAGACGATGCAAGGTCAGAACAAACTGGTTAGTGACCTTTATACCAGTATCCGAGCTTTCCAATGCAAATTTGGCCTTTGAGAAGCACAACTGTCTCTAAGCAACCTCGTACATTCCCCCTCCTTGGCCTTGCCCCTCGATTGGCCCGGGAATTATGGAGCGAAGATTGCTGCACCAAAGAATGAATTCCACAGCCGCTTTCATGAATTCCGCGAACTTGAAAGCCGGTTCTCATTGTTTATCTCTCCGTTCACCGCTAGCGCTGCTGAGTTGCCATTTACAGATCTCCAGTTGGAGCTCATTGATTTGCAGTGCAACACCGTGTTACAGCAACTTTTTAATAGAGTGGACCTCGAAGTGTTTTACCAGGGCCTTGGGTCTCGTTATCGCAGCCTAACTGCTTTTGCAGCCAAACTCCGCTGTATGTTTGGGAAAACTTATGTCTGTGATCAAGCATTTTCTGTAATGAATCTGAACAAAACTGCACTGCGATCTTGACTTTCACACAGCCACCTTAATCATGCCATGAAAGTTTCAACTGTGCACTGTGTTGGTGAACAGAAAGAGATGCCAAATGTCTGGGGAAAGCAACTGTCTGTCTGCCTGCCTGTCTGTCTGTCTGTCTGTCTGTCTGTCTGTCACTCACTCACTCACTCACTCACTCACTCTCTCTCTCTCCCTCTCTCTCACACACACACACACACACACACACACACACACACACACACACACACACACACACACACACACACACACACACACAGTACCTTTCTATGCCATAGTTTTTTTCAGTGGTGAGAACAAACAGGTGTTGTGGACATAATGCAAACTGTTGGCTGTTCTTATTCTCATTAATGTCGTGTATGAATGAACTGAAGAGTTCATTAATAGAGGTTACATTTAAAACATGTTGCTGCTATAAATTTATTCTTTTTTTACAGACACACTGTTTTAGAGTGGTAAGGACAATTTCACAAGCTCAAAAGTTTACATAGGCTAATAGTTCTGTTTAGTCATTCTTTACAATAACATGTTAGATTTAAAAGCAATTTTCAATAAACCTGTCATACTCCAATGCAAATGTTATGGTTACACATGTTCACGGATTATGTGGCCCTCGATAACCTATACATTTAATCATGTGGTCCTCCATGAAAGTGAGTTTGACACCCCTGATGTAGTAAATTAGAATGCATGGTCTTGTGTTGCTTATCTATATCTAGATACAGTAAGTAAAGTTTATCATTGTGTTTATTCACTAGTGAAATTGGCTCGCACTGTTCTTACCTTCAATGCACTGCCTCCTCCCCACTGAGAGTCAGTTGTTGGCAATCTGCTGCTGGTGCAGAGTTAACAGACTGTTAACAGACGGCATAAGCCAGCTAAGGGAAATCAACCTGTGGACCTTGGGCAGCACTAATGTTTCCTTGTTTGTGTTTCTGACCGTCGGCTCGGAGTGTTCAGTGTGTTACTCTGGGAAATGGCACCATATGGGAAACTTGCCAAGGTGCTTTTTTGTTTTGTATGCCTCCATTTCCGATTGAGTGTGGAATGTGGGATAGCAGCAGGGAGATGGCAGATTGAAGCTGGGGAGTCAGTGCTGCCGCGTAGGCTGAGGTGTGGAAGTAACCAACACCTCGACACAGCAAGGAGGAGGACCAAAGCATCTCTTTCTTCGTAGGACCACCATGAGGCAGTAATAAATATAGCTCCACAGATAGTATCATTGACGTCACAAGAAGGAAAAGCCAGGGAGCCATACTGCTAGTAGGATGTGACAGACTAGGTGGGGTAGCAGTGCTCTGCATACTTTAGAGAATCAGCCATCTCACTCCATAGGGAAATAGACCCACAGGCCAACTTCAGAATTCCAACTCAAGAAACAACTCAGAAACAACTTCAGATTCCAACTCAAGGCATAATGTTATTCTACTGGACAATTTATTCATTGCGACGTCATGATAATGCAACCTCCCGGGGTTTTCTTAAAAACATTCTGTATTTCTCACACCCAGTCAGACATGTTTTACAACTCTTAATCCTTCAGATTAGAAATAAGGTATGGCATAGTGGTTCATTACCTAAAGAGACTTACAAAAGTTAGTTAGAACAACCTGCTTGCAACTCCTCATAGGAGTAGATGTGTACTGTGTACGTGCAGAAGTTATGAAATGACTTTTGAAGTTGTATTTTTCAGCTTGAGTGACAAAAACAACAGAGCTGTGGAGTGCAGTCCTGCATCAGACTCACTTGTTTTATTCACTTATTTCCCCAAAGCGGTGTAAAGACAACCAGCATCATGGACGGATATGACAGTATCACTTTTGAGACTTAGCAAGGGTATAGTACAGGAGCTTTACTGCCCTCCTGTGCTACTGTGGCCAATTTTGTGTCTAAAACTAGCTCTTTCCAATAAATGTGTGAGGTAAGATGACTTTTTTTGTCCTGTAACAAATTACATACCGTTATTGCCTTGCTGTAGGATTTTATAGGTTGTTAATTACAGCGTTGGCCAATTTTTGGCCCAGCAATTTATAGCTATTTGCATGAGCTCACGGGAAGATTGATGTGCAGAGGCCATTGTTTTCACCAGCGGCGAAGTGCGTGAGTCATGACATCTTGGACCCATAAAAGGAGGTGACACACACAAGTCTTCTCCGTCGGCCACTCTTTAGTGCACTCATCGAGTGACTCAATGTCACCATAAAAAAAAAGTCTCCCAGGCCTCCCCACTGCCTGTAGTGTACGTGGCTAAAGGTGGCGCATCAAACTTGGAGCATGTTTTCCATATTTTAAAGATGTACTGATGGTTGCATGGCATCACCAAAAAATATATCATTGTCTAGCAGTTCATATAATGTAATCCATAAAACTTGTATTTGCATTTGTATCTGGCATTTGTATTTTGATTCTACATGTAAACATATGCATACGAAAAACCAGAAACTAAAAAATATGCAAAGACATGCATGGAATATTAGATTATGTTCATCTGCTTCTTCCTCCCTTTAAATCCCTTCCACAGCCAAATAGAGTAAGGCAAGTGATTCTCAACACAATGCCTTTTGTACAGCAGACTGCTTAGAATACAGAAATATATTTTGACAAGCATCCTGCAAAATTGCTGTTTTTGACCGTATGATCAGAATGCTGGTCACCAGTCAATCTCATCACACCAGCTGACAGTGGAGAGCCAGTGAATTTCAATGACAGAGAGGGATGTTTGAAAAAGACAGACAGCAGGCGCATGACTGAAATTCGCAGTCCGAGACCGATATTTGCACATTCTCATAGAGTCTGGATATCAACACTCTACAGCCATTGAGCCGCTGATTATCTGGTAGGTAAGGTAAGGTCCTGTGTTTGTTTCAAAAGTAGTTGCCTGTTGATCCCCCATGTAACCTTACATTTAACTATCTTCCCGCCACACCCTGCTAAACTAAATGCAGTACGCTGTTGCACTTAGAATTCCATCTCGTGCTGCCCCATCAAGATTTCCTGATACTGGAATAACGGACTTTCAAACAAATTGCACATGTAGTCAAAGAATACTTCACCAGCCAAAAATCTATCGTCATACATGTCCTGTATTTTTGGCCCATCCTGTATAACATTTATCTCAATAGTCTTATGTGTTATGGCCATAGGAGAGCGCAAGTCCACATATAGCCAACCTAGTGAAGATTGAACAGGGAG
Source organism: Setipinna tenuifilis (assembly GCA_030347295.1). Lineage (NCBI taxonomy): Eukaryota > Metazoa > Chordata > Actinopteri > Clupeiformes > Engraulidae > Setipinna > Setipinna tenuifilis. The sequence goes on along the minus strand of CM059280.1, from coordinate 21,960,155 downwards.
GGGCAATAATCCAGTCTCCACTTTCATCATAGCCACCGCCTGCTCAATGCTGTGACACGGCCAGTGTGATCCATGAAAAGCTATCATGTGTACAGTTCTGTTCAGGGCACTCAGCAGAATACAGGCTAAATGGCACCTGGGTGTCACCAGTAAAGCCAGCCAAACTTTTAAAGACACCCACATCGATTGACCCGTGATAAAGAGGTTAATCAAACTGCACACTACACAGAGCGAGTATCTGGAAAAGCGTCACACAAGTGATGATATGACCCACATCATTCTTATGGATCTGCCAGCTCTGTCGCTCTCTGTTTTTCTGTCTCTCTCTCTCTCTCTTTCTCTCTCTCTCTCCCTCTGTCTCTCTCTCTCCTTCTGTCTCTCTTTCCCTTTCTCTCGCTCTCTCTGTGTGTCTCTCTCTCTCCTTCTGTCTCTCTCTCTCCCTTTCTCTCTCTCTCCCTCTGTCTCTCTCTCTCTCTCCCTCTGTCTCTCTCCCTTTGTCTCTCTCTATCTCTTTCTCTCAGGCACACACACACACATTTTGAGAAAGGGAACTACACACACACACACACACACAGTTGTACATGTACACAGAGAACAAGAGACACAGAGAGAGGGACACCCTGACACACACACACACACACACACACACACACACACACATATCTCTACACATCCACAGAATTAAAGCGATTAACATCTCCACCTGCTGGCATCATGAGTGTAACACACATACCACAGCAGCTCTAAGCAACCCCAGGCTCTATAGCCATTTTTCATGCAAATAGGCATTTTTAATATACTTAAAGATGATTAAGCACACCAATTACAACCGAATGAAAAAGCTCTCCACTGCTACACTCAGTTCACCTGTCTGCTAGGTCATAGCAAAGTCAAGAGTGCCTGACTAACCAGCCATATATTAGCGATGAAATGGCGATTAATTCGACAGTTCAGAGTGCCAGAGTGCATGTGGCAAAACCGCACCGTAGACAAAATCACTGTCTTTAATCCTCATTGAAGAAATATTTATCTCCTGGCTGTTTCTTTGTCTCTGTTTCTCTCTCTCTCTCTCTCTCTCTCTCTCTCTCTCTCTCTCTCTCTCTCTCTCTCTCTCTCTCTCTCTCTCTCTCTCTCTCTCTCTCTCCCTAGCATTCCCCATGGAGGCATGTGCAGGCCATGGAGGCATGTGGAAGCTGGTTTACCGACAACACTTACACTTACCCTGGTGTGTTATAGTAGTTACCAGTTGGGAATTAAAATGAAATGCTGCTAATTAAAGGACTATGGCTAGTTCAACATGTAAAACCATATATTAGGAAATGAGCAGTAACTTACAGTAGGCAGGTCAAACTTACAAATGGTTGTGTTTTATGATGGCTACACTCCAGACTATACCCAGGGTTGAAGCGGCCTAGGCCGATTCATACTTTACTTTACATTATTGGGGCATACTCTGGTTAATTCACCCCCCCCAGGCCAAATTAAACCACAGGTATAGTTTGGCCTAAAGGATAGTTTATCCCAAAGGTATACTCTGGCCTCGGCCAAACTATGCCAAGGGTTCATTTGGACAGGGGTTAGTTTGTCCTGTTAGATTGGTTACATTAGTAAGGAAGCTGTTCTGCTTTTGAAGTATTGCTGAACTGGCAGGAGTGCTTAAATAGGGAATGTTCCTGGTGTGCTGAGCTTAACACTACCTTTGAGAAACTTTTTATGACCTGTTCTCTTAATCTCTTAGGTCCTATTTCCATTACGGACATACTATCACAAACAGTGTTCATAATGTTTAAAGTTCATTTAATGAAAACCTGCTTACATGAAACATTGACAATTCACTAAGCTCACAGGACTATTGTGTATGTACTTATATACACTTGTATAGCTGGACACCTCTGGGATCTGTACTTTCACCTTAATGCTTACAACATTAGAACACAATAGCTCCTTGTTTAGAATGTATGGATGTCATTACCTCAGCATTAAAAGCCTTTACATTGTTAGACCCATTGTTAAAGTCATTGTTCATGAGTTTGGAGAAAACTGCAATGCCTGCCCTTTCCTTGGAGATACCAAAGCATGGAAATATTAATCGCCCGGCTGGTTTTGTATAAATCTGTAAGTAGCAGGAGAGAGGGTGCAAGATTAAGCTCACTTCTCTTTATTAATTCAGGAGGCACATTCATGAGCATTTCAGAGGTCTATGATAAAAAGGCCATTCTGAGGAAAAAGGTCATCGAGAGCATACTCTGCATTCTTTCAGAGCAAGAGAGACCCACCAAACTCAGTGTATTGATAAAATAGGTTACCCTATTTCCAGCATAGCAAATCCAGACACCGTATTTTTTCTGCAGGTCATGAATGTTTGAAAGGAAACCTCCAGTAATGTTGTTCCTATCATTTTGTGAAGTTTCCTTTGGCCATATTCATTCCAACATTCATTTTACACAGACTGACATATTTCAAGTGTTTATTTCTTTTGATATTGATGATTGTAACTGACAACTGATGAAACCCTCGAATTGAGTATCTCAGAAAATAAGAATATTGTGGAAAGGTTCAATATTGAAGACACCTGGTGGCACACTCTAATCAGCGAATTAACTCAAAACACCTGCAAAGGCCTTTACATGGTCTCTCAGTCTAGTTCTATAGGCTACACAATCATGGGGAAGACTTCTGACCTGACAGTTGTCCAGAGGTCAAGACACAAAAGATCATTACTAAAGAGACTGGCTGTTCACAGAGCTCTGTGTCCAAGCACATTAATAGAGAGGCGAAGGGAAGGAAAAGATGTGGTAGAAGAAAAGTGTACAAGCAATAGGGGTAACTGCTTTCTGGAGAGGATTGTGAAACAAAACCCATTCAAAAATGTTGGGGAGATTCACAAAGAGTAAACTGCAGCTGGAGTCAGTGCTTCAAGAACCATCACGCACAGACGTATGCAAGACATGGGTTTTAGCTGTCGCATTTCTTGTGTCAGCCACTCTTGAACAAGATACCTGGCCTGGGCTAACCACTTAAGCTAGCTAGCCTGTCTGGGCTAAAGACAAAAAGGACTGGACTGATGCTGTTCTGTGATGAAAGTAAATTTTGCATGTCTTTGCAAGGTCCCAGAGTCTGGAGAAAGACGGGAGAGGCACAGAATCTAACTGGAAAACAACTGCTTTTTCCAGATGGATTCATTGACCAAAGGCTCACGAGAATTTTGATTTTGAGATACGTGACTTCCATGAGACAACAAAGTTGAAGCTTCTCCATTTTTACATCTGCTCGAAAGGCAAATTCTCAGATCAATCCTCTGTGGAGGAAGAAAGTGACTCCTCGACTGAAGATGTAGAAGACCCGAGACACGGGTTTATTCCTGTTATTCATTCTTGTTCCTATGGACAGCAAAAAATGACCACAAACAATGGGGCTAGGGGTTGAATTGAATTGCCCTTTAGCAGATGCATTTTTGGTGTTAACAGCTCAGTGAACAATGTTTGCATTTTACATTTTTACTTTGAACTCATTTGTTGCATGATTTAAAACCTTTTTTGTTACAGAATCTGCATGTCTTCAGACCTAGGGACATTTGCTTCAGACCTAGGGACATTTGACTCCTCTACCAACATTCCCAGTAGGCAAGAGGAGGCTGACTCCATTATTAATGTTGTGGACACTGTTTCAGATCAGTCTTCTGATTCTGTCATGAGCCTGCTCGCTGCCTTACCGGTTTGAGGGATTTTCCACTACACCTGATCACTTATCACCTGCCAAGCCCACTCGCACTGCTTCATGCTGGCAAAATAATAATTTCAGTGGCTAAAACGTTTCTTTCTAGTGGTTCTCATATGCAGTGATGGATTTGCAAGATCTCGCAAAAGAAAGTCAAGGTCTCAGAAAAACAAACTCAAGATCTCGCAAACCTAGTCAGGGGTCTGTACAAAAAGATATTATGTGTAAAAAAATGTTGCCTTTAACTTTTTTGTTATTTTGAGATATTATCTTGTCATTGAGATATCTCGTTATTTCAACATAAGTCGTTATTTCGTATAGCACTGCTTGCAACTTTGTTCCTTTTGTCCTGGACAGACAGGCAATCTTGAGACAAGGTTTGGTTTTCCTTCTGGACCACAAATAGATTTTGCACTGTGTATGAATCTTCTACCCTACCATAAATCACTTAGTTCTAACCTCCAAACAAGAAAACGGTAGGTATTTGAGGAACATAGAAAGGTAATCCTTATTTTTATACCAGGGTATGCTTGTGATTCTTAGATTGTTTTTTATTTTCTCACAGTTTTTGCCTCCTTTTAAAATGCTTTATATGCATAGGGGCAAACAGTCCCTGCCAAACAAAATGGGAACTGGGAACGGGAACATGCATTCCTTGAGGGAAAAGTACTTCTATCAGAATGTACTTTTCTGTCGTACATGTCAAGCAAAAATGATGTGGACAGTAGCTGTTGCTGACATAGACATTGATTGGAAAATGTTTTGAAATTTTCCTTGTCTGTTCAGTCCTTGTCAGAAGATGACAAGAAGATGTACAATGCAAGACAGCTGCTCTTTGTTCTTTTGCTACCATGCTTGCCTCCCTGCCTTGGGCATAGCAAGTTTGAGTCCAGTATAGGACTGCTTTAGTATTCATAATGCAGGTTACAGTTGCAGTGAATCAAATTCAGGGACTCAATATGATCAGCAAATGTCATATTTATTGCACTACCTTACCTGGACGTCCTAAGCGTCATCCATGTGTGCACCATCCATGTGTAAATCTTCCAGAAGTCATTCAGCTTCCTATGCGGTGCCTTTGATTTTTATCTGTCTGGCTGGTAAGCATCCATCATATGTCACACAATATACACCACCACAAATCACGTGGAACCAAAGTTAATTACCTCACTCAGTGCATGAGAGTGGACAACTCTTTTCCAATTATACAGCTGTCCTGTCACCAAATTTTATGATCTGTGGGTCTTGGTGGTGAATAGCAATTGAAGGAGATGGTTTGGGTGAGGGCCTAAGCAGCTGTGACCACTCAGATTTATCATCTAAGAAGAGTTAGTTACAGGGGAAGTATTCTACTTTCTGCTGAGCATCTTTATTACAGTGTATATGAATTACAATACCATAAGTCTATATAGTGAACATTATTAGTGATCACCACTGAACAGAACTAAACATAAGTCTAACCCTTCACTTAAGAGTGTTCTCCAACAACACTTTCTGATAGGCTTTAGCCCGTTTCTGCTAAATACCTGCAAAAACAAATCACTTGTCAAGTCATTTTTGACAGCAAAAATTACTTTAAATTGTTGTTTTCTTGAAAGTTCCTCTTGCCTTCTAAATGTCTAAATGTCAGGCAAAATATGCCTTTTACCTTAACTACATTTATAGAAATGTGTGTGCTCATGACATTAATGGAGACCCGTCACCACAGACTTTATCCTTAGTTCACCATTTTAGAAGCAGGAGAAAAGTGTGCAATGGTTTCTCTAACACACACATTCACTTTGCCTGTCTTCTATGTCTTTATTTTTTTTCTTAGTCTCTCTTTTCTCCCCCTCCCTTGGTCTTTCTTTCTCTCTGTTCTCTATCTCTGTCTTTCTCTCTCACTCTCACACACACACACACAAACATGCACGCGTGCACACACACACACACACACACACGCATACTCACACACAAATTAACACAAAGACAGATGTAGTCTCACATACACACCAGCACTGCCTCTTCACAGGAATTCTGGATGCCTTTGGTGCCTAAAGGCTAATTGATAAGCTTCGTGAGAAGACTGATGAGGAGCATTAGACCTCACACACAGAGAAGAGGTCATTTCTAATCATGGAGTGTGTGTGTGTGTGTGTGTGTGTGTGTGTGTGTGTGTGTGTGTGTGCGCGCGCGTGCACGCGTGTGAAGCATTAGACCTTTCACACACAGAAGGGTAATTTCTAATCATAAATGCACAGATCAGCTGGGGCTGCTGGCCCACTAAATCTTCGCCTCAGCAATCTGGGAGTTAACACAGACTTTGTTGAAACTTTAATTCCAGCTTGGATTAATTGCCTATTGTCTCAGCTAATGTCTGAGTGGCTGGAGTGGCTCTTAATGTTGTCCACTTACTCACTGAGCTGACATTGATTCTTTGACATCTAATTCCAGTTAGCATAATAAAGTTGCTGCGCGGATATTTCTTCATAAGTTTGTGCTATTATCCTTTTCAAGACAATGGCCTTAAAAATAGTGAGTTAACTCTTTGGTTTTACACAAAAGTCTTACAGGCCATGTGAAATTGCACACTAGTGATATAATACAGCCCAACATGACAAACTTATTTTTACATTTCACATGATTCAGTATAAATGCAACATCCCCAAGTAATTTTTAGATGATGCTTTCTTGCTGCCTTTACTATACCTATAATATGTTATATTTTATTATTGTAGCAAAAATGTGTGTATGTGTACATATGGGTGTGTGTGTGCCTGTGTGTTTGTGTATCTCAAATCAGTGGACAAGGTTGGTACAGTCAAACATTAACTTGTTCTTTTATGTTCTCCCATGCAGTTTTCTCCTCTGCTATCCGGAACAGTTCCCTGTTGTTCCTTTTGGGTGAAATAAAAACTGTGACACTCCACATGCCTATGTGACCATGTGACATGATCAAACAACACTAAAGTCATTTTTAGGAGAACGATTCTATGGACAAAGTGATTTTTAAAGATGTGGTTCCAGCTGGAGCCATGTTTAAGAAAGCTTTCACTCCTATTATGCTGACTGTACTTAATGGTGAAATAAACTTCAAAATCTATAGTTCAAGACCACTCCAGTGTGGTGTCAGTATGTCTCCTGAAATCTTGTTATACTGTACTTCTGCAAGGGAAGAAGTAGGTACTTCCTGTGAAAATATCACATCATATCTTTCCTCCTTCCTTCTTGCCTTTCTTTCTTTCAGTCTTTTTTTTTTCTTTTTTGAGTAGTTACTTCTACCTCTATTATAGTCTGGGGAGTCATTTCAGGTACTTGGCTGCCAAGGAAACAATTTTACAATAGTCTTACAACAGCACCAGAAAGATGACCAAAGTCTGCTTCAGATCCGAGTGAGGTAAAGGGAGTGATACTGAAGAACACTGTGACACTGAACACAGACATGATGGTAGTGCTGCAACGACGGAGAGACCTGAAACGGTGGGGTCATGGTCTTAGAGGTAGTCTGGGATATTAGTAATGACCTTACCTCTTGGGGAGTCATTAAACCTGAATCTCGTGGCAAAGGGGCACTGGAAGTGGGGTAAAATATGGGGAAAGGCCTTTGCCAAAATGAGGTAGGCTAGACGTTGCTCCTCAGGGCCCTTCAGCAAGAGCCAATGAGCTCCACCGAGAGTTAGAAGCTGGTCATTCAGTTAATTGGCTGCCTTATTAGTTTTGTAGTGCATTGTTTGCCTACGCTGACACCAAGTGGTAATATGAGGAAAGACAACACACTCAGGTTGCTGCCACAGAGGTCCATACTAATTATAAAAAGTATATATATAAAAAGTACATATTTATAATTACAATTCACAATTTCTCTTCCCTAATGATTCAGCAAACACAAATGTGCCTATGGAGGTATCTGATGAAGACTAGAACTAGACAAGACTAGACAAAACTAGAATTCAGAACTTCATGCAAAAGCAAAACCATATGATTCAGTAATTTCATTAAATCAATAAATACCTCATACCTATTATTATGGTTGTTGTTGTTACTCATAGTAGGCTCGTAGTTGTAGGAGTACAGTGTTTTGCTATTTGAAGAATAGTTTTTAGGGTAAAGCTAGTCAGGTAAACCACATTATAAATACATCCCAAGAGTAACTGAAGTGAAATACATAAACTAAATTAACACTCACAAATAGACCAACACAGAAAAAAGGCTCAGCCAGGTCTTGCCAGGTCTTCTCACCTTCCCTGCATTGCCCCCCTTGCGGAGCCCATAGTACTGAATGCTGGACACATTAAGTGCCTCAAGTATAATCAAAAACAGTTCACTTTAAATAAAAGGAGTTGTGATAAAAGATGAACTGGGAAGATTATTCCAGTTTAAAATAGATGTTTATTTAAACACGCCTCATCCACACTTTATTAAAGAATAAGCCAAGCTTACTTGGAACAAATTGGTGGAAACTTGTTGCCTTAAATGGCTAAGGTAAATGTAACCATCCTACTTCAAGTTATGTTTACTTACATTTATACATAACTTGAAACAGAATAGCAAGCAGTTTCCACCATTTCAAATGAGCTGGACTTTTTCTTATTTTACAGTACATTTATAGTTATGTGTTTAATTGTTTCAGCATCAAAGCGTTTGGAAATCAATTCCATATAAATGCATGTTATTTAAGTTTGTGGTCCTCTAAAATTGCCAAGCAGGCCAAATCGTGAGGCTAGCCCCAGACAATCCAGAGTTTCTGCTACAACCAGTAGGGGGCACAAAAGCAACCTCTGTTTGCAGTAGGCCTAGGCAGAGAGAGGTATAGGAGGTTTGTACAAGCGCATCTCAATAAATTAGAATATCGTGGAAAAGTTAATGTATTTATTTTCATTCACTATATCATAACCTACTATAGGCTATATGAATATATGATTCATAACACAAAAGTTAAATATTTCAAGCATTTACTTTGTCGTTGATTATTAAAGCTTTCAGGTAGCCTAATATTATAGGTATATATAAATAATATATCCTAATTCATTGAGATGCGCTAATAAGCTATTATGCATACAGCCAACGAGCGTAACTGCGGCTTCTTAACGACATGAACGCATGTTTTAATTCCAGGACATTCTTTTTCACAGCTTTTCGCTTTTCGAACATAAACACGCATCTGTACAAACAAGATGAGCGGCGATCACCAGTTTTTTCCCCTCTGTGCACGATAATTCTGCCACAACTTCTGATATTTGGTCCAATTTGAGTTTTAACACGTCTAAAAGTTCTGGACAGCTGTTTGAACCTCTACCCTGGCCAGAAACAACCAGCCTGTCAGTGGCTCTGTACCAACCGCTGGATGCCTTCTGCCCGCCCGAGGGCCCTAGTTGGTTGTCGACCAGTGACCAGGATGTTGTTAGCGAACTGGGCATTCGTTTGGTGGAGATCGAGTTATTAAAAATCATTGGAGAACAAGGCGACAATAATGGAAGTATGTTTATGGTTGAAGACTCTTTAAAGCAATATACTAGGCTAACTGAATAATGAGTAGGCTAAACATCATGTCTTTCCTCTTTCCTAGAGCACGCCCTGCTGTCTGAAATGGATATGCATCTACGACGAATAAAAATAAGAAGACTGTATGGGCCACAACCTCCATCATGAGTAATCTACATTAAAATAGATATATATCTTTCTACATTTGTTTTTCTGTTCTGTTATTTGTTTTCAGTTGGAGATTAGCGACAAGTGGATCTATAGGCCTACCATTTGCTAGCTTTTTGGAAGACAACTTAGAGTAGCCTAAAAAAATGTCTCATCATGTAAGCCTGCTTCTACATCTGTCTAAAGCTTGTCTGAACTATACAGAAATGTTTGGCTAGGTAGGCGGGTTTTGCAATAAAGTGAGGCATTTCGTTGTCTCAGACTGGTTCTCCTTAAGAAGATAGGCCTATATATTTGTTATTAAATTGATAAAAGACAATAATCCCATATCCCCCAATAATAATTGTCCTAAATTACCTGTCATCTCAGCTAAAGTGAAGTGAAGATTCTCCTCCAACTATCCTCATCTCTTCTTCTTCCTAAAGCCCCTAACACAAACAAACCACATCCCTGTTCGCAAATGTCATAACTCCATGCCCACATTAACTGTATGTGTTTTGGGCAAAGCAAGGTGCTTACCTCCAAAATTGTGCAAAAGTTCCATGGGCAATGCGTGTATACAATACTGATGTGGTGGTGAAAGACTATCACAAACCAGGTTCTGTCCCATCATTCAGTCCAGTTTATTGGCTCATTGGTTCAAGAAGATTAAAAATCAACATTACTCTGGGCTCTTAGAAATTAACATCAGATGAATCAACGCTTAAGTGTCTTCCATAAAGCTGTTGTAACTGATATTTGTAGGATACCGTCTTTACTTCCTGACAGCTATTGCTTTCGTGCTTAAATATGCTGTAAGGGAGAAATGTGTCCAGGACCCTCCTGTGCTCTTTTCTTAGCTACAAAACTTGCAATACAGTACAGCTACATTAACCAATCATAGACCCTCTAATAAGAGATGAACAAAACAGTGTGCCAATTGAGAGAAAATTGGTTAGTAAGTTAGTAAGATCACTTACAGCAGCTTTAAGTTCTCTTTATACAAACAAAACAAATCTTTACTTATAACGGAGAATGATATTGTCAATCTCAAGGTATGACAGTGTAATTATTATGAAATTTCCTAGAATAACAAAAAAAAGGTTAACCCATCAGCAACGTGCTGGAGAGTTTAGTAACTTCAAGAAATGATTTGATTTCTTAACTATTTACAAACCAACACCAATATTGGCATCAAAGTTCCAGTAGGGAACCTGAGAAAATAAGATGTGTGACACTGACAAACAACAAAGACATTTTTTTTTCGCATTTCACTGTGAATTCAGTAGCCACGCCCCTCCATGGCCATCTTCCCCACAGACATAAACCATCCAAATGTCTATGTGACGAATACTCACCTCTTTCATAAAAATGAGTCATATACAAACAGTCTTCCTCGTAAGACATGGCACCACCAACTTTGTTTTTTTAAACATCAGCAAAAAATGCAACCAGCATTACAGTACTGTACATTTCAATGGAAAAAAGAAAGAAACACCGCATAGGCCAGTTCTCCTTTCAACTAGTTCTCCGCGGCTATGTAGATCCTTACTCTTGGCCATTTGTCCAGATAGCACAGCATCTACATATTACTAGACCTGACTATTGCTTACCGTCTTGCAGTTTATGTACTATCATTTTTATTAAGTGATCACCACATGACTTCTTCCTTTCAAACAGTGACAGAATTAAAAGAAATGATGGACCTATACTCACTATAAAGTGCATTTCAACAGACCTTAATAGGAGTTACAATACAATCATTTCCAAAGAGTTTTCTCCTTTGTAACACATTCCCCATTCAATGCAAAGAAATATTAACTAGACGACAGCCTATTGGACATGGGAATGACAGCACATACAAAAAGCCCTTCAGTCAAATACTCTGCAGCTGCATGCACTTGGTCACACAGGAATGTACTTCTCTAGCTTGAAGAGGAAGCAATATGTGACCAACAAATACCATATCAGTCTTTTAAATGTATACCCACAAAATTATTTTAAGTCACTTGCTCCTAAAATATCAGTACATTTGTAACTTAATCCCTCTTGACTCCTGAAAATGTTTCAGCTTGCATACTCAAACCAGCAAGGTCTTTGTGAATAGGACGAGGGGTAATGATCATTCCTTATAATCAGTTATTCTCAATGTTATATGCATTGAGTATTAGAAAAGTCTCAATTCATTGAATCCGGCTTCTTCTTGATTAGCATGTCTGTAAATCACAACAAAACTAAAAAACTTAAGCGCTAACTAAATATGTGATATTCATAATGTACAAATGATTGGTTGAAAGTATAAATTCATTGCAATGCTTTGGTTCTCATGTGAAAGTCAGTTGTTTTCAATCCCAAACATCACATTTACGATTTGAATGCTATTTTACAATGCCACAGAACAAATGGAGAAAAAGCAAAAAGTTAAAGACAGCCCACAGTAAAGCTGACTGAAATGCTTGACATACAACAGGTTTGTTTTGCAAGAAAAATGAGTACATTGTGAAATTCAACAAGGATAACTATTTCAGGCTCAACCCAAAGGGGAGAGCACATATCTATACAAACCTCTGAGTTCAGTTTTTGTGTGGTGTGCAGGTCTGCGGCAGTCTCTCCTGTAAAAGAATCGCAGATGGGCCTCCTGCCCAATAGAGGGCGCTCTAGACCTGGAACTCAAACATGTCTGTCTGCTTCTTGGCCAGCTTGGCCACCTCCTCGCGGATGGCTTTGACCAGGGCAGACGTGGAGAGGTTGGTGAGGGGGTTGTCAGACACCGGGATGTCCAGCGGGTCGCCCAGGCTCTGCTGAGAGGCAACGGTGGACGCAGAGGGCGGGCGCTCCATGCCTCCCAGCGCTGACGGAGGCTGCCTGTAGTGCTGCAACAGTGGGCTGCCCTGAGGGTAGCGAGGGTGTGGAAAGGCCTCTGCATAACCTGGCAATGGCACCTAAGCAGAAGAAGGAAAGAGGTCGTAAACCTGGCGAAGCTACCTTCAAGGTGTACACACTTCACAAACAGTACATGTCACTGAGCGTTAGTCTTAGAGTGAGGTCTTTGTATTTTTTTCTTGAGGGTGTTTGCTTTTTGTGCACCAGTATACTCATGTTTATTTTCAGATGAATGAGAAAGGAAACAACACACACAAGCACAAGGACAAAAAGTCACGGTTAATAAACACAAAGATGGCAAGAAAACTCAAATGTCTAACACCAAAACGTTTTGTGACCTTTGTTTCAAACAGTATGTTTGAAATCAGTGATGGATTACTTTTTAATCAGAACAAGATGGCATGAGAACAACACACAAACACAAAAAGTACTCAAGTCTCAAACCAAACAAAAACTAATAAAAATAATAATAAAATGTGTTCATTTAAAGAAATGTGCTCAACTACCCCGGTATTTTGCTGAGTCCGCTCAACGCCAGCGATAAATTCACTTCAGCAAATGGTTTCTAAATGAGACTGGTTCTGTAAAAAGACACTGCGTGAAGGCATTTGGTTGAAACAGGCAGACACAAAACAGGGATATAAACTAGAAAAAACATTTGAAAAACAGAGGGTTGGCCACATGACTGAATAGACATCTGACAGAGAAGGAAGAAATGGTCCACCCCATCTCTCTTTCTTTCTTTCTCTTTCTCTAGTTTAGGATGGGCGAAAGACATTTAACAAATGAAGAGACACAGGTGAGAGAACAATCCTGATCCTCTTAGGATTTATGGCTTTACTCTTTTCTTCCTCATCCTCATCATCACCACTTCATTCTGAACACAGATCAGTGGGGGTTCCCACTGACTTCTGGGGCACACTCGACAATTAATCTCAGATTACACAGCAAGTCTTACAAGCTTCAGGTACTGCAAAAGTGGCTGCAGTCTGCAAGTGTGGCTTTACTTATGAGGGACACAAGAATGGAGGACACATCGAAATTGGGCACGTGAGTTAATATTCAAAAAGGTTGTTTTTTTCTTCACAGCATTTTCAGAAGAACTAAGTACACAGTAAATTGTAAGAAACAGGTTTTAGTGTAATCTTCAAACATAAGGGAGCTTAGGTAGCAGCCTTAACCATAAGGTTGATTTTTCTGAGCATGCTCAGAATATCAACCATATGGATGCTGAAAGCTTCAAATATTTAACATTAGCTTTGCTCTTGGTAATATGAAGTAAAAGATAACATTCCAGAAGGCTCTCAGCTGAAGCCTCTAAGACTTCTGCCCCAACTGGGGCAGGATTTAGGGAGGAAAGAGGGTGGATTTAGGTGTACTGGAGATGGCTGTGAGGGAGGGGGGGGTGGCTTACAGATTCAGCCCACTGCGGTGGCACGTCCTCGGGCTCTGGCGGGTAGGACATCCAGGAGGGGCTGTGGTAGGAGGAAGGTGGGGTGGACAGGAAGTAGCCTGGGTAGCCGGGTCGAGTGGCTGGGATGGCATAGACTGCAGACATTGGGTTTCCTGTAAGCAGACGAGATGCTTGTCAAAAGGCAACACAATGAGCTGTTTGGGGCCCCCATGCCACTACAAGGCCCCCGATTACTGACAACCCTTAAACTACAGTAGTGGCAATACAGTTGTTTTTGACAAAATAAGTTGTGGGTTTCTTTGCCTGGGACACACATGGACTCTACAGTCACCTCTGCCTGTAAGAGGTGGAGGAAACAACAAACAGAGATAAAGCAGAGTTTGCTTGCTTTGCAGGCTGGAGGTGCTGCCTGCTCAGGATGTGGTGTTATGTCATTGGTTGTTTGTGAGCTGGAAATAATTAAAAAAAGAAACATGCTGAGAAGTGCCCACACAGAGGTTGTTTGGGTTCAAGCTGGCAGTTTACAGTTTCAGAATTAAAGGGAGATGACATAACATCCCACACACAGAGAGTCAAACACACACACAAACACACACCCACACACACACACACACACACACATCTACAGTACACACACATACACATCCACACGCACACACACATCTATATATACACACACGCACACTTTTGAAGCTATCACATTCACCTGAGTGGTTGAGTGGCAGAGGCTGGTCAGTGGTGACTGAGGGGAGCGCGCCTCTGCTGACTGGCACGTAGGGGGCGCTGTCATGCTGACTCGGCACATCAGTGACAGAAGACTCCACGCTCCGTGCCTTCCCCGGCCCAAGGTCAGATGAAGAGCTGATATTGGGGTGGAGGGGTTGTTGGGGAGTAGTTTAAAAACCCATCATTGACAGACTTTGGCCACTGGGTGGCAATGTCACCTCATCAAACTGAATTTGCTGCACAAAATTGTCCCTATGCCCCCACCCCAACAATGGGCTTTGATATTCATGCTGTTTTTAAGTGCCATGATAAGGGATTCAAATTTACATGCTGCTGTAGCACTGAAGTCACCTGCGTCAATGGAGCATGAACACAGAACTTCTGCCCCTGCCCAATTAGTACTGGAAAGTGTGGTAATAAGTGATAGGTGAGGACAATAATATTACTGATATGAGTTGCCTGAATATACAGTTTTCCAAGTGTGTGTAGAATGAATATGAGCAAAAGTATGTACAGTATTCTGTATGTGTGTTTGCCTGTAGGCATTTATTTATTTTTCTATGCATGTGTGTAGTAAATTATGTGTGTTTGTGTGTGTTTGTGTGTGTGTGTGTGTGTGTGTGTGTGTATGTGTGTGTGTGTGTGTGTGTGTGTGTGTGTGTGTGTGTGTGTGTGTGTGTGTGTGTGTGCATGCTTGTGCTTGTGTGTGTGCTTGTGTGTGTGTGTGAGAGAGAGAAAGACAGTGTGCTTGGAATGTGTGTGTGTGTGAGAGAGAGTGTGCTTTGGGTGTGTGTGTGTGTGTGTATGTGACTGTGTGTGTGTGCATGTGTGTGTGTGTGTGTGTGTGTGTGTGTGTGTGTGTGTGTGTGTGTGCATGTGTGTGTGTGTGTGTGAATGGGTGTGTGTGTGCCCTTATCTCACCGCCTCAGTGATGTTCCAGGAGGTCCTGTTCTGGGTGGGATGGGGGGTGGGGGAGAGCCCATGGCCACCTCTGGAAGCTGAGTGAACCTAAAGGTCTGGGATGAGCAGTACCACACAACACAAGTCAGGGGTGAAGGGTAAACTCACAAATAACAACATTTACACATCTTTTTAATATTACCAAGCAGCATTTCCTCTTCTGTGATTGGTGATGTTATGGATATGAATAGTTTACCCACCATTTTTAGCACTGTGCTTATAGTGTACCCACTTTTCTATTATCACTACACAACTGACAGTGCCTGACCACTGATAAATGCTGACCGATTTGTGCTTTTTTATTCCCCAAAAAATGTTAACACACATCACAGCAACTGAATTTGTTATTCCAACTACTTATCTACTTAACTACCAGTACTTAAATAGCAAAAGTTTGCTCTCCACATAAATTTTTTAAAGCACATTTAAAAGCAGTTTACACTGACGTAGTGCGTACAGAGGGTGGCTAAAAGTGCAATATGCAATGTGCATGTGTTCAGTAGGCCATGACACTCACAGGCTTTGGAAGATTACATCGCTAAAGGTCCCACTAATACATTTAAAATTAAAAATTAATTTTTAATTAGACATGACATATTTTAATATTATATAATATAATTCAGTTCTCGATGTGTTCAGTAGACATGACACTCACAGGCTTGGGAAGACTGCACTGGTACAGGTCCGACCCATACGCTGGCACCCACTGGAGCGCTCTCTGGCTGCGGCTCATGGTGCCTGGAGCACTGGTCACCACCTCGGAGTAGGGGATGGGCGGCCCCGGGTTGTAGGGCCCCAGGTGGTGGTGCTGGGGGTGCTGGGAGTGTGGGTGGTGGTGGTGGCGGCCGGCGGAGGAGGAGTGGCCGGCCGAGGCCAGGCTGAAGGCCTCCTCCAGCAGCAGGTGCATCTGCTGCCGCACCTCATCGATGGAGGGCTGTGAGCTCAGCGTGGATGTCTCCGAGTGACCCTTGACCTGCCGACCGTATCCGTAGCTACGGTGACTCACCAGCCGGTCCACGTTTGTCTCCTCGATGATCTCCGGTTCAGTCTGAGAGAGAGGTGGGGACAGGCGAAATGAATAGTCAATGAAGACTTTGTTTCCCTTATAGATTATTTCAAAGAAGATATATCAAACAATCAAAGTGTGTATTCCCTTCACACCACACACACACAATAGTACCATCCCATTTCTTAGGAAGTAATGTGACAATCTTGTAATGGCTTATAGTGTGTCAGTGCTATGCTTTAACATTTAGAAAAGACCTGAAGGTACTGAGTCTATTACGTTATGTAACTAATGACGAATGCCAGACATCATTGACTTTGTAAATGGCATGTCCTTCATGCTGTCATGGTGTAACAAACTAGATCCCATGGGCTTCTTGCAAGTTGCTTATGCATCCATAGATTTCCCGTTGTCCAACGGCCCAATTAAGCATTACAGCAGTGTAACTGCCGATGTACCTCTTTCTCTCTCTACCAGGCTTGTCTCTTTTACCTCAAACTCTCACTCTTTACTTTATTCATTTCCTACATCTGTTCCTGATTTATCTCTCTCTTCTCCTGCACTTTTTCACAGTCTTCCTCTCTCTATGTTTCTCTCTATCGTCCTCTGCACTTGTGGCCTACTTCCTATGCGAGTAGAGCAGAGCCACAAGAGACCAAGTGTACCGCGTCTCATAAATCAGTCCTCCCACAACGCAGACGGTGGGAGAAGAGGATCCACACTAATCTAGCCAAAAGCAATGCATTCCCACTGTAATCAATAGGGCCAGCCACAGCCACAGCCATGCCACACATATTTTTAGCAGCAAAAGACAGGCTAGTCATTCACAAACAGTGCTTCTGAACATTGCAGCGACAACCGCTTACAGGCCGCTTACAGGCAGGACCAAGCAGAAATACCTCACATGTCCAATAGGGGCCAGCCACAGAAGCAAGCAACTTGATCATTCACATTGACATTGATAAAATGAATTGGCCAAGATGGCAGTGCCTGAAACCTTCAATTTTAGCTGGAGGGATGATGGGGTGGTGGTGATGGGGGAGCTGTTAGAACCATTGTATGGGCCCAGCATTGACAGGGGGCCCTTAAGGGCAATATTAAAATTATTGTTTATATTAGGGTCAGGGGGTCACAACAGTGTATGCTTTCATAGAGCACAATATTTCTACACACATAATATCATTTTATCATGCATAGCAGTGCAACTGATTCTTTTGTGCTGTTTGTAGTCAAAAGATTGTATATTTTAGTATTCTGATGTTTTTTTTGTTTCACACTCAAAAAAATCTTTTAAAGCAGGATGGAACTAGCTGGTTGTTGTTATGTTTCATAACTTGATATTGTGTCAGCAACAGGGCAGCTTTGTTACCATGGTTACAGCTTCAAAAAATATGTAAGAGATGTCTGCAAAAAGGGAAAAGGTCTGGCAATGAAGCAACATGTTATGGTCCAAAACTCAGAGACACCTAGTTAATGTGTAATGATTAGTATACACACATGGCTTTTGATGACAACAATGACTCAGGTCCTAGTTATGGTCACACTAAATGTATTTTGGTGTCCCATCACCTGTAAGTCTACTCCCAAACTTCTCCCATTCCCAGACTCCCCAGCCCACGCCACGCACAAATTTGCCTCCCCACTCCACCCACCCTCCCCTATAAACGTATATGTTCCTCCTGTGTAATTCTGTTAAATATGTCTCCCCATTAGCCTGCACCATTCTGTCAACATGTATGCAGTAGTGTGCAGCCTCTGTAGTTGTTGTTAGTGTTTCTGTTTTGTGCCATGTACATTTGTCATTTTGTTGCATTCTGTCCTTGCAACTCTCTTGTTGTGTGCAGAAAAAGAAAAGAAAATCTGCTTCTAAAGGCCTCTGTTGCTCTACAAAGCTGCTGCCTGTTATGCCTCTGTATCTATTCTGTCTGCTCTTGCCTTACATTGCATTACACATAGCAAATGCTTTATTTCAAATCGAATTTACCATAGAGGACACAAATCAAGCTACAGTTACACAGTTCTAGATGACTGTGAATCTGAGGGGGTTATTGGTTTTAATGGCTGGTTGTGACACACGTATACTCACATCATAGCCGCTGTTGCGGATGCCCTTCCTGGGTCTCTCTCTCATCACCAGCAGGTCCATCTCCGTGCCTCCGGGGCTGGGGCTGTTCAGAGACTGCCGGCTACGGTAGGCTGGGTGCCTGACCTGGGAGTGCCTGCCAACCACACACACACACACACACACACACACACACACACACACAGAAGAGAGAGAGAGAGAGAGAGAGAGAGAGAGAGAGAGAGAGACAGATAGAGAGAAAGATAGAGAGAAAGGAAGAGAGAGAGATTATGTTGGATCTGATACAAGGAGAAAACAATCTCAATATCTGGTCCCTAAACTAACCCTCTAGGGGGTACTCACTAAGCATGACATGATGATAATACAGCTGCAGTTTGCATCAATATCATCAGTGTTAAACACAGCTTCCCTCTGATAAGAAACACTGAACACCACTGAGGAGGTACTGGGTTGGTAATGAGCCACAGTAGCTTCAGTCAACAGCCGCAGAGATAACTGACAAAAGTCCCCAGGCGAGCTTACTGAGGTGCTGCTCGTCTCTGAGCGTTAAACTACACACAGTAGAGATGTAAAAAAAAAGACAGGCTCAATCTTCTTCTTTTTTACTGGTGTAGTTCTGTCACGTTTGGCTCACACCCCGAAAAAAAGAAGCAAATTAATAGGCATGAAAGTATACAAGGAGCCGAGCCACGAAACCGTGGGCAACCGCGTATGGTATCCGTGGCAAATGTGGAGGGATCAAACAGACAAGGGGAGCCAGCCGAGGCCCAAGAGCAAGCGAGTCCCACCGAACGAGTCAAATCCTCTTATCAGGCGGCCATGACGGAGAACGGGAGAGGAGAGGAGAGGAGTTGTGTCTGTCGGTGCACTGCACTCCTTCACTGGCGAATAAAGAGGCCATTAAAATGCAGATTACTGTTCGACGAGCTGGAGAGGATCCCGACGCAGAAAACACACAATTAAGCTAACCAAACACAAACAAAAATTCCCTATTCAAGCTAGCCAGCCACATCGAAAACGCTTAGCATTGGCAATGCCAGCAGGACAGCATTAACAACACCTGTATGCATACATGTGATAGGCCTACATTTACAGTTAATACGCCAATGCTTACATAAGGCTACCCACATTATTCTGAAGTACCAATATGTGACAAATAAACTTAAGAAACTGTGTGATTGATAAAGGATTTAGGGTGGATTGGAGTGGACAATCTTTTTACACCTGTATGATAACTGGTTGCCACCAACAGTGGATAATAGGTTGCCACCTGCCACCAGTGGTCCTCAGGTCAGGAGAGATTCAAAACTGTAGGTTCCTTCACACATGTACTTATATGTACTTATTTTGAGTTTTTTAAACACTTCATGCTGCTTTGCAATCATTTACCCATTAATTACACATCGGTGGTATGGTGTCAGATGTTGACTGGTTACATTACCAGAAACGTGGACTAGTTTAAATCCTAAAACTGTTGCTACATCCATCCATCCATCCATCCATCCATCAATTCATCCATCTGTTCATCCATCTATCCATCATCCATCCATCCATCCATCCATCCATCCATCCTTAACAAAACATGCTTAAGTGGAACGGTGCAAACATCACGTATAGCCTACACTCTGATCGCATGGCTAATCATAGTAAGCCCATTATTAAAACATGAATAAAATGTCACCAGTTTTGAAACCTGATTATGTGTGGTATTTAAACCTCATATGTAGGGAAAGCTTACACACATATCTCTTACATCCGATGGCTACCCCACAACAGAGGGGGGTTTTGAAGGTTAATTAAAAACAGCTCTGATCTGGGGAGCAGTAGACTATGCTTTGAACAGCACAGGGTAAATCGGGAACTCCATTCCACTCGGAACAATTTAATTTAGCTGGAGGGACATTTCAATCTCCATCTCCATCCTTGCTCAGCTACTGAAAACTTTGTAGCACCACCATTTTACTTCCATGCTTAGACCGAACACTCCACACTGGAGAGTTGTTGCTATGGAGAGCTTTGGTACAGCACTCTGACCTTGACCAGTGTGGCCAGTAGCCATCTGGCCACCCAGTGTTAATAGATGCTGGTCCAACTCCATGGATGACAAAGGAAGGTGTGAGGACATGCTGGTTTACAAATGACCTCCTGCCCAAACAACATGTGACACGTGTGTGTGTATGCACATACACACATACACAGCTCACACACACACACACACACACACACACACACACACACACACACACACACACACATACACACACACACACACACACACACACACACACACACACACACACACACACACACACACAAAAATGAATATTCTTTCCCAAAGTGACAGGACACACACAATCACATATGCACCTCCAAATGAAACCACACAGGAAGAACTGATATCTGTAGGTCTTTGTATGAAAGCAAGCACATGGAAAAACACACATGCATCTGTGTTTGGCTTCTAAAAATATAAACCCACACATGAACGTTTACACACAAACGCATATACACAGCACACACACACACACACACACACACACACACACATATATATATATATATATATATATATATATATATATATATATATATATATATATATATATTTTATATACATACACTGACCTTCTGTGGGACTTGACATAGGTGGAGGAACGGTCGTCTTCGTTCTCCAGGGGCCGGCCCTGCTCGTGTGGCGCCCTCTGGTGGCCATGCTGGTACCTGTGGCCCACGACGCTGGAGCCCCCACTGCCCTCGGCCAGAGGCAGGTCATAGTAGCCCTTCCGCTTGGCCTTCAGACGCAGCTTGTTCCTGTAGTGCTCGATGTCCGATTTCTGCTTCAGAGCCAGGCTCACCTGCAAGGGTTAAATGGAATTATGGTGCTGCAGAGAGGCCACTCAGTAGTGGCTGTGTGTAAGCGTGTGTGTGTGTGTGTGTGTGTGTCTGTGGCCTCTATTTTATATCTCATATCTCTCATATCTCTATCTCATATCAACTTCGAAGTATATTTATATCAACAGATAAATCACACCAAAAGGTTATGTCCATGGGCAAAATGTTGGTGTGTGTCTGAGTGGGTGTGCTTGTGCATGTATGTGTATCTGTGCATCTGTGTGTGTGTGTATGTGTTTCTGTACACATGTGTTTGTGCATGTATGTTTGGGTACGTGTGTGTGCAGGTGTGTGTGTGTGTGTGTGTGTGTGTGTGTGTGTCTTCACCTCTCCGTTGAGGATGGCCGAGTCCTGGCTGCGGTCCGAGGAGGCGGGGTGTGAATAGGTGGGCGGGGCTGCCATTGGCTTGATGGAGATCAGCTGCAGGGACCCTGACGAGGTGTCATAAGGATCTGCTACAACACACACACACACACACACACACACACATTCACAACAAGTGTTAAGACTACAAATGCTGACCTCGACATATGTACATACACACAGATACATACTCACACAAGAACACACAGCATAAACAAACACATGGAAATAAGCATTGAATGAAAACATACACACATACACACACACACACACAAACACACACACCAGAACATTGTGTTCCAAACCATCTCTAAGCGTTCCACCTACACCATCATTTAAACACACACTCAGAAGGCAGTGCATGGAGATAAGCACCACACGTACCCAACCACACACACAGAGTCAAACACACACACACACACTGACAAAGTCACACAGGTCTGCCTGTCTTTACACTTCTCATTAGCATGGCAGCTAGGCCCACGGTCACCTTGTGGCTCGCCACGCTACAGGCAGGCAGACACCCACTCTCCATGCACACCCCTTCAGTCTCACACGCTGGCAGACATGGCCGTTTCATCAGTGGAGTACTGTACAGGCCAGTCCAGGCAGCTAATGAAACATTTGGGTCTGTACGAGTGTGTGTGTGTGTGTGTGTGTGTGTGTGTGTGTGTGTGTGTGTGTGTGTGTGTGTGTGTGTGTGTGTGTGTGTGTGTGTGTGTGTGTGCGCGCGTGTGTGTATTTGGGTGTGTGACTAACATAGCCACTCAGGCCTCATTCTTAATTCAATATGGACAGAGACGGAGAAAAGGAGGCTTGAACTCCAGCCAGATAAGCTCTGCTGAGGTCTTACCATTTCAGTGCATTAAGTCTTGCATTTTGCCAAGACAGAAATGAAGTCTTCTAATAGATGATCATCAAGTGAAAATTCTGATAATGAAGATGTGTGCCTCATAACATTTGGTTTCCATTAGATGCTTGCTTGACATAATGCGTTGGCCAGCATTGATACAAGATGAGTTAAGGGTGCTGTGTATCCCCACAATGCTGTGGTTGTAAACAAACAAAACTTAAGCTATAATGCATTCAGTGACAATGACTATAGTCCAGTGGACCGAACATTTTGCCTTACTCTAGAGGATACCAGTTCTTTGCAATAATATGAACACTCGTTCTATCTGACACCCAGAAAAACCTACCTACAGTTATACTTTATAAGTCAGACATAGTTCAGCTCTTGTAAATTCACAAAGTTTCTAAGTCTGTGCAAATCATTCATTCTAATGCAACTAGGACTTTCACTGGAGAAAAACAACTCTAACAAAACAAAATAGGCCTACCAGAAATAGAAGGTGAAAAATGTTCTGAATGAAGAGGACTGATAGGTTTGATAAATGCACTGATATATCGTGGAGTGATTCTAAATTGTGTGTGTGCATATTTGGTCATTAGTGTGTGTGTGTGCGTATGTGTGCAATTGAGTTTGCTTGTGTGTCATCTCTCTGTCTCTGTCTCTGTCTCTGTCTCTGTCTCTGTCTCTGTCTCTCTCTCTCTCTCTCTCTCTCTCTCTCTCTCTCTATGTGTGTGTGTGTGTGTGTTTAAGTGCACTTGACTTTGTATGTGTGTGTCAGTCATTCTCTGTGTACAGTATATGTGTGTGTTTAGTGATATGTGTATGTGTAAGCATGTGTGTGTGTGGGTATGTACGCATGAGTGTGTGTTTGTGCCACTCTTGCAGGCGCAGAGCCTGTGT
Source organism: Setipinna tenuifilis (assembly GCA_030347295.1). Lineage (NCBI taxonomy): Eukaryota > Metazoa > Chordata > Actinopteri > Clupeiformes > Engraulidae > Setipinna > Setipinna tenuifilis. The sequence continues at coordinate 21,936,751 of CM059280.1, read as the reverse complement.
GCCCCCTGGCACTTGAGTGACAGTGCAGGGGCCACGGTGACACACCAGATCATGTCAGCACAGAGCAGCCACCTCATACATATTTATGACCCACACTGCCCCGCTCCGCTCCACTCCGCTCAGCTCCGCTCTCCTTACTGCTGACTGGCCACCTTCTCTCCCCCTGGCCCGTGGTGCGCACCCAACTATGCCACTGCGCCAGGAGAGAGAAAGAGAAGGGGCAACAACAACTGTTTATTTGTGATCCACCACACCGGAGATTCGGGGACGGTGAGCCAAACAAAAAGAAAATCAAACAAAAAATGGCAGACGTTTGTCAAAGCTCTTAGATGATAAAAAGCTTTCCTAGAGCGGAAGGAGAATACAAATAACGTGTGTCTGGCAGGAAGATAAAGGGATATGGGATAGAGAGCGCGGGAGAGAGAGAGACAGGGAGAGAGGAAGAAAGAGAGATTTAGTAAGTGGAGGTGTGGCAAGAGGAGAGGAGGGCAGACGGTGGGGGGATGAGTGAGTGGAGGGCTGGTGGCCTCGGCATGGCGGGGTTGGTGGCTCAGTCTCACCGTTCCTCTTGCGTGGCTCCTCCTTTGTCATTTTCTGCTGCGTCGGGACTTTCTGTGCCGTCGAGCCCCTGCCAGTGTGCGGCTTCGCTGATTCGTTGCTGATGACGGAGCCGTCTTCGCTCGGCAACCTGCTGCAAGTAACCATAGCAACAGCAGCAGTGGTCAATCTTGCCGTGCACAGTTATGTCACAGGCCCTGCCAACTGCCATCCAAAATACACACACTCACACACACACACACACACACACACACACACACACACACACACACACACACACACACACATATACACACACACACAAACACACACACACACATACAGATACACAAATACATACACACACACACGGATACACACATACACCTTTCTCCCACCTCCTCCCTCCCTTGTCCTGTCCCACTCTGTCTTCCTCAACTCTCACCTCTGCTGACCAGCGACACTTGTGGAGGGTGTTAACACATGGCAACTCCAGTTATGACACAACAGCACAATGGGAACAGTGAGAGGCACAGCAGGACTGCCTGAAGGAATTAGCATTAACACTGTTTGCCCACGCTGGTGACAACAAAAAATACATGCGTGGCAGTTTTCCTTAGGCGAAGGTAGTTTAGACACAAATACTGACTATGTAATGCACAGATTTTTTTAAGCCCTATACAATGCCGGTATCTGTATGCACTTTTCCCCGTGGTGTTTTTCCTATCTGTGTAATTCCAATGGTTACGCGACTTGGAGTACATAAAAAAGCGCTATAAAAGCTCATCTTATAATAATAATAATACTTTATTTATTATGCATCCAGCAGAGGCATGATCGGAGAACTGTGACTTCTAACAGTATGAAATCTTTTTCTGTAGAAATGCAAAATTTGGTTTTATAATAAATGACTTCAATCCAGACATATGAGAAATGCTTTCTAAACAAAAGAGTGAGAGAATGCATGCAGCACTCCAAACGGATAGAGCGCTGTTTGTGATAAATCTTTAACGAGGACTGTCTGTGGAATGCCACTTCGACAGACGTGTCATCTGCTCTTGGCTTCATCTAAAATGACTCGTAACTCTTCCACCTGTCAAGCGGAGTTCTTCTGGGACAGTGAATCAGGTAGACTGAGATGAACTGGCAGTGTGAATGCACACAGCAGACACTGTTTGGTCATTTCTTACAAGCTGCAGGCCACTAGCGGTTCAGAATCCACCCCCCCGCCCTTCCTACTAAAGCAGAAGACCTAATATAAGTACATGGAGCTTTTCCAACACAGAGAAAAGGGCAAGCGCTCCCTAACCACCATTTTGCTCTCTGTTAAACTACGTCCATACAGTCAGCTCTTTTAGAGAACCTAACAGTGATCAAATTCAGTTAAATAACCTTAAACATTCTGGAACCCCTTGATGCGCTAAAATAGCATGGTCAACATAGGACAAAATGAGACAGATATATCCTAATTATTATTATTATCATTATTTTTATTATTAGAACCAAATTGGTAACACATTAGCTTGCATAAAAATGTGGCAAATTTCTACAATATAACAAGACTAACTTTTTCATGGTTCTTTATATTACAGTTTTTTATGTTTGCTTACACGCTAAAATCTAAAGTTTTCCACAATTAATGAAACCCAATACTCAAATACCAAAACATCGGCTCAGGTAGGCACCACTCTAAGCACATTTTCAGCTTCACACATTTTGCAAAACACTACACACAGCGATTTGCAAAACATTACACACATTTAAATGCCATACACACATGATGCTTTTGTAATGTCACCTTTTTTCCATTTCAAAACACTAGCTACCAAATGACCACACACTTGCAACCAACTGGTTAAACACAATTGTCATGTGCCAAAACACTAAGGGAAAAAATGCAAAACACAGTAATCATACTTAAACACTGTAAAATAGAAAGCAGGGGCATAACTTTGACTTGAATATGAATGTAAGGCTTAGTAAATAAAGTAAAGTAAAGATTAGAGTGAAGAGGTAAATACTATCACTGCAAGGTACAATGGGAGGAGAGCAGACCGAAAAGACAAGGACTAAATTGATCACATTGGAATGACATTGGTTGACTACCTTGAAAACGCTATGTTGAGACTTGCCACCAATTTAGCCAGACATGATACTTAGAGTAACTTTTTGTCTCCAACAACACTGTGTTTTACTATGTTTGCAGTTTTCAACATGCAACCATGCAACAAGCAAACACTTCAGCATATTGACTGATTTTGGATTACATAAAAGTAAAAAAATATCTATTGAAATATATTTAGTGAACAGCATTTGTCATGTGTGTAGTGGTCTCGGTATATATTTTTAACTTTACCACAGTTTTAGTGAAGGGGAGGAAAAAAAAGTTACCCCACCAGGGTTTGAACCCAGGTCTCCAGGGTACCAAACATGCACTTTGACCACAACACCAAAGAGCCAAACAGTGTGTTATGGTACTCAGAGCACACCCAAAACCCTAATGATGGTCACTCCTGAACTTATCCTTGCATATTTGGACAGAGTACACAACATTGTAACTGCAGTGAACACGAATGAACGCATGCGTTACATTGTTGTGTGGGACAATGTGTCCTTTCATAGATCTCCTTTGGTACGACATTGGTTTCTACAGCATCCACAGTTTACAGTCCTTTTTCTTCCACCATACTCATCTTTTCTAAATCCAATAGAAGAGTATTTCTCAGCATGGCGGTGGAAGTTTTACGATCTCGATGAAATTCTGTGGCCAGATGCAGCAAGGAGAAGGGATGCCTATTTTTTTCTTCAACATGGTTAAAGATACTGTTGTGTATTGTTTTGTTCAGTATATACTTTGTTGTCAAACTGCAACTATTGTCTGAGTTGAGTCTAGTTACAGGATAAAAAAATAAACATTTTCATTGGTCTGCAGAATTGCTGTCATGTAGTGTCGAATTTGTGAATTGGTGTCATCGGGTGAATTTACTATATTTTACTTTGTCTGTGTAATTTACAAGAGAGCAAATGTTACAATTATTTTGCATTTATTACCACTGTGTCTAACTTATTCCAATACAATCATATGATGTGACTCATGTGTGTGCAATTTGGTGCCAGAATTGCATTTTTATAAATATGTGTACACTTTTGACAAAAGAATAGCATTTTGCAATAGAGCTGGGGTGTTCTGTTAATTGGGTATATGGTTGCATTAACTGTGTGTAGTGTTTTGTCAACATGGGCCCAGTTTTTAAAATTGAGTTTAAGCAACTGTAAAAAACTGTAAATACAAAAAAATTCTTCTCCTTTAGAAAGGAAGCAGTTTATGAACCATACTGTACATTGTGACCTTTGAGTAAGCCCATAAGCTCCAAGAGTGAAACATGTAAGCTATGAAGTGTAAAGAGAATGTAAAACCCTCCCTTAAATCAGGCTGTTGCGAATGGAGAGAGACAGCGATAGCTCAGCCTCTCTCTACATCTTCTGGCTCCACTGAGTTTTACGGCCCATCTTTACTCCTGTGCATGCTCTGATGACAGAGAGCCCACACACTTTAGCGGGAGTCTCGCCGAAATGTCATGGATAGGAGGATAGGAGGATAGGACTGACTAGATATTTTCACTTCCATATTGATAGCCCTTTATGTTCTAAGGCCACAGGCGAGTAGCGTTTACCTGTGTTGTGTTTGTGTGTGTGTGTGTGTGTGTGTGTGTGTGTGTGTGTGTGTGTGTGTGTGTGTGTGTGTGTGTGTACTTATATGGAAATTTCTTTTAGTCTACTGGACCAGCACAAAGCAATTTAAATTACACAACAACAACAGCACAAAAGCAAAAAAGATAGCCCCAGTAAGGAAGTGAACTGGAAATCTTGATGTGCAATACATTTTCAATGTATGACATACCTATTTTGCAAAGCAAAATATGTTTGCACTTCAGTACTGCTTTTTTTAGGTGGCTGCCATATTATAATGTGCTTTTATCTAAGAGACACATAGAAAGGGAAAGAGGACTGGCAGTTTCTTGAGCAGCCATCACCTTCTACCACAGAGGCAGCTATCAGCATAAGTATTTTCTTTCTTTCCTCCTTGGCTTTCTCATTACCCTTTCACCTCTCACACTCTCTCTCATTCTTTTTCTTGCTAGGCTGAATAACTGTGTTTATTTGCACAATAATCGAACCCAGAGATGCAATTCCGCGTTGCTTTGAAATTTTGCTGAGGATGTAGTGTTATGGAGCTAAAGAACAGTTAGTTCTACCTTCCCCTGGGCTGACGATGCTTCCACTGAAATGAACACAGGAGTGATTTAGCTGAGGTGTCAGATGGGGGTGTGATGAGAGCTGGTCACAAGCATGCCCTGGTAGCTCTCTCTCTCTCTCTTCATCTCTACTGCAGACAAACTGACAGAAAGACGGCCAGGCAGGGCTTCTGTTAAAAGCCCCACAAGAGTGCTTCCTTTCAGCATAGAGTACAGAGGAATCTACAGCTGCCTTTTACCTACACTACACTCTCTTAAAGCTGCCTCTTAAAGTCACCTTAAGCTGATTTAGCCCATAATAAATGTCCCTCACAAGGCACCCAGCTGACGTGGAGTACCAGTCGCCCAATCACAGAAAAGTCTGTGGGATATTTAATATGGAGCAAAAGCCGGTTGTAACGTGGTTTTCCACCACCAGCTCGCATTTAGATCAGGTCATCACGGTCGTTAAAATGAGATCCAGCGCAGTCCTGGGCTGCTGATAAAGTATAATGAGTTTCGGTGCTGCTGTGTTTAGGCTAAAGGAAAAGTTCAAGGTCGTCCTCTGCATCGGGTCCATCATGCTGACAGGACGTCACTGATAATAGTCTCGGATGGATATTGCCATGATCTCATCCGACTGCCACCCTTCCTCAGAGTCCTTCAGTAGGAGACAAACCTACCTGCCGTGTGCACATCTCCCTGTTTGATTCTTATTCTCTCTATGACTGGTGAATTAGCTGTTTTTATTATTCAGAGGTTTCTAAAAACACATTAGACTTTCATACCTCTTCCTGATTTCGCTGGATAGTGTCTTCTTGGAGCTGGTGCCGTCCGGGTGAATGACCTTGTCCAGCGACAGGGGAGCATCTCTGATGGGCAAAGGCAGGATCTTGGTGTCCTGGGTGACGGGCAGAGTCTCTTCATCACCACCCTGCTGTCCAAGGTGTTGTTTGGCATAGTCAAATCCCTGGACTGGCTGCAGAGGTAAGGGTAATACCACAAAGCTTAATCCAAGTTACCTTAACTTGGGCAGAAATTAAGAATAACATGAAATGTGTAGTAGTTTAAATTTACATGCCTCACTGATGTGATAGCACATTTGTCTAAGGGGTAAGTAAAGAACATCAGAAACACTAAACCTAAAACTGTGCCAAAGCTCTTGTTATTACTAAGAAAACAGCCCACTCTAGGGAAACAAAACACTTGTGTGCTCACATCAAGATTTTGCCGAAGTAGTGAGCAGATATTGACAAAGCTCTGTTGCAGTCAGCTGTGTCTCTGGCCTTTCCCACTGTCTCTGATAAACAGTGTAAACAACAGCACTTCTGTTCTACTGGAATGGATTACTCTGATAAATTCATGCATTCGGTGTAATGTAATCCATTCAAACATTTTAAAGCACTTTACTGTACTCTCAACCAAATCTCCTCAATTCATTTCATGCTGGTAGAAAAAAAACTGCTCTGCTCTCCTTCTAATAATATTGTGGTGGGTTTATTACCTTGCAGCTGAGTTTAAAAATAATGCAAGCTACCAAGTCTCTCTCTCTCCTTCTCTCTTACACATATACACACTCTCCCTCTTTTGCTCTCCCTCTCCCTTTCTTTCTCTCCACCACTCTCTCTCTCTCTTTCCCTACACACATACACACTCTCCCTCTTTAACTCTTTTGCTCTCCCTCTCTTTCTCTCCATCACTTTCTCTTTTTCTCTCTCTCTTACACACATACACACTCTCCCTCTTTAACTCCTTATCTTCCCCTCTCCCTCTCTTTCTCCCCATCACTCTCTCAATCACTCTCTCTATCACTCTCTCAACGACAGCAATTCCAATCGGGTAATAGAGAAGTGTGCAGAAGTGTGGGGTTTTCAGAGGAAAGAAAATCCACCCTTGACTCTATTCTTGAGACAGGGATCAACAGAGGTTTCACATACAGCATACGGCACACACACACACACACACACACACACACACACGCGCGCACACACACACATTAGCACACACATACACACACACGCAGTCTTACTTAGTTACATGTGCATGCCCACACATATACCAACACAAACAGACACACACACACATACATACACACTCATGCATGCATACATACAAAGAAAGAGAGGTAAAGAAAGAGAGAAGAACACAGAAACAAAAGCAGCAGAAAGAGCTTGGATGATTCAGAGTGCTGTCACCTGTCAGTCACACTCCACTGCCTTTCCAGAGACATGCTGTGTAGAAATCAATATGAACATAAATACACACTCACATATACATACAATCTCTCTCTCTCACACACACACACACACACACACACACACACACACACACACACACACACACACACACACACACACACACACAGGAGCCCACACAAAGCTACACTCTTTCTCTGTCATTCTCTCTCTCTCTCTATCTCTCTCTCTCTCTCTCTTTTAGACACACACACAAACACACACACACATTGATTCTTCAGAAGCATTGCGAAATGCTGAACGGACACACAGAAGCCAGGTCTTCTGGTGAAGGCCATCTGTGCTGATCAAGAGCCCCATAGATCACGTGTAAACAGAGATGCCCACTGGTAGAGGCTGCACCAGGAGAGGCACAGACATGTGAAATTGGGAAATAGAAACAGCCTCAAGCCTGAGTCAGCCTCATCTCATACTGTGCTATCTCCAGCACACCCTATTCCACGTCATCCCTCTCGGATGAAATACAACCATAATGCCAATATTGCTTCCTAAATCTGCCCAAGATCAAAGGCAACGTCAAGAGGGCAGCTTCTCTTGACCGCAGGGCATGCACCTTGGCAGGATTTGGAAATAAACCATCACGCACACCCGCACACACACACACACACACACACACACACACACACACACACAGACACACACACACACACACCAAGGGCCCACATACACATGCACACATGCACACACACACACACACACACACACACACACACACACACACACACACACTTACACAGGGCCTGGGATGAACGTGCTGGCAAGAGCCAAGGGCTGCTTCAGGGAACATTAAATTAACCTTCAGCTTTATGGCTATTACAGGAAGTTATGACCCCCTGGGTGACCGCTGCACCGGTGATGGCCGAGCCAGGGAATGGAGCCTTCGCTGCTTTAAAACCAACAACTGTGTCTTATTTTACACCACTGACTAGAGAGAGCACAGCATGTGCTATTACACACACACACACACACACACACACACCTGGCCACTCCTGGGACTAAAATTTGGGGGATAGAGAATGCAAAATAGAGACACAAAGAGAAAGAGAAAGGATGAGAGAGGGGGAGAGAGGGAGAGAGAAAGAGAGGGAGGAAGACAGGGGGTGGGGGGCTGGTATATGTGGGTACACAAACAAACGAGTAGCAGGAACGCCTTTTGTTCTGTGGTGAATACGATGCATCATTTATCTTTATGGTCACGTGAGCAGCTATGCCTTGACTCCCAGGCAGCCCAGCCCAGCCCAGCCCAGGCTAGAAAACTCATTGAAATCACCTCACAAACCAAATCATTCTGCTCACCGTAATTACATCTGGCATCCTTCATTTGACAGTATCTCTTGAATAACTTCAACTTCCTCACGAACATCAGTTCAATAAAGTGTGCCACTCTCAATACATGTCCAATTCCCCTGCTGCAGGCCCCCGAGTCACTAAACCCTTTTGGCACGATCAATTCGCCATATGTAAGCGCGACATGCTTTGTCTTTGTTCATCTGCTGGATGAAATCTCAATACAAATTTCTGATCAATATAAACACTTTTATTGGTATTAGATTGTGAGGAGTAGCCATGCCAGTGCATGTATTATTGTGGTCTTGCTCTCAGATCTAGTCACTCAGCTGATTGCCTCCCACATCTTCGGAGCAGCATGAGAGAGGAAAGCTAAAATCTCATCATCCGACACAGACTGCAGCAAAATTGTAGGCCGAATTGCAAGTTCCGTGACAAACTAGGTCAGAGTGGAGCACTGGGGACCAAACCGGAGGGGCGATGGGGAGACTAATCCATCGTATCAAAAAAAAAAAAAAAACATTCAGCAAATAGCTATCTGGGAGCTCTGTGTTCCAAAGCCAACTAACAGACGTAAAGTTGGTTTAAAACTACATTGCAACGGACGGTGCGGTGTTGAAGGGTGGTGTGTGAAGTGAAGGGAGCTCTGTCCACACAACGCTGAAGCAGTGGTAGTCCTGCTAGCCTACTTTTGCGGAAAACCTCAGAGATTATCCGACCTTATTCTTGAGGTGTACACATAACTTGTTTCTAACCACATTTAGATACATGGTTGTGTTTCTGTGTATGTGTGTGTGGCTAAACTGAGACAAAAGGGAACTGTCAAATAGGTTTTCCTGCAAACATACGGCACCCTAGAATATGAATAGGTAATGCCCACCATCTGATCCTGTCTGAGCCACACAACATGTATCATAAGCAGCATAACACAAACATATAAACAATGATTACAATTCACTGATGTCCTTCCCAGCCCAGGTTATCACTTTCCAAGAAGGGACAACACATGCAAGCCAAAGAATGGCTCACATGTAGGAATGTAAATAATTGAATAGCTACCTGAATATAATAACCAGCATCCCTCCGGTATGCACTCTACGGCAGATGAGAAAAACATTAAGAGCGTTAAGCACATTAACATCACGAGGTGCAAAAAGCAAAAACAGACAGTGAGAGTGTCTGGAAGAGAGGATGACACTACAGCCAAAGATGCTGTGAAAGAGAGATGGTGCACATAACGAGACAGGAAGTGGAGAAGCCATGAGCAGGACAGACCCTCCCAAACCCTCATTTTCAAGGAGAGGATAGATGGGCAAGAAGAGGCATCCTGTAGGCAGAAGAGATTCTAAAGTCGGCTGGGGCCCCAAGCAAAAAAAAATCCTAATTTTCACTAAAATCTCTTTAGCTGATAGTGTCATTTAAGACATGGGCAGTCCTCAGGGGCCCTGTGCATTGTGATCTTGGGGCCGCAAGCAGTTGCTACTCCTCTGGATGCAGGACATGACCTGTGAGAGACCCACCCCACAGATGGAGCACTGGATGCCACAGGTGGAGGTAAAGAAGGGTGAGGATGGGTTTGGTGGAACATGACCACGCATCGTGGAGGTGGGTATGGGGACATTTCATTCATCATTTCTGCAAGACAAGGGTCAATGTGAGGTGATGATGTGAGGAGGGAGCATGGATTCCGTGACCGAGTACCTTGGCACGGGGATTCAGGTTGCCTATGGAGTCGGTCTTGAAGTCGCTCTTGTTTTTGCGGCAGAGCACGGCAGTGATGATGATGATGATGACGGTCACAACACCAATGGGGGCCAGCACAGCAGCAATGATCCACAGGTTGTTGGGCGGGTTCTTCACCACAGCTGTATGATTCCGATAGAAACAGCAGACACCAAAAAACATTATTTATTTGTTCATTTGTTTGTGAAAAGGTCCCACATACCTCATAACACTCATATCCCATTTTAAACTGAATCCTGATAGGGGATACATTTCTAACCTTACAAAGTCATTGCATAATCTACCTCATGGCTTATCTTCTAGCTAAACTCAGTTCCTTCTTCAAAAAATACTAACAGCACTTTTACATTGAAAACAAAAAAAAAAATGTAATTAAATCTTCAGTAAAATCATCTAATTTTACTTCAACCTTGGGGTAAGTGTTTAACCTAAGTGTTTACCTAATTCCAATAACCTTGGCATCCTTGGGGAGCTAAAAAGGAACTCACAATGAAGCATTATTACTGCCCACTTCAATTAAAAACACAGAAATGTTTTCACTAATGATGTCTTCTTATGGCATTTGCCTCAATAGACTGGACATGTGTGTGTGCTAGTGTGTGTGTGTGTGTGTGTGTGTGTGTGTGTGTGTGTGTGTGTGTGTGTGTGTGTGTGTGTGTGTGTGTGTGTGTGTGCTAGTGTGTGTGTGTGTGTGTGTGTGTGTGCAATAAGAAGAGAGACAGAAAGAGAGCATGTACACACACGTTGCATGATTAGTAGTTCATGTTCTACATGCTCAAAGGGAACATCACTGTGCAGCTCCACCAGTATGTACAGCCTGGAGCAAGTGAGTGTGTGTGTGTGTGTGTGTGTGTGTGTGTGTGTGTGTGTGTGTGTGTGTGTGTGTGTGTGTGTGTGTGTGTGTGTGTGTGTGTGTGTGTGTGTGTGAGAGAGAGAGGGAGAGATTTGATATCCTCACAGCCTCAGAGTGCATCATCAGACATGAGCTCTACAGCTATTTCTTCTGTTTCTACTACCCCCTATCTGCTTCCCAACTCCTTCCTTGGCACACACACACACACACACACACACTCACACACTCACTCACTCACACTTTGTCTGCCTTTTTCTTTCTCTTCCTCTGTCCTCTCTATCTTTTCCAACTACTTTCTCTTTTTTCTGTATGTGGAGACAAAGAGATGATGTACACTCATCCACCCACCCCACTCTCAGCCTGGTACACTCATACGCCTAACACACACTCTCAGCCTGGTTTTAAGTCTCTGAGCTCTCTCGTCATGCTGACATCCCCACCCCACGACCCAGAAATCCCCTCCTGTGTCACAGAAGACAGACGTCACAGCTAAACCTGCCCCGCCTCAGATCTACAAAGGACAGAGCAGGTTGGCATTTAGCGTTCAGTTTCGGAGGCTGTGTGGAAAAGGGCAAGTCACGTAACACACATCACGTACGTTCGGCCTGCAGCTGGACAAAGTAGCCCAGGGTGAGCGCCATGGTCTGCGAGTCCACCGTGTTCAGCACCTTGGCGGCCGAGGTCCCAGCCAATGGGACGCCGTTCATCTGGACGTAGTAGGTCAGCTCTGCGGGGTTCTTTGCCCCAGCGACACGCCTCATGCTGACCATCTGAGCCAACAGAGAGAGAGAGAGAGAGAGAGAGAGAGAGAGAAATAGTTATATATGATCAGTGGCTAGTACACACTTTATGATAACATTGCTGTGCTGCTTAGGTTTGGCTAACAGCCAACCTGCTGGTGAAATACTAAAATTGGGTTACTCCAGCAAAAAGTGATTTCCCTACAGACATCCTTTGGATGGTGGACACTTTACTTCTCATGACAACAACTGCATTTCAGTCTGTAATATGTCATTATGACAGAATTATGTTTTTAAAACTATATAGTCAGAATTTAAGAATACTGAAGAACTGCTCTCTCTCTCTCTCTCTCTCTCTCTCTCTCTCTCTCTCTCTCTCTCTCTCTCTCTCTCTCTCTCTCACTCACACACACGCACACACACACACACACAGACACGTGACAACTAACCTGTACGGTGTAGCTGCCCACAGTAGCAGCTCTGCGGAAGCGTCCGCCCTGCTGGTGTGCTACCACGAAGAGGTCAGCGAGACGCTGCTCCATGAGACTGGCAAAGCTCTGGTAGTGGCCCTCCAGAGAGGAGTTATCCACATCCTGAATGACTAAAGCATCAAAATCAGAATTACATTCAGAATCAGTTTTATTGGCCAACACATTTACATATACAAAGAATTTGACCCCAGTAGATGTTAGCTCTCTATCTATTTAACATATAGACGTGTAGTAGTATACATATAATACAATATACAATGCAATAGATCAGTAAAAAACAGAGGATGATAAGATAAATAAAAATATAGAAGTAGAAGTAAAGGATGTGGTTTTACCATTATGACTTCACTTGACTTGACTCAGTAGACACATAGACCCTCATCCAGCCTAATAGTCTTCCTCTCAGACCATAGCAGTAACACTACTGATTATTTTTCTCTGCAGTTAGTTTGAAGACTATTTGTTTAAAACAGGGAGAGGATATATTATATTAACAAACATGGTAAGCAATGTTATTATACAAGATAAGATTGTAGCCATATAGACCTATTTCCATCTTTTGTCCCTGTCAGAGCATCTATGTTGGTTTAAAACACATTATGTAACTTAAATTATGTGAACTAACAAACATATTATCTTTCCTCTTTAGTCTTTGTATCATTTAACAGTAAGCAAAAATATGTGTGGCATTCTTAGGCTTTGAAAGATTTTAACGTAGGTCCACAGTATATTTTTGGAAGGAAAAAAATGCTAATTGCAGCAACAAACTAGTGGTGTATAAATGGCTTTGCCTCTAAGGCAACCACAGAATAAATACTGTAGGTTTAGGGGATGGTAAATGCAACCGATACTTTAATTCCTGCATTACGTGTCCATCCTGAGCACCCCTGTGAGAGGGAGGTGCCAGGGAGGTCCTCTGAGGTGGGCAACTTCATCAGTTTTTCTGATTGCTGTGCTGGAGAGAGATAAATGATTCTGGGGCCACTTCAAACAGCTTGTCCAGGAGAGAGTGTGTGAGTGTGTGTGTGTGTGTGTGTGTGTGTGTGTGATGTGTATATATGTGTCTGTGTGAGTGTGTGTCTGTGTGTGTGTGTGTGCGTGTGTGTGTTTGTGTGTGTCTATGCGTGGGTGTATGAGTGGGTGTATGCGTGTGTGTATGTGTATGTGCACACACACACACACACCAGTGTGTGTCTGGTGAGTCATCCCAGCTGGACTGGGCAAACTTGTGTGTGAGCTAATCAAAATGGCCCCCGTGAGGTGCCACCACAGTGCCGCATGGCTGCCCACACAGGCCGCTGCTGGACAGACTGCAGTTTTTATATACAGACCCTACCGCCACCCCACCCCCCTCCCTCCACCCATCCAAGGCCGCTCAGAAACCTGAGTTGGTCATTTTCTGGGGTGGGCACTGCAGTGTGTCACGGGTGGCTGTATGCTCTTTTTCTTTGGAAAGGTAGTGGTCGGGAAAGTATGAGATCATTTTTAAGTGCTTTAAATGAAGCGATTCATCCAGTGTGGCACAGAGATTCATCATGGACTGCCAGAACTGAAGAGAACAGAAGCTTAGGTGTGTTTGATCACACAGCAAAGAGACACACTACCTTGATCAAGTGTGAGGAATGGATACAGAGACAGAAAGAAGAGAGGGAGGAGAGGGGGGTGAGAGAAAGTGAGAGAGAGAGAGAGAGACAGACAGACAGACAAAGAGAGACAGACAGAGAGGCAGATTAGATTAAATGTGAGGCAAGGATAGAGAGAGTTAGAGAGAGAAATAGAGGGAGGACAGAGAAATTGAGGGAGAGGGGAAGAAAGAGAGGGAGCGAGACATATAAAGGGAGGGAGGAGTGGACAGCCAGCGAGGACATGATGAAAGTACAGAGCCATGCTATTTATCTATAACACTGAGGCTGAAGTTAATTCCATCATGCTTCAGCTGACCTTGATTCTACTCTGGCTGACTCCCTGCCAAGTCTATGGAGGAGTGTGTGTGTGGTCGTGTATATGTTTCTGGTTGAGTGTGTATGTGTGTATGCATTTCTGTCTGTCTGCCGCCGTTTGTGTGTGTGCATGTGTTTGTGTGGATATATATATATATTTATGGTGTGTGTGTGTGTGTGTGTGTGTGTGTGTGTGTGTGTGTGTGTGTGTGTGTGTGTGCGTTCTAGGAAAGGTTGAATATGATTACGTTCACAGGCCCCTCTACCCTGAGAGGGCTAGTTCGGCCCCACTGGCCTGGGTGTATTTACAGGTTCAGTGGCCTCAGAGGAAATCAATAGCACCCATGACACATTTGCCTGTCTCCAGCTCAGCTGCCACGATTGACTACCTGTCACAAATATTTTGGGTTGAACATGGACCACCGCATTTGTGAGTAATGCCCAAAAACACAGACATAAACATTTAATGCCCACCGTAAATCATCAGGTGAGTAGTACAGCAATGCAGTGCTCCATGTTAAAGTTACCTGTGATGACCCAGTAGTCTCTTGTAGCTGCAGAAGTGTTGAGGTTGTGGTACTCCAATGCTGTAAGGAATAAAAAATGAAGTTAAGAGGGACAGCCAGGAAGGGAAAAAGAGAGAGATAAAGGTGGAGAGAGAAAGGGGATAAAGGAAGGACAAAGGCAGAGACAGAGAGACAGGGAGAGAGAGATTGCAGATTGAAAGGAAAAAGTAAGATTTTCTTTGGCTACAGGGATTTGATGTTAATTCTGCTTGCTTCAAAGCCAGGAGCTACAGTTACACACTGGTCTAAGCCTTCTCCATCTAATGGCATTTCATAATGAAAGTCTCCGCTCAATTACGTGCCTCCACTCTGATTAGCCAAGCGGGCACATCGCATGTCTGGGAGCCACACTGCAGCGCTGGGGTACGAAATGAAGAAGGGGAGCTGCAGACGGAGCAGTCTGCTGCATTCCAATTCACCTCCTCCAACCACCTCCATTAACGCATTAACAGATATAGCAGCAGCAGCAGCAGCAGCGGTGGTTCTTTTTTAGCCCAGTGCATTAATAATCAAGTCCTCAGACACGGTGTGGAGTCCAGCTTCGCTCCAGGTTTTAACAACAGGTCTGTCTTTGGCAGAGACGGAGATCCTGGCTTTAGAAAGTAAAAAGCCCTGTCACATATCCACAATCCAACCATTTTGTGAACCAGCTGACCCTAATGAGCACACAAAAAGACAAATCAGCTAATTAGTGAAATCATCTGTGTTAGATGTACAGGCAGAAGTCAAGCATGACAGGAGTTTACTCTCTGAAGCAGAGATCTCCACCTTGTGTCCCTAGGAGTGAGGAGCCCACTGTGTGTATCACTGATATTGATGTGATGTTAACTGATGTCAAACAAAGAACTGTAAAGTCCCTTGAAATGAAGATCACTCGAGGGCCAAAGGGTTTGGACAACAGCAATTCAGCAGGGGGTACTTGTTTTCTTTGAGGGCTGTGTGAGGGTCAGTTGGTGGCTATGGGAAGCACAGGTGTATTATATTATATCCAAGGGAGCGCCAGCTGCCCATCTGTGAAGAAAACAGCCCGAGGAGTCCTGTCTTTGTCTCACATACTGTACAGGGAGCCTCATAGCCTTCATTATTTACAGCCCTAACTGGCTTTGATGCGCTTTTTGAATGGATGCCAGGCAGGCAGCGGTGTGCGAGGAGCCTCTCATCCCCTTCTCCCAGGAGTGCTGGGAAGCTACACATGGCACCAAACTCCAGGAAAGGAAGAAACGTCTCTCCCCATCCCCACCCAACCCCTTCCTGCTTATTACCCAAGGGATACGCTCTCAAAGTCCTACTCATTCATAACAAATTAGAGGCATTAAGAGATGCACTCATTAATGTGAAATTAATGTGGTTTCTATTTGGGGTAAACACAGTATAAACACACAACCATCTGAGACTCAGATTAGCGACAGTGGGGAAGGGATATCGGTGTGACATCGGGTTAAAAAGAAGTTGAGGGGGAATGACCTAGGTGACATTTGTATGGCTGTTTTTTTGGTTTATCCAAATACATGTTTCTTCTTGGAGACCTAGTTAGGGAATTCCATTTGACAGGATGACGAGTCATTCTTCCAGGGCTCGCCAGACCTTTGCCCTGGTGTGCACCATGCCGCACACTCCTTACTTGCTTGGCCCCACACCCTAGTGGCAAAGCTCTCTTGTCAAAGTCTATTTCATGTTTGCTTCACACAAAGTACAAATCAGAGGGCTGGGCTGAACTAGCATTATGATGGATTTGAAGTCAAGGGGAGGACTTTACAAGTCAGACTTCAAACCCAGTGAATTGGGTCATTAAAATCTCATGAACAAATCCACCACAGTGGCTCGACTCTTGACTCAACATCTTAAAATATCCACTCAGTTATTTGCTTTTCTCTATCCAACTTACTAAAAACGAACATTTGGTTCAATTCCTTTGACAGCTAGACATCTCCGCCATGCTTGACTTGACTGCCTTCTAAAAATACTCTTCCAAAAGTGTGTCACTACTCGAACCCTCCGCTTTCGTTCATTCATTCATTCATTCTCTCGTTCTCACAGAGCTTATTGAAACAATCTTGTTCGTCCTCTGCTTTGAAATGCAGTGCCAGGCCAGGCATAATGCAGCAGATGCTGTCTGTCTAATCCACTTACACAACAGAAGAGTGTCGCATATCCGTAACAGTCCCACAGATGAGACAGAGAGGAGAGCCCAAGCCGAGTAGGCAGTGCTCAGTAAGACCCACCACGGTCATGTATGTGCAGAGTGTTGTCCAAAAATTAGTTATCAACAAAGTAGAGACAAAACCAAGCCAAGTAGTGGTAAATGACAAAACCCTCGAGGTTTATTGTAACGGATCCGGGAGCTTAATACAGTGTGCACCTAAGGCTGTCACCATACAAACTCGTTTATACAGGGCACATCGTCCTTCTTTTATACAGGTATGATGGCCTTTGTTTCGTGGTTGGCGGAAGATCCACCAACCCCTATGGATTCCCTTGTAGAGCTCGTGCATGTGGCGCGCGAGCGACTCGGAGTCCCTATAGAGTCTTTTATTGTGTCGGCGATTCCGTTGCGGAGTTGGGATACACGTTGCAATGGAAGCACGCCCCAACACACATGCATCTTTGATTTTTCTACTACAAGAGCACATGACCTAAGCCTGTACAAAACCTCTGACTCAAACACAAGATCAACCACAGCTTGAAGCATTATGTGAGATCCAAGCCAAACCCAAAGTAGTATGTTAAGTAGTTAGCATGCTTCCGTTAGAGATTTGATGCTATGAGAAAAGAGCCAGGGGAGCGTGTTCCAGAAAGTTCCAATCCTTCTTGAACTGCACGCCACTCTCTAATTTTAATACTTGGAAGCTCTCTCTGTCCATAGGGTAGTGTGGAAACCTGTGCTGGGACTTTCTCTCGACCGCACAAATGACTACAGAGAAATAAGGACCACGAGAGGGACTCTTTCAATCTGCCTGATGAAGGGGAGGGTAGAAGAGGGGCCTTAAGCTCTAAGGTGATAAGGGGAGGGAAGAAGAGAGACTTTTACACCCTGTAGTGATGAGAGGAGGGAAGAAGAGAGACTCTTACGCTCTGCGGTGATGAGGGGAGGGTAGAAGAGGAAGTAGCCCACCAGCTCAGCGGTCAGCTGGCTCAGGAGGCTGCTGGCCATGGTGCCGTTCAGAGCGACGCTGCCGTTACGCACCACGTAGATGAGAGAGACAGCAGGAGAACCCGCAGACTGGGACGCACTTAGGATCTGAAGGAAAAAGAAAGAAAGAAAGAAAGAAAGAAGAAAGAAAAGAAGCAAAGAAAGAAGGAAAGAAAGAAGGAAAACAAAATGATTGTATTTTACTGAATTTATCTTTCACATTTCTTTCAGAGCTGTCTAAATGGGATAATATCAAAACATCAAACATGGCAATAATCTAGACAGTAATGCTTCAAGCTTATTAAAATAGAAGTGCTTTGTCCTGGAACGCTGAAATTGATCTGAGGCAGAGATGCAAAACATATCAACAAATGCGATGAATTATGCAATGCAGTGTGTGTGTGTGTGAGAGAGAGAGAGAGAACAGAGAGAGAGAGAGAGAGAGAGAGAGAGAGAGGGAGGGAGTAATGAGCTGGCAGTTACACACACACTGCAGTGACGTGACCACAAAGCAGAGTCATAATGGATAAGGATGTTACAACTGCATGAGTGTCTGCAGCAGGTTGCTGTCTGAATCACTTTGAAGAGTCACAATGTAAACAGACACCAGCTGTCAGTCACTGGCAGCTGAGCCGTACATGTGTACTGGAGCTCGTAGGCTCTTAGGTTCTGTTAGATGAACAAGGCCTATACACCCATGGCTGTTGACAGCCTATCTGGCCAGCGAGGTTGATGATGATGTTGATGATGGCAGAGACTGCCTTTTCTTGCCCTGCATAGCTCCATCCAGAATAGTCTAATTAAAGACTGCGGAGAGCACCAGAGGTGGGATGCTGACCAAGTAAGAAGCAACAATCAGGCACGCTGGGCTTATAAAAATGATGGTCAGGAAAAACAGCAAGTCCACAGTTTAATGCTTCAACAAAAGAAACGCACCTACCAGCCATGATCATCATAAAAATCACATTAAAAAAATCAAAAATAAAAATGATTTAATGTTATTGTTATAGTACTGATGTAAATAACCATTAGTGGAATCAAGGCATAAATATGTACATATGGAATATTTAATATGCCATTCATATTTACATATGCCACATGTAATTATGGCACTTGATTTAGGCTACTGGGTATTTAGAGTACATATCTCAGTAAATCCTTCTCCATCCCTACACCTATTACTGTGTCCAGCACTCTTGGTCTGCTGCTTGTCTGTCCCCACATCCTAGGGGAACAGGGCCTTCAGCTCCTCTGCGTCACCCTGCTGGATCTCGGCCATCTTACATCTGGGAGCTGGACTCTACTGGCCTTTTCAGATCTAAACTTCAAACACATCTGTCTGGATTAGCTTACCCACCATCATGTGGTGTTAAAGAACTGCCTCTCCTCTTTGTTTTTAATTGCCTTTCATTTTAATATTTTGTCCTATTTATGATGTACTTTAAGGAGTCCTTGTTTTAAAAGGCTAAAATATAAAACCTTTCTTTACAGTAGCGGTGTATGTTATATATGAAGGCATGTTCTGCTCTACATGTTAATATATGGACAAGCTCATATCTTATCCCAGTGATTTTTAGAGCAAGGTTACTGTGTGTAAAGAAAGATCAAAGGTACTGTACCTGCACAGACAGACTGCTCTGGGAGTGAAGCACCTTGCCCTCGGCCTCTGCAAAGGCCTTCTCCAGGCGCTGCTCCAGCATCTGGGAGAACCGGCACGACTGCAGGTCATCATCCGCATTCACAAACCTCAGCACTGCACACAGGGGGAACAATTAGACAAGTTACTCCTGTTGTATGTCTCATGTATGTTAAAGGTTTACATGTTTTTTTTAATTGTGAGTAAGTAGCACTCGAAGACCTCCAGAGTCCAGACCTCCACCAAGGCATGCCCTATATCCCAATAATACAGAATTATTTTTAAAAAATCTTCAATCCAGACAGTGATTCAGATTACCACCATAATCTTTTTTCTTTCATTGGCCCATTTCCAAACTTACAAGAAAAAATCATGCAATTCTGTTCATAACCTCTTGTGTAAGGTAACTAACAAATGGTAAAAATGAAACTCCTTCACACACTCATCAAAAATGCTCCTACTGTTGGAAGTTTCAAATCTAGACTTAAGACCAAACTGTTTTCAGATGCTTTTTGCTGGTGATTCACCTTTTAATTAGTTTATTTTTTACCTTTTTTATTTTTTATGTTTAACTGTTGCTTTCTGATTTACTGTATGTCTATGTATGTCTACTATATATGCACATATTTTAAACTTATTTTATGTTTTATCTTTTATGCTTTTATATTGTCTTTTGCTTTTATTTTTGTTAAGCACATTGAACTGCCTTTGTGTATGAAATGCACTATACAAATAAACTTGACTTGACTTGACTTGACTTGACTTGATGCAATATGATATAATCTGTGCTCAGGATTACACACACACACACACACATACACACACACACACACACACTGTGCTCCTAACCTGTCTTGAGCAGCAGTGAGATGGCTGGGCTGGGGTTCCAGGGCAGGGCTGGGATGGGGATGGCCTGCACCAGAGGCACATACTGCCGGACGTCTGCCGTTAGGCGCTCCACCCCGTACACACTCAGCGCCTCCACCACCGCGGCCGGGGAGTAGACCATGTCCCCACGCAGCACGTAGTACCCCACTGTGACATTGGGCACCGTAGAGAGGGTCTCGACCTGAGAGAAACAAACTGAATCAGTAATGGGCAACCTCTTACCACAGACTTGCTAACTATTCAGTTATACACATTAGGTACTGTATGGTCTCAACCTCAGAGAAACACACTGAATCAGTAATGGGCAACCTGTTACCACAGACTTGTCAACTATTCAGTTGTACAAAGTACTGTGGAGAGGGTCTCGACCTGAGAGAAATTGAACTGACTCAGTATTGGGCAAGCTGTTACCACAGACTTGCTAACTACTCAGCTATACACATTAGGTAGTGTAGAGAGGGTCTTGACCTGAGAGAAACACACTGAATCAGTAATGACCGACCAGTTCACATAGACTTGCGAACTGGTCAATTATACATGCTCCTTTATTAATGCAATTACATGCATACCAGGGGACCACTAATCATGGACTTCGTGATTAAATAATAGAAATTGAAAGGAATTGGATATTTTTCTGGTTTTCTCATCTTCTGGAAATATATTAGTCAATATGACAAATGACATTAAATATTATTTACTGGCCTATTAAGAACTTTCGATTCGGGCTTGTCATCCTGATACAAAGCTTGTGCCACTGAGAAAGTCAATTTCCTTGAGCTGGACAAATAGTCCCAGCAGTCTAGTGGACAGGACTATCAGGACCTTAATCACAGGCAGTGGGCAGGATATCAATGCTGTTATTCTACACGGGAGCAAAAAAGCCCGCGAGCAGACAGAGAAAGATAACAACAGATAGGAGAGACAGAAAGAGAAAGAGCATGAGAGAGAGAGAGAGAGAGAGATAGAGAGTGAGAGACAGACAGACAGAGAGAGGGAAAAAGAGGCAGAGGGAGAAGGAGGGGGAAAAGGACAACAAGGACATCAGAAAAAAGTAAGGACTTGAGGAAATAAAGCAGAAAGAAAGATACGGCTGTCTTTCAGCCATGAGAAGAGGGGTGTGTTCGGCCTCTCACTAACAAGCCCTGTTTGTGTGTGTGTGTGTGTGTGTGTGTGTGTGTGTGTGTGTGTGTGTGTGTGTGTGTGTGTGTGTGTGTGTGTGTGTGTGTGTGTGAGTGTGTGTGTGTGTTTGTAAGTGTGTGTGTGCGTGTGTGGGAAACAGATCAATTCCATTGTGTGGACAGAATGACAATGCTGATAGACAGCCCAGTAGTATCGTACACTGAGGGCCCACAGTGTGAGCAGGGCCTATGATTCGGCAGGATTTCCCCCTCCACAATGGAGTCTTGTTATGGTGCGATGTGAACTGGCCCTGGATGACTGCCTCTACTGTGTCTCCAAGGACCCAGGGCTCTCCTTTAACCATGTGAAGGTGTTATTGAGGGATTGCCTTTCATTAATATGCCAGGAGCTGCCACACCTTTAAGCTCCTGGGTTTTGATATTTGGAAAAAAAAAAGATTAACTTGAGATGAAGAAAAAAATGTTCCTCAGGTTCGGTTATTGCTGAGCTTCGTTTTCCAAATAAAAAGTTCAAAATTTGACTTCTCTTTTTTTACTGTAAATGTTAATCTACTCAGACTGAAACAAAGACGTATACAAATATTTAGATAAGAGAGTAGAAATAAGCATAGCTGGTGAAAGAGAGAAGAAAGAGCAAGACAGAGAGAGTGAGAAAGAGAGAGAGCCCGAGAGAGAGAGAGTGAGAGAGAGAGAGAGAGAGAGAGAGAAGATTAGATGCAACTGTAAATAAAGAGCTCAAATTGCCGAAAGAAGAAAGGCATGTTATTCTATTTTAATCAGACCTCACTGTAAACCTCAAAGGCCCATTTAATGTAACCTTAACATCCACAACCACATGATTCAATGGATGAGTCTGAGTCTTCAACAAAGGCTAATTTCAGAGGATGGGTTACCTGAATTCCAGATAGTCGTCAGACCCACTGAAGTCACTGGAAGGGAAATTGCTTCTCTTCCCTCCCCCCCACACACACTTTGCCATCCAATTCATTTGACAGATCATTACCCCCATTTATGTCAAATTCAATACTAACTAATTCAAAGGCTCAATTTATCATTGCATGTCATTAAGCGTGGCTTTCCCTGCCCTTCTCCATTACGGCACGCTAAAGCAATCCCTCATGGCACGTGACCTCTGCTCATCCACAAAGAAACAAAGGCTCACAGGGACATCGAAAAAAAACAGAGAGAGAGAGAAAAGGGAAAAAAAGGAAAAGAGAAAAGGGGAGAAAGAGAGGTGGGAGTAAGAGACAAAAAGGTAGAGAGAGAGAAGAGAGCAAGAGAGAGAGCGAGAGAGAGAGAGAGAAAGGAAGTAAGGAGGAAAAAGTGGTTGGGGGGGGAAAGGACAGGCTGACTTTAGAGAGCTTTAATGTCTCAACTGAGAATTCTAGTGTCTGTCACATATGATTTTCTGCCGCAGTGGTGCATATCTCTCCACATTTCGAGAGGCTCCACTCTCCACTCCACCAGCCGACATGCTGTATCTACAGTAAGTGGCTTCAGCCTGTGACGTGTGAAGTCTGTCCCTCGGCGCAGTACATTTTTCCGCCCATCGCTCCACAGAGAATAGATTTTCCCAACATGACCTCCTCAAAGCACAGAGGCATGTGGTGTGTGTGTATGTGTGTGTGTGTGTGTGTTGTGTGTGTTTTGTGTGTGTGTGTGTGTACATGTGTGTGTGTGTCTGTGTGTGTGTGTGGGTGGGTGTGTGCGTGGGCATGTGTGTGTGTGTCTATGTATGTGTGTGAAAGAGACAAAGAGAGAGCTAACACAGCTAAAACGAGTCTCCTAAGGCTCTGTGCTGACCTGTACGTGAAGAGCAGTATCATTCAGCGCCTTCCTCAAAGCCTGGGATAAGCCCCTTGGCAGGTTTTGCTTGAGCACCATGTCCAGACGACTCCTCCTCAGGTGAATGGTCAGAACTAAAAAATTGGGTGCAGAAAAAAAAAAAAACATTATTCATAGTTTAAAGACAACATTAAAATATTCAGTGATGATGTTCAGCAGTTTTTCCTCTTCATGTAATTTGATTTTGTAGATGAAACAAATATGTGCTTTTGACCTCTCTTGCCTTTACTTGTCAGCATTGACCCTTACCTGTTTTCACCCACATTCGATTAGTAATATTACACTTGAGTGGGGGAGGTCCTGCGGCAGTAGTTGTGGTGAGGACGGTGGTGGTCATCCGGGGCGGAATAGTCCTGGGGGTTTGCATGGTTAAGGTTCGGGCCGGTGGCCGCACAGGAGGTGAAGTCCTAGGTGCCATAGTAGTTGTGGTGGTGGTGGTGGAGGTGGTGCTTGGCTCTGTCGTTGTTGTAGTTGTTGTTGTGGTGGTTGTAGCCAGGGTGGTGGTGGTGGTGGTAGTAGTGGTGGTGGTCGTTGGAGCTTCAGTGGTTGGGGTCGTGGTGGTAAGCTGCACTAAGGACCTCTGTGTTGCTGATGCTGAGTGCGAAGACGATGTGACGAAAGATGGAGGTGGAGAGTCCGTACTCTTCATCTGGGGTGGGAGAGCAATGGAGCCATTGTCTTTGGAAAAGGCACCTGCTTCTCTGGAGGTCAGCAGATCGTCCGTTGCTGGTTCCTCTGTAATCAGAAAATTAGTCACATTGATTTCGACAGAAGGATAGGTACTGGTTACAGATTCACTGGAGAGTTCTGGCAAAGGGAAAAATGGTCTTGATGCTGGTGAAGTTGATGAAGATGATGATAGTAATGCCAATGATGATGATGATGGATTTAGAGGTGGTAGTGACAGTGATGATAGTTGTGATGATGATAAAGATGGCGATGATGATGTTGATGGTAATGATGATGATGATGATGACGATGATGATAATGATGGTGTTAGTGACGAAAACAGTAGTTCTACTGATGATGATGACAAAGGATGTGGTTGTAGTGATGATAATGGCTGTGATGGGGATGGCAATGATAATGCTTGTGCTGGTGGTAATGTAGAGGATAGTGTAGTGGCTACAAAAGATGAAGATGATGATGATGGTGATGATGATGATGATGATGATGATGATGATGTTGAGGACAACATGAGTTGCACAGGAGGTGATGATGATCTCAGAGGTAATCTTAAAGGTGGAGATTCTGATGCAGACGATGATGCTTGTGGCGGTAGTGATGATGACAGTGCTGGTGATTGTGTTTCAAGTGATTGAGATATGAGGAAGAGTGGCAATAGCGCTGGTGGTGGTGATGATGATGAGAATGATGATGATGATGATGAAGGTAAAAATGATGGTGGTGTGAATGTAGTGAGTGATTTTGACATGAGGGAAGGTGGCACTGATGGTTGTGATAACAGTGTTGTTGGTGGTAATGACAATGATGATGGTGATGATGAAGAAGAAGAAGACAATGATGATGACGATGATAAAGGTAATGGTATTATTGTGAACAGTGGTAATTCTGATGATGATGACAATAATGGTGATGATGTTGGTGGTATCGATGTTATAGCTGACTGAGATATGAGGGGCACTGATGCTGGTGAAGTTTGTGTTGATGTTGCTGACAACGATGATGATGATGATGATGATGATGATGGAAATGATGGTGGTGTCAGTGTGGTGGGTGTTAGGGATATTAGGGACAGTGGCACTGATGGGGATGATGATGATGATGATGATGATGATGATGATGGTAGTGGTGGTGGTGGTGTTAATGTAGTAAATAAATGAGACAAAAGGGAATGTGAAACTGATGGTGATGTTGGTGACAGTGATGATGATGATGGTGTTGGTTGTGATGATGATGAAGATAAAAATGATGGTGGGGTGAGAGTAGTGAGTGATTGTGACATGAGGGAAGGTGGCACTGATGGTTGTGATAATAGTGTTGTTGGTGGTAATGACAATGATGATGATGATGAAGATGAAGATGATGTTGATAAAGATGATGACGAAGGTAATGGTATTGGTGTGAACAATGGTAATTCTGATGATGATGATGATGATGATGATGATGATGATGATGACAGTAATGGTGAAGTTTGTGTTGATGTTGACGACAATGGTATTGATGATGGAAATGATGGTGCTGTCAGTGTGGTGGGTGATTGGGACATTAGGGAGGGTGGCACTGATAGGGATGATGATAATGATGATGGTGATGATGATGATGGGGGTGGTGGTAGTGGTGGTGGTGGTGTTGTCAATGTAGTAAATAAATGGGACAAAAGGAAATGTGAAACTGATGGTGATGTTGGTGACAGTGATGATGATGATGATGATAATGATGATGCTGCTGCTGCTGCTGCTGATGATGATGATAGTGATGATGATGATGATGATGATGATGATGATGATGATGATAATGATGATGATGATGATAGTGATGACGATGATGATGATGAAGCCCTACTGGTAAATGTGACTTTGGAGCTGGTCTCTGGTAGGCTGCTGCTGTATTCTGGGAATGAGGTGAATCCCACTGCAGAGCTTTTTACCACTGGTGCCGAAACCCTCTGATAAGGCCCTCCTTCAGACAGGCCGGAATCAGTTTTCTGGTCTAAAATAGTGGGCTTTGAGAATGGGGTGCTCCTAGAAGATAATGTGGCTACATTGTGCAATTCAGTTATTGCTCCGATAAAGGGAGAAACAGTACTGCTAAGTGGTGCACTATAAGATAGATACATTTCTGCACTGGTTTTAGGTTCCAGCAGAGTAGCACTGCTGTTGTCCTCCTGACTTTGTTCAAACAAAGCTAGCGTGTGGGTTCCTGGTGGTTCCTTCAGGCCTGCTTCTGTTGAAATTGCTGGTGGCGAATATGATTCATTTTTATTGCCCTGAGTCCCTAAAAGCATAGAAAGAATAGCCTGAGGTCTTGTCGCAGGCTGCACAGCAGTGTTGGTATTACTGGTGCTAGATCTAAATGGTAGTTCACTGACAGACAAAGGAGAAGGCCTGTGTCCTGCTGGTGACTGGGTCATATTTTGCCCATCAGGAACCCAAGGTAAAGTAACCTCATTACCACCGTAGTTAATATGCATTGTGTGTGTAAAGGTGTCTTTTAATCGGTCATGTGAGGCCACTGAATACTCAAATACACTTGAGGAATTAGATATATTGGTGTTTATAGAGTGAGCACTGCTCGTATATGCCTGCTGCTGCTGTGGTGGAGACTCAGATGCTGCTGTTTGTTTAGTCGTGTATGTTTCATGTGATGCCGAAGCTGTGTGCGAGGAGCTATCTGAAACATCAGAGCGATAGGTCAGCATTTGATTTGTGGTTAGCATGCTGGGATCTCCTTCAGACATGTATTCATTTGACCTCACAGTGTCCTCTAGCGTGTTAGAGTCCATTACATTGATTATGTCTCCATAGCTCTCTGTGCTGCCGGATACCATCGGCGGGAATGGGGATGGGGGAGACCTCCTCATTCTCTCTGCTTCAGTGGGGGAGCTGTTGGAAGGCAGGGTTGCATAAGGGGCCTCAGCTAAGCCAGAAGCGGTCTGAAAAGTGTTAAGCATCATCTTCGGTGTCGTCTCAACAACAGTGGAAAAAGCGGCCCTGACCGGCCTCCATTCATCTTCAGAGGAAGAGACGCGACTCATAAATGTTTGCGCCTCCTCGCTAGGCGTCGACAACGCAGGCGAAGTGAAAGACGGGAGACGAGCGGACTCCTCGGTGGTGTCTGCAGGGAGAGGCCTTGTCACATGCAGTGATGGCAACTTGGCTGAGGCCCCTGCTGAGGGATCCGTTTCATAATGCACAGAGACAGTGTCGCTGTCGGGGAGCGAGAAGCCCTCAGATCTTCCAAAGAGTGCTGGGCGTGAGACCGTGTCAGGATAGCTTCCGGTCCGAGGTGGCTGTCTAGACTGTGCCGAGCTTTCTGTTGTTGTTGTTGTTAATGGCTTATCTGCTCCTTTGAGGGCACTGAATACACCATGATTTGATGTTGTGCCCTGATCTGCAAGATCATGCAGTGGGCGCTCGGAAATGAAGCGTGTTAAGTCGGTAGGTCTTAAGAGCTCTGCTGAGGTCGACATCATGCCTTTGATATCAACCGCCCCGATGTCTGGCCTATTAGAATTCAACTGTGCTGTTAATACCGAGGCACTGACAGTGACCATCTCTGACAGTGTGACGGCTGCTAGTGTAACATCAGGGGACAGACGCACACTGGCCTTACCCCCCAAGGTGTTCGGTGAGGGGGGCGCTGTCCCAGGGGAAGTGGATTCGACTCCAGAGGAGACGTGACTGTGGGTGGCTAATGAGGATGAGATCAGCCCCTGAGGTGCTAATAAAGAGGCCTGGTTGCCCGCTGTGTGAAAGATATCTTGAGCAGAGGGAATGGGAAGTGACATTGATGTGGGGTCAGAGGTCATAGTAGAGGTCACTGAGCCGCCAGTTAAGGTCATTAGTGAAACTGGATTTGACACCTTATCTGTCACAGGAGAGACACTGAGAGCACTGTTGCTGGAGGGGGTCTTAAGGCTGGTCAGCCTTAGTGGGTAGGAGCTAAATACTTTTTCAAGGGCGCTGGTGTGGTCACTTCTTTTATTAAAAGAGATCATATTTGAGGTATAGAAATCTGCCCTTTTACCTGGAGAAACACTTATTTTGCCTGTAGACGAAACACTCTCTACAGAACCTGTTTTTGCTGGTTGCGCTGTTCTGGCCTCATCACTAAACATGTTTGATGGTGTATTTAAAGAAATAGATGAGGCTGTAGTCATCGCTATTGTGTCTCTTGAGACAGCTGTTGTTTGAGAAGCGGCATCTGGAGCGGCCTCCTTGTAACTGTGAGACAGCGCCGCAGAGCCAGACCCTGCACTTGGGAATACATGCTTTCCAGACGCTGAGGGATTTGTCATTAGTCTGTTTATTAGTTGTTCTGTCCCTACACTTGGCGATGAAAATGTAAATAAACTATCAGCATATGTTTTCATACGAGTCTGACCGCTGGTTGATTGCTGGACATTTGGCGGTGTGTTTGAGGGAGAATTAACAGCTTTAACGAGACCTGCTGTTGGCCCGGTGCCAATGCTACCAACACCCCCACCCGTCTTTGCTAAGGAAGTCGAAGGAGGTTTTACTGTTACAGATGGCTTGGACCTCTCCTGGGTCTGGTCTGTAGTTGACGACAAAACTAATGGAACAGAAGCAGTGACCAGTTTCGCTGCCTTGCGTTTGTCCGGCACTGTAATAAGAGCAGCCTCTGCAGTGGTAAAGCTATCGGTCAAATCACCAGCATGCTCTGAACTAGTCTGACCTGCTGTTGGCTGCACACGGAATACTGAGTTAAAGATTGGATAGTCTGTGTGCTTAACTGGACCTGCCAATAGGTTTGTGCTTGTGCTAACTGCACTGCCAATTGAGCCAACCTGGCTTACTGTAAATAA
Organism: Setipinna tenuifilis; assembly: GCA_030347295.1. Classification (NCBI taxonomy): domain Eukaryota; kingdom Metazoa; phylum Chordata; class Actinopteri; order Clupeiformes; family Engraulidae; genus Setipinna; species Setipinna tenuifilis. Next base: position 21,907,957 of record CM059280.1, on the reverse strand, counting down.
AGTTGAAGCAGGGTAATGCATTGCGGCAGTCATTTTAGATGGTTTAAAATTCTCATTTGCAAGTTTGGTGTTGTTAATTTCCCCTGGTGGATCATTTTTCTCTCCTTCCGCATAGTGAAATGAGCTGGATGTAACTAACACTGCGTACAATGAAGAAACAGACTGCTCATTTGTGACGCGTCTTTGGGGAATGCTATTCGCAGATGCATTAACCCATCCTTTGTCTCTCATAACAAGGTCTGGGCTGTTTGTAATGAAGCGGAGAGGAAGTGATGTCGCTGCCGCTTCTGTGCCTGGTCGCACTGATCTGAGAACAGAGCTGTTTTCTGTGAGACTGCTGTGTGAAATGGAGTGGGGAGTGGAGAGACTCCGAGGGGGAGAAACAAATTGGGGTAAATGATTGTGCGCTTGTGTGCTCGACACTGGGAATGATGGCCTTGCTGCTTCCGCTGCCGCCGATGGCTGTGATTTCACTAATGGTGGTAATGATGATGACGACCATAATGACTCCAGTGACAAGGGTGACGAAACATGCCATGGTGTCACCGGCTTGTTGGGGGTGAAAGCAAAACCTGGTGGTGGGGTTATGGAGTGAGTTACAGGCTCAGACTGAGCGGGAGATGGAGTTATGTGGTGAGTAACGGGCTCAGACTGAGCTGGGGGCATGCTACTCAGTCTAATGCCCAGGGTGGAGGTCAAACCTGGACTGAAGGAATAGTTGCCGATCGGGCCAAGGATCGAAGAGGAGGAAGACGAAGACGAGGAGGAGGAAGATGAGGAGGAGGTAAAAGACGGCTCAGCTCTTTCGATCAGTTCGTCATCGGGCCAGTGGGTGGTCCGGTTGCTGGTCCTGCTGAGGCCTCCTGGGGGAGTTCTGGGCTGCAGGAGGTTCTGAGGCCGCAGGGCCGTGCTCGCCAGCAGGGTCAGGATGGAGGAAAACGCTGGCTGCTCTCTCGTGCTCGACGAGATGCTTGAGGCATCTGACTGGACAATAGACACCGAATCCTCCTCCTCCTCCAGCATCATGAAGCTAGGCAACAGGTCAGAGGGTGTTGCCAAGGTGACTGGATCCTGAGGTGAGGCCGAAGACCCTGACGTCTCATAGTTTGAGTCATCTGAAAGAGAAGATACGACAAGGAGATATTTTATGATCATACTATTTCAGCAGACAGCTAGTCTTTGCATCTGAAAAAATCCTGTTGAGTGGTTCGGTCAATTTAAGCTGCAATTTTTACTCTCTGCATTCAGTTTCCTTGAACAGAGAAAGGCAATCATAATACCAGGCGCCCAGAGGCAGTTGAAAATGCAGCCTGTTTTTTTCTTCTTTTTCTTTTCCTCCCATCAATGGAAATGCTGATGCCTTCACCAAATTGCAGGGAGAAAAAAAAGATACAGAGACAGTGTGTTATGTAAGGGCATTCAAGGTGTATTTTGGGCTAGAATTTCACTGAATCACTGAGCCACTGAAAGTCACAATTTCATTGGTTTTTCCCTAAGCCTGATACACAGACAGCCCAGATGGAAACAGATTCATGTAATGATTGGGTTTCGTTTCCAGACCCATGATTCATCACACCTCAACAATGACAACGACAACAATGACTCAGTTCCAATACGCTCGTCACTAATGTGCCTTTACAAGAAACACTTTTCACTGTGTGGTCCTCATAATGAAATTGATTTATATCCATTTGCATAATGTAATTCGCCAGATGCTTCTAGATCCTGTGAAAATGGCATTTTAAATGGCATCGTCTTTAAATCTTATCCGCCTTAGACTGGTACCTTCTTCTTTTCTGCCTCTATCAAGTCCTAATGTCACCTTCAGGGAGAAAGAGAGAAAGCAGGCTAGAGAGAGAAAGAGAAAGAGAGAGAGAGAGAGAGTGTGTGTGAGAGAGAGAGATGGAGAAAGGGGGGGCGAGAGAGAGAGAGCAGTTCTTCAGTATCACATTTCTTTGTCTGGTGCCTGTGGTTGACTTGCAGAGTGTGCAGCCTGCCACTGTCGGATGGCTGTCAATGGGTTGGCACGTGTCCACCCGCGGCTCCCTCCACCCTTCTTTGCCAGTCCCAGCACGTTTCCCCCCTGACATCCTCAACACATCCATCCGAGGGATTCTTTTACTCGTTTATAAAAATTTGCAAGCCTGTCACATAATCCGCTGGCTCGTGCGTATGTGTTTCTGGGCTGCCGTGAGGGCTGCACTCCACTCACCTCCGGCACGCTCGCAGTTTATCACCCCAGCTCCAGCCTGACACTCTTATTTACACAGGGCTCCACAGCACCCACCGAGGGAAGGCAGGGAAGGTGCTGACCACACACTTTTTCGAACACTTTCAGAGCAATATTTGACCCGGCAGGAAACAGTCTCCAACACAACCGGTGACAGATGTTGTTTCCCTACTAAAAGTCCACATTCGTAATAGTGGGAAACACAGGCATGTCACTAGCCCTTCAAAAGCTCTTAAATGCTTGAGTTCCCTCGATAGAGGACAAAAACGTGATTAAAAATGCAAATAAAGCATTATACCCTCCAGCTGTTCTCCACACGTAATGCTAAAACATATATTACACATTAACATGCTTTTGCTTCTTTATCATGTGACAGGCTTCCAAGCCTAAATATAAAGTGAACTTCCGGTCTGCCTCTCTGTATTTCTCTCTCTTTCTTTCACTTTTTTTCTTTCCTTCTTATTTTCTTTCTTTCTCTCTCTCCCCCTCCCTCCCTCCCTCCCTCCCTCTCTCTCTCTCCACCCCTCTCTCCGTAGTGGCAGTGACGACACAGAGCGCCTCATGACGGCTGGGTGCTTGTCCGGACCTGAGGAGCATTGGGTCCACCCGCCGACGGCCACCTGCTCAAACAGGGGGGAGCATATGGAACTCCCCACCTCTCCTGCCCAGCAGGGCGGTGCTGGAGGGACGGCCAGGGAGGAAACAGGACAGAGGGGATGGGGATGGGGGGGGTGAAAGAAAGGAATATGATGGAGAGAAACAAAAAGAAGCAGAAAGCAGGAAACAGAATAACATAACTGATAGGATGATAAAAGAGGCCGAGGAGATGTGTGTAGGGGTAGACACTAGAGAAGGAAGGATGGGGGAGATTATTGCTGATAGGAGAAGAAAAATAATATGAGGGTAGAGGAATGTAGAGGCTTTGCCACTTGTGTAAGGTCCAACCACCTGTCAATAATAATCCTGCCCCAGAAAATATGAGCTGTGGTGGATTCTTTCTCTCTCTCTCCTTCTCTCTCCCTCCCTTAGTCTCTCTTCTCTCTGCCTCCTCCCTGTATCTCTCTTTCTCTCTCTCTCTCTCTCCCACTCACTCCCTCTCTCTCTCCCCCTCTTTTTCTATCTCTCTGTCTCCCTCTCTCTGTCTCCCTCTCTTTCTCCCCCCCCTCTCTCTCTCTCTCTGCTCAACCCCAGTCATTCCCTCACACACCCACTGAGCAGGGTGGACTTCCTCTCTCTGCCTCTATTCATAGTTCCCATCTGTCTCCATTTGGACCTGGCCGTAATGACCAGCAGAGTGCTGTAGCACGGAGGAGACTGCTTATCGCCAGGCCCACATCAGGATAATCACTGCTCTACTAATGATGTCCACGGTTACCCCCCCTCTGCTGAGGGCCATCAGCGCAGCATGGGCACTTGGGCCGCATGGATGCTGAATGGACTGTGAACAAAAGTCACATTTCATGGTGATCAAAAGCAATTTGTAGCAGGGATTTGGCCTTGCGCTTCTGGGAGTAAAGTGGTTAAAAAGGGGTGGTATGCATGGTTGTCAATCCTGGCTTTAGAAAGTAAAAAACCTTGAACAAGTTGATCCTGCTATACTCACAAGTCATCAGACAGGTAGTCATCTGTGTTAAGTGCACAGGCAAAAGGAACACATAGCAGTATTTGTACTTTCTGAAGCTTGGATTAACACCTCTGGCAGTATGTTGAGGGCATATATGTGTTCCAGTAGAACTGAAAGCAGGAACTTAGTGAGTGTATAAACTAGAATCATCCACCTATTAAGCATACTAAGGAGAGCTCGATGTCTGTGGTTATGCTACTGGAGATGGCCTAATTGCAGGGCTGTGGTGTGGGGCTGAAGTGCACATTCCCATTCAAGGGTGTTCTACCCAGCGCTGAGCTCCTTTAGCTAATGTCATCCCACCCAACCTGCCACCACTGTTCCCCTAACAGTAGCACAGTAAAAATAGCATCCGGACCCTCCCCAATCTCCTACTCCCTGACACGCACACACACACACACACACACGCACACACACACACACACACACACACACTGACTCCCTTTTTAAACAATGTCTCCACACACACACACACACACACACACACACACACACACACACACACACACACACACACACACACACACACACACACACATAAACACACACATACACACTGACTCCCTTTTCAAACCCTGTCTCCACACACACACACACACTTTCAAACGAGCCGACACACAAACTAGCCCACCCTCATTACATAACGTAAGATAGTGTTTGGCCTCATATAAGCACACTTTAAGACTGCTTAGTTTTTTTTTTAATGCATGACTAATTGGAGCTTTGGCAGTGTTTGTTTTTTCCAGCTCTCCGTCGAAACCGTGCTCAGGGGAGGGAAAGTGGGGACAGGCACAGGCAAAGGCGCGGCACTGTAACAGCGGTGACACCGCACCGCACCGTACCGAAGCCCACTGGCTTCTCGGGAGAGATACAGACACGGCATGAAGAAACAGTCAACAGAGTGCTAAGGTATGACTCACTGCAGTCAACCTTCGGGCAAGGACACTGGGACACTGCTGTAACTTTAGTCATCCATCTTCAGACCAGGAAAAGAGGGTCTTTGAGTTCTCTTTTTGTGTGTGTTTAGATTGCAGATAGATGCAGTACTAGCATTAGCTTTCTTAATTACATAATTATGAACATTTGTGAAATGAAGACACCACTGAAGATTGGTAGCTAAGCTTATGGAATTTATGATTGATGGGAAACACATCAAGTATACAACGGTACCTGGGACATCATTAACAACTATTAACCTAATGACATCATTTACTGTAAGCTGCATTAGCACATCACAAGATACAGAAAGCAGTCATTAGCTGACTAAATGAGCATTTTGGATCTCTCCGTGAAGGGGAGATCAAATCTCTGACGTTCTTCTTGAGCTTGTGGGAGATAACTAGCCGCATCAGAGTGTTGGCCCAGACTCTATCACAGTGGCGCTGCCAGACTGAAGCATTATCTCTTGAGTGTCCTAGTCCCGTTCCACGGCTGCAGCACCTGTCCTGTCGATATTTGTTCCCCAGAACAAAGTCATCTCATGGGCCGTCTGCTTGGCCTAATCTTCAAGGCCACCCGCTTCCACACTGATCCACCCGGAAAGTTCTGATGGAACATGTCTCGCTAGCGTCCGCTTGCAGTGAGGCCGTTTTTCCAGCGCCCCCCTCCCATCTCTGCTAATGTTCATTTTAAAAGGGCTGTGATGTCTGAGGAGAGGTTCTTTCTCCCAGACTGACGGATGGAATGCCTCTGGCTTGTGTGGGCTTGGTCCATTGGGAATATGTGGCAACACAGGGTACAGCTATTGATTTCTACAGCTTTCCTATTTTAGCACCTTTGCTGAGGCGAAAGGAGGGAGTCTTCACGGTACAGCACAGCTACTGGTCAGCAAGCTGAAATCGGATTGGTCGGAAATCTGACTCACCTGAAGTGTATGCAACCATGGGGGTATTACATCCCACATTCTTTAAATACTGTTTCCTGTTCCATCTCCCCAGTGCAATTAAAAGTCAACAAAATGCTGGTCTTCATTAGGTCTTCCAACACCATGGCTACGCAAATGAGACATAATCATGAGGGGATCAACCACCCACCCAAACAAAAACAATTACCTAGTGATGACTACTCAGCAAAACCCATTCAAACTCTCTAGTGGCTTGTTTTAAAGGAGATAAAACACCATCATTAGACTCATTAAACTCTGTCGACTAATTGCCTCCAATCGATTTCAAGGGCTTCCTTAAATTCTCACATTAAACGTGCTGGCTTAGCTAGCTAAGGCTCATTATGCTGCACTGGTAGTGGTGCCTCTCAAGATCAAGTGGGCATATATTTTAACATCATAATTACATTTACATGACAGTGAACAGGCCTCAAGTAGACGGGCCCTTTGGACCACGACCATGTATAACCCAAGGTAACATTCACTTCCTATGGAGCCCACGGTCTCACACAAGAAAGAGAAAAAAGCTTGACTTTACTGATTTTACAGTCTTTACAGAAATGACCAACTTTGCGATGATTGTTCCTCAGCTGGTGACTTCAGTCACACAAAGTTACTGTCAGCAGCTAAGCACTTCTAATTTGAATAGACTCTGGGTAACGAGGCCTATGGAGTGAGAGTGAAGTGAGGTCATTTTAGAGAAAAAAAAAACACCGTGTACGCTGTGCCAACATTTGGCCCTATTCAGGACAGTGACTGAGGCTGCACTCTGCATGCCGTTCGGCCAGAGTAAATTTTCTGAAATGTAGGCCAAGACAGCACTGCACTCCAAGAAAACATAATGATCGAACTGAACAACGCTGTTTGGAAAACATGTCACAGCTCTGTGTCACTGCTGCTAGCCCTTATGTTACAGGAAAAGAAGCAGAGAGAGAGAGATGGAGATGGAGAGAGAGAGATAGGAGGGAGAGATGGGAGGGAGAGAGAGATAAAGAACAAGAGAGATAGAAGGAGTAAGAGGGAGATTTATAGAGAGAGGCTGGAGACCAGAGACTTAAGGGAGGAGAGAAAAGGGAGATGTGGAACAGTATCTCCAGGGAGAGGCAGAAACAGACGGAGGTTTGCTCAGAAGAGGTGACAGGGGCCAGTTACACAAGCTCCTGCCAGCCTCTGCCTCTAACAGAACTAACCGCCCTACTAGAGGCCGCACAGGAAGGATCACAACTGCCTCTTTAACTGTCACACATTTCCTTTGGTTTTCCCCATAGGAGCAAATGACCCAAGCCTTAATCAGCCTGTGCTTCCATTGCAGTCTATTTCACTGACGTACAGTTTGTTTTGCTGGTGTATATTCTCCTGGCTATTGCTAAATACTCCGCCTCCTCAAACACACTGTTCTCATCTCTGCTTCCTTCTATTGCCTTTTCCACTTACTGTCATCTTTTTTTAAAGTCTTTTTCCTTGGTGTACGTCCACCCACCTACCATCATTCTGCCTGTCAAACTGTCACTCATACACACCTACACACAGACAGACTCAGTCACACACACACACACACACGCACAAATGTCCAAAAAGCACCACTGCAGAAAACAACAGCCAAAGCCTTGACTGCACCTACCCAAAAAATGCGGTCAGCTAATGAGAGAACAGAAGCTATTCCCAGTCCCATCTGTCATCTAGCTCAAAATCTGCTCCCAGGGACCCCAGGGTCCAGACCCGGACCCCCGCCTTTAGCGTGGGCAAGTGAGAAAAACAGCACAGACAATCAATAGTTCACTAAAGCTGAAGAGGGTGGGAGTTGGGGGGAGGGGGGTTGGGGGGGGGGGGGGTGAGGTGAGAGTGAAGGTGAGAACGCTTGGTCAGCGTTATATTAAGAAGAAAAAAAGAAACAAGACGAAGCCTTGAGCTGTGCCGAGATGGAGTGTTTGTGTACATGAGCCGCAGGGCTTACGCTCTCCTTCTGCCTCCAGCATCAGCACAGTATTATACCATTACAAACCCAGAGGGGGGGTGGAGGGGTGAGGTGGTGGTGGGGGGGTAAGGGCAAATGGAACCGTTCACTCACATAATTGGCTCCTGGGGGACCAGCTTCCTGACTGTGGGCAGCAGTGGACTTATCCTTATCTTAATAGGTCAGGCCAATCGTACCCCCCCTTCCACCCCTCCACCCCCCAACCCCCCACCCTCCAACCCCAACTGCTGTGACCCGGTGACAGTGACCTCATTTCACTGGAGAAGATGTACATGCAGAGTAGCTGCAGAGACAAACACTGACAGCAGCACCCACAAAAAAAACAAGGCAAGTGGCTTTTGGGGACATTGGTCCTCCACCACATTGGACAGGGTCGGCATTCTCCATTCATGTGCTGGACAGTTGGAAGTGAGATGACAAACCTGTGTAAGGTCCCAGCAATGGATCTTGTGACAACTCTTCTGATTTTTCTACTTGTGACACACACACAACCATGCCTAACTCATCCAAGATGACCATCTAGTCCAGCCATACTGGGAGTCAATGGGGAGAATTTGGTGCGAGAGCTTGGACATCCAGCAGATGACCTTCACGGCCGGGTTTTTACATACATCACAGTGCCGCATGGCCTGGTACTGTTACTAGCCTGGAACAAAGGAGCTGACCGTAAATCCACCATGGCCTGCCCGCATCCACCCCCCCAACACAAACAAATCTGCCAGAGCTGCAGCCATCAGTTTACTGCGGAGAATGATGGGGCAACGTGCTACATCCTGAAACAAACTACGACGTCGGCACCGCTGACATTTCCCAACAGCACTCTGTCACGCAGGGAGCGGCCACACAAGACAGATATACTGTTCCCATACTCTAAGTCACACCAGGCTGCTTTGAGTGGGATGGCTGTGTGCGTGTGTGTGTGTGTGTGTGTGTGTGTGAGAGAGAGAGAAGAGAGAGAGAGAGAGAGAGAGAGAGAGAGAGAGAGAGAGAGAGAGGAGAATGAAAGAAAAAAAGGGTGGGGAGACAGAAAAAAGGAAGGAAAAGAGTCCAAAAGAGACAGAAAGTAGGGGGGAGCAAGAGAGGGAGAAAGAAAGAAAGAAAGAAAGAAAGAAAGAAAGAAAGAAAGAAAGAAAGAAAGAAAGACAGACAGAATGGGAAGGAGGCATTGATCGATAAAGCCATCTCTTTTGCGTGGGACGGCTCCTGCCTGCGCATGTCACCTCCTCATATCTGATGAGTGGCTGACCACTGAGTCACCGCCTCATCACATGCTCACCCCTCATCCGCCCCACACCCCGCCCCACACCCCACACCCAGCACCCAGCACGGGCAAGACTGATGGCCATGGGGAATGTGTCACAGGCAATGCAATTATCGTACCACTCACAGAAATCCTATGTGTAGACACACACAGACACGCAAACACACACCCATACACAACACACATAGGGCACTTACAAACATGCATTGCACACACAAAAGCACACACTCACTTTCTCACACACACACACACTCTATCTATCTTTCTCTCTCTCTCTCTCTCTCTCTCTCTCTCTCTCACACACACACACACACACACACACACACACAAACATTCTCACAAACACCCAGTGGCTCCAATCCTTTGATTTAATCTTTAACAGAACACAACTTTGTTACTGCGAGAAGACACCAATGGACATTGCAAATGCTCACTGCAACCTTAATGTTTGTTTTCCCACAAGAACTAATAGCATTCATTTAAACACTTGCAAGTGCCACAGGGGGGCTGCTGTCTCCTTGACAAATGACTGGTGGCCATGTTGGCTTCCCTGTGTCACCTGATGGAGACGTGGTGGCTGTCTTAAGGTGGCTGTCCTGTCACCTAGCCCCCGCACACATGAGAAAATACAGCCACCATCACCAGGGCTTGGGGGAATCTAATCATGCGGGGACATGTACCTTCCACCCAGTGTCCCCCAGTGCTCAAGGCTGAGGCCAGAGAAGCCAATGAGGCTGACACTGAGCTGGGCTGAGGGTGAGTGATGACACTGACTGGAGCTCCAGACACCAGACACGCACAAACACACACACACACACAGGAGACATCTCTGCTTCTGCAGACACACAGTTTTGAAGATGTCTGATTTGTTTTTCCTCTCTCTTGAGATTTTCTTCTTGTAACAGATACAACATAATCCCCCTCTCTCTCTCTCCCTCTCTCTCTCTTTCTTCATCTCTTTCAAAGATGTCTGTGTTCACTTTTGTACATGTTTTTGGAAGCTATTTTGAAGATCGTGTATTAACAAGTACAAAATCAGGTTCCAATTGATTTTTGAAATGGTCGTGTTTGCCTTGGTCAGAAGTGAATCAGTGTGTTCATTAATCTGTCTGGGAGAGTGGAGGAGTCACCGAGAGAACACAGAACTGGATGTTCTTACAGTACACTGATACTGTCAGTAGAGATTGAGGAGACTCAATATTAAAGCCAACAGGTAATGCAGGGGCAGGAGTGATGAGGGGGGTGGTGAGGGAGAGAGAGAGAGAGAGATAGACAGAAAGAGGAGTGATGCGGGAGCAAGGAGTGGGGTAAGAGAGAAAAAGGGTAGAGAGGAAGAGAGGAAGACAGAGATAGGGAGAGATGGAGAGAGACAGGGAGAGAAAGAGAGGGAGAGGAGGGGGGGCGGTATTTGAATCAAATTTCCCAGATAAATGATATGGACCCAGTCCAGAAAACCTGAACGATTTAAATGGGCACAGCGATAAATCACATTTATTCATCCCCTCAGCATGGTGCTCCAGAGATAGCTTAGTTGCATAAGCCCTTCTGTAAGGGCCCTCTCTCTCTCTCTCCTCATCTCATCCCCTCTCACAAGCACACCACAGACACCATGACACTGCAAGATGAAATAGGAACAATTACAGCCCTTATTGCTGTACTTCTGCCATTTCCACTCATTTCTAGTCCAGCGGCACAGCAGCCGAGCACCGAGAGCCCACTGCACCTCTGACACCTCCCAGGTCCTGATGAATGGAGCCCTGGCGCAGCGACATGGGGACCCATGTATAATTTAGCCTGCTTAGCCCTTTTTCAACCCACAAAAGTCTGCCTTGACATAATATTTCTCTCATTGCTAAGAAATGAGAAATAAACTTTCTCATTCCCATTTTCTCTCTCTTTTTCTCTCTCTCTCTGTATAGAAAGAGAGAGAGAGAGAGAGAGAAAGAGAGAGAGAGAGAGAGAGAGAGAGAGAGAGTCTCTCTCGCGTAAGTAGTATGGTGAACACATGATGGGCACATATATTGCAGGTGAATGTGGTCCTGAGAGACTGAGGGAATAAAAAAAACATGCTGATATTTATTTTCCTCCCTCCCCTGGAGGACAGACCAATGAAAAATCCATGAGACGTGAGCACACTGGGACCCCAAGTCACCTACAGCTCATCAAGAAGGGATGAAAACTCTGGTGATGGAGAAAAGCGTGTGTGTGTGTGTGCATGCGTGTGTGTGTGTGTGTGTTGTAGAGGTGTGAAGGGGAGGGGCGGGGGGGCTGGTGGTGCCACTCAAGCTCCTCAGGGGGCCATTTCAAAGTGTTTACCCACACTAAGAGAGCGACGAGGGGAGAATCATAACTAGGAGCTAGGCAGAGCTGCCACACAGCCCGGCATAACTGACAACAGCCCAGCGTAGCACAGAAAGGCCCAGCCCAGCCAAGCACAGCATAGCACAGCACAGAACAGCACAGCACCTCACAGCACAGCACAGCACAAAACAGCACAGCACAGCACAGCACACCACACCACACCACACCACACCACAGAACAGAACAAAACAGCACAGAACAGAACAGAACAGAACAGAACAGAACAGCACAGCACAGCACATGGCATCACAGTACAGCACAGAACAGCACAGCACAGCTAGCCTGGTAAACCAGCCCCTTGTACTACACTTCTTTTCATACAGAGGGTATGGCTGTGCTTCCATTGACATGGTTGACTCCAGTAGAATTTTTCCAATCAGAGAACAGAGGGAGTGTTCATGAACGATGACATCGACTTTGTGTGCTGCATTTGAATTGTAGTGCGTAGGCAGGCTTATAGCCAGACTAATTGCATATGTCACGGCTAGAAGTTAGCGATTGGGTAAAGGCAGATCCAATTGTTTTAATCTTCAGCAGGGTCTACACTTCCAGGAAGCAAACGTTACTCAACGCAGCACAGCCAGACCCTCAGTATGAAAATAAAGTTTAGTATGAGGGGCTGCAGCACAGCACAGCATACCACTTCTGGACCCACCTGTGCTCCCTCAGTCCTCTCTCTCTCTCTCTCTCCCTCTCTCTCTCTCTCTCTCTCTCTCTCTCTCTCTCGGCTGAGCTTGCCTGCCTTGCACAGCTGAATCTGTGCCACAGTATACTGACCTACATGGAAAGCAGGCTCCTCTATGGCTTCGCAGCCTGCTTTGTGACCTCAATGAAGAGGAGATGAAAGAGAGAGAGAGAGAGAGAGAGAGAGAGAAGAGATAGAGAGAGAGGGAAAGAGAGTTAGAATATAGTATAGCTGGATGTGAGCTTTATGAAGGAGATATGTAAAGGTCACTGCAGGAGCCCACAAGATAGCGACAGAGAGAAAGCGAGAGAGAAAGACAGAGTGAGAGAGAAAGAGAGAGAGAGAGAAAGCAGACTACACACATCTTTCCCCCTTCCTTCCTTCCACGCTACTTCATGTACAAAAGACTCAACAATAGCTGTCATTTCCCTCCTAACGTACTTACATCCTTGGCCATGAGCTGAGGACTCTGAACCAGAATAGCCTGTGCAGGCAGCATGGAGACTGGCACATTAATCTTGCTGTGTGCCACCGCTGCAGACGCACATGGCGTGGGGGATACTGCTCTGCGACTTGGGGCTTAAGCCTGGAGGTGTGGAGGCTCCTCTCCTCCTCTCCGCCTGCAGTTGTTTGGCAGGGGGATGAATGACTGCAGTAAAGGCGTGTGCATATCCCACTGAGTAATTACAATGCATGACTGAAAGGCTATCATCATACTCCATATGGGGGGTGAAGAAATTGGATGAGCTGCTGCCATTACAGAGGGCTAAAAGAGCGATATCTACGCATGTTTGTATGTGTCTTTGTGTGTGTGTGTGTTAGTGTGCGTGTTCGTGTTAGTGTCTGTGTGCATGTGTGCATGTGTAAGCAGGTGGGTGTGTGTGTGTGTCAGTGTAAGTGTGTGTATGTTTGTGTGTGTGTGTGTGTGTTGGTGAGTATGACGTAAGTGTGAGATGTGTTTGCTTCGAAGAGGCGAAGAGAACGAGGGAAAATAAGCAGGAGAATGAGGAAGGCAGACAGTGTGAGTGTGTATGTCAGTGTGTGTGTGTGTGTGTGTGTGTGTGTGTGTGTGTGTGTGTGTGTGTGTGTGTGTGTGTGTGTACTGCAATGAGGCTACATCTCTTCATCGTTTGCTGAATATCTGTGTGACTGGGGCCCCTAGTCAAGCATGCATGACTGTGTGAGGCCAAGTGTGTGTGTGTGTGTGTGTGTGTGTGTGCTGAGGGGGGTTATGTGCTCTCTAGGCAAACACAGCACACTATCTGCTTAGGCAACTAATGAACTTGCCTGAGCACAATCTGCTGATTTACAGCACTGAGTCGCTGTGAATTACACACACACACACACAGACACACAGACACACACACACACACACACACACACACACACGCACACACCGAACGAGAGACACTCGATATCTCTCCCTCTCCCTCACACAAACACACACACAGACACACACACACACACACACACACACACAACACACACACACTCGATATCTATCCCTCTCCCTCACATAAATACACACACACAAACACACCACGTGCAATGTAAAATATGATTCTACTGGTGCAATCTGCATGGCAGATAGGCTTGACAGTGTTTATAATGCACATACTGATGTGATGCAAGCAGAGGACTCCTCTGGACTTCTACCAGGTAGAATTGGAGCCTGCCTAGGTTTGCCTTTAGGACTAGTCGTGGGTTTACGGTATAAGGACATGAGTTATAGTATAATTAAAAGCTCTTTACGGCAAGAGCAGCCTCAGCTTTCAGTAGTAAGTCATACATCAGCCTGCACAGCCCACTCATTCTCTTTCTCTCACTCAATTACTATCCACTCCTCACTCTTCCTCTCTCTCTCTTTCTCTTTTCCTCTCTCTCACATTTTCTTTTTTGCTCTCTCTCTCTCTTTCTGTATCTCCCTCCCTCTCACTCCCTCCCTCTCTTCCTCTCTCTCTCTTTCTCTCTCTTTTTTTCTTTCCTCACCCTGCTCTCTTCTCCACTGTGATGCTAAGCTGCTGATGCTGCAGGGCCGTCGAACCTTCCGCCCACTGCGTATGCAAATAAACACAATGCCCTGGCACACAAGACCTAATCTGCTGCTGCAAAACACTTACTTTTATGGAGGATCCCACACACATGAGAACAGGAATACTACTTACTTTCTTTCTCTATCACTCACACACACACATACACCCACCCACCCACCCACACACACCCCCACACACACACACACACACACACATACACACACACACACACACACACAAACACACATGTAGCCAACATACACAGATTCTACACAAATATACTACTACACGCACCCACACAAATGCACATGAAGCCTATTTAATGCCAAATACACACACTCACACACTTACACACACACAAACAGATACGCATATACAACGTGCATGCGCCTGCTTGTTTCTATTGATTATGCATGTATAGGGTCTTTCTGCTTAACCACGTGTATTGATTTTAAATAGTGTACTGCTTGGGCCACGAGTGGGGATCATGTGACTCTTGTGATGAAATCACTGAGGCTGCCGCAGTGGCTTATCAGTCTTTTATCTCTGTCTCGCTCTCTTTCTTTCTCTCCTGCACTCTCTCTCTCTCTCTCTCTCTTTCTATACCCGAGGCCAGACACAAGGGCCAAAAATGGAGGTCCCCAAGCTCAACCATCACTCTGTGTCCTGAGATACCAAATCTACACGCTGATCTCTTGTCTTTCCCATTGCAGAGCTTAAAAAGGCATCAGTTTGAAATGGCAGCTAAGACCCTGCTCCTGGCTCCTTTTTCTTCGGTTTAGGAATAGAATGAGAGGGAGAGACAAAGAGAGAGAAAGAGAGAGACAGGGAAGGAGAGTGAGACAGAGAGAGAGAGAGAAAGGGTCAGAGTGGGAGGGAGAGAGAGAGAGAGAGAAAGGGCAAAAGTGACAGAGAGAGAGAGAGAGAGAGAAAGAGAGAAAAAGAGAGAGAGAGCAGGACCAGGCTATGCTCGACGGTCCTATTCATTAAAATAATGGGCCATGGCAAACTATGACAATCACTCTGGCAGAAAGAAAAACCATCTGTAGCGTTCCAGCCGGACAGCTTGCTCCTTCCTGCTCTTGTGGATCATAATGGCATGGAATTTATGGTCTCCAGGCACAGCTGCGGATGCTCCATCCATCCCTCTCTGGATATGGTGCATATATCTATGTGCGTGTGTGTGTGCGTGCGTGTGTGCGTAGGCCTATGTATGTATGTATGTGTGTATGTATGTTATGTATGTATGTATGTATGTATTAGGTACATATGTATGTACAGTGTGTTTGTATCTATGTATGTTTGTATGTCTGTATGCACATAGATCAAGGAGGCAAAGCTTTCACTTCCTCTTATCCCAGGTAACAGATGTACGCCATTACATCATCATCTCCAAACACGGTATGTGTCATAGCATCTCTTTGGTAGTACTGAGCAGACATCTCTGGGTGATAATGCTCCAACATTGCCAAACCCATCAGGTTAATAATGGTAATGCACCATCAGTGTTGATGGTACACTTATGCTAAAAAGTGCAAAATTAATTAATTTATTCAGTGAAAGGAGTCCATTAAAGTTTTAGGCATAGCTCTTTCTGCCAGCACTTTGGTGAAGATGACTGCCCCATAGGCCAGATGTCCACAAAGAGATTCTTTCTGTCCATCAACAAAAATGATTAATAATCTTTCCAACTTCCTGGGCAGAAGCAGAGCATCTTGGATGGGCACAAAGGAAGGCTGGCCATTTCATTACTTTCCAGAGTGACAATGATGCTATCCAGAAGCTGCCTTTACTGTGACACCTGATTACCACACAGCATTAAAGCCCTTCAATACACACACAAACACACACAGCCAGCCACACAAACACACACACACACACACACGCACACAAACACATACACACACACACACACACACACACACACACACACACACACACAGCTTGCCTACAAGCGCTTCCAGACAGCCGGGTGAGTTACAGTGGCTGAAGGAAGCTGGAGGAGTGGTGGCCTGATAAGGCCTGGGCGGCCGACATCAATCTGTAGCCATTTTGGCAACGCTGCATTCGCCTACCCATCAGAGTGTGAAGCCCAAGCCTCTATGAGGCGAGAGAAGAGGCGAGGCAAGGCGAGGCAAGGCGAGGCACGAGCCCGGTAATAAAAATGACATCTGTCCCATCCTGGCTGCCTCCTGTTATGTCATTCGTTTCCTATCAAATGGCTATTTCCATCATTTTTATCTTTTTGAACTACAACAGGCTTCAGTTTCTGTGTTTATGTGCAGCTTTTTCATAAGCTTCCTAAAGGGCTAAGTTGCATGTGTATTCCACTAGCGGCTGCTAGTCTTTTAAACAGGGGAAGCTCAATTTAAGTCTACATCAGAAAATTTTCCAAAATCATGTCAACAATATTAGTGGTAGCTACTGTCTGCCAGTGTGCTGTGCTGGACTACTTCCAGGCTACTAACTACTCAGAGGGAAAAAAAACAGATGTACAGCGCCAAGGACAGTGCCAATGAACAGATTAAAAGCAGGAACCCACCACTGCTCATAGCACACCAAAGGACCGTTCAGCTTGATCTATGGGGGTCATCCCTATGTTCCCCGGGTCCTATGTTCCCCGGGTCCTATGTTCCCCGGTATCGGGGAACATCGGACCCTCTTTCCAAAAAAGGGTCCGATGTTCCCCGCTCAATCCAAATACACTGTGGCCACGCATAGGCGTTGCTTGTTGTTGTTGTTCTGTTTGTTCGACACTGTTTCGTCACATGCCTACATTTTATTCAGACAATGTATTGTTGTTGTATGTAGGCACCGATCTTAGCTTTTTTTATTTGGAGACAATTTGGTGACAAGGGTCCGACACACGGGGACTGTTTCTCCGAAGCCCATTTGATTTGACAATGTCAGTAATCCGACATTGGCTCTACAGCCCAATACTTAGATCTCTTTGTTCCAATAAAATGAAACCCACCCTTCCGACAGGTCAACCAAAGGCTATTTTAGATCACCTCATTCACATCGTGTAAATTCAGAATCAACAATGACAAGCCACGTTCCAAGACAACGACAATCCTGAGGCTGCAGCCATGCAGACTCGGCTAAACAAACACAGCCAGCTGTTGCATCACGCGGGCATACAATAGCCTACATAATTCAAATGCATAGCAATCTATTATTCATTCTTAATAAAACGATAGGGAAATCAAGAGATCTTCCCAAAACCGAAGCAGAAATGATCTGCTCGCCATGACGCCTCTCCAATAAGACGCGCAAATACCTGCTGTGCTGTGCGCTTTCCAGATTAGACTAGAGTTGATGGCTACAACTAACACAAGTCTGGGAAAGCATTTGTTTTATTCGAGCATATTGCAACGCTTAAAAGTAGCCATTGAACAAAAAAAAAAAAACAATTAACAACAATAAAAGGCTTGCCGCATCTAGTTGCAGCGCTTGCTGTGTGAAGCGCAGCTTGTGTCTGTCGCTGTCCTCAACCTTGCTAAAGCTGAAAGTGACATGTTAACCTTGAATGTTGACTTTTAAAAATATTTTTTTCAGTAAAGAAGCACTATACAAGTAAAAAATAATGTAGGCTATAAAATGTTTTGCATCCATTCTTTGACTCCGCCACCTCGGGAAATCGCCCCTCTCAATAATGCACACTTGCGCAAGCATCCCTTGTGGACAGGTATGCTTCTGCGCGCAAAATTGACATAAGGCAGGAAATATGCACGCACAAGCACATCCCCGTCCTGTTCCACGGTCAGATACCAGGCGGGGAACATAGGACCCTTTTTAAAGAAAAGGGTCCTATGTTCCCCGGTCCCATACAAATAGCGGGGAACATAGGACCCGGGGAACATAGGACCCGGGGAACATTGATACGCTCCCGATCTATGCACAGACCCAGTGCAGTGCTGTGTTGTGCTTTGCTATGCTATGCTGTGCTGTGCTGTGCTGTGCTATGCTATGTTGTGCTGTACTTTACTGTGCTGTGTTGTGCTATGCAGTGCTGTCCTTAGCTTAGCTTAGCTTAGCTGTGCTGTGCTGTGCTGTGCTGTGCTGTGCTGTGCTGTGCTGTGCTATGCAGTGCTGTGCTTAGCTTAGCTGTGCTGTGCTGTTCTGTGTTGTGCTATGCAGTGCTGTGCTTAGCTTAGCTGTGCTGTGCTGTGCTGTGCTGTGCTGTGTTGTGTTGTGCTATGCCTTGTGCATGGCGGCCAGCACTAAAGAGAGAAATGAGGAGGTCTAATCTGGGCCAGATGGTACATGATGCTAATTAAGAGCTGTGTTTGCCTCCACCGCACAACACATTCATCAGCGCTGCTGCTGCCACTGCCGGCCCTGACACCAGAGCACTGGGAGACGCATGCCCACATGTGGCCAGAGCACATCCTGACCCAGGCACGCCCAAGAGTCCTTGCTTCTTTACCCACTGTAAGTGTGCGTGTGTGTATGTGTGTGTGTGTATGTGACCCTGGTAAAGCTACACATATGGGGCACAAATTTTCCCACTAAGATAGGAAAACCAGACAAGGGGGGATTTGTGGGGAACAAACTGGGTTCCCCACTAATTAACAGTGTTTTTCTTGGTTATATTGTGGTATATTGATGTTGCGGTGGTCTTGATCTCATATGAAAGACAAAGCAATCCAGGAATCATTTTAAGACTTACCAAGGACTTACTATTTCACCATGTGCGCACATGCAGGCTGAATTAATTCATCACTTGTAAAAAAGAAGATTCTTAATGTCAAGTCATCCTATGCCTTCTAATGGCGGCTGCTCCCTCCTTCACCTTAATAAATTCGTCTTCTTCTTCTTCTTCTTCTTATTATTATTATTAAAATGAAGGAGTTATAATGGTGACATAGCTTCTCCTTGTTTCATCTTAATATATTATTATTAGCAGTATTATTTTATTGTTATTATTATTATTATTATTATTATTATTACTATATTATTAAGATGAAGGTGCTATAATAGTGGCATAGCTGCTTTTTGCTTCATCTTTCTCTCTTTATATTTTTAATTGTTCCTAACCCAGACCCAGATGCTCTGCAGGTGCCTACAGTGCGCTGTATAATGTCTACTCTATACAATACGCCTGTCTAATATCTGAATGCTAGATAATGGAGCATGCTGAAACACGCGGGGTGCCATTGAGATAAGGGACAGGATTGCCATACATGTCTTACGTCTAGTCCTACACTGAAAGAAAACTTCAGTGAAAAATCTGATCTAAAAAAATAATCTGTTAGTCTTGGATTAGTCTTAATTTGCAAATTGGAAACTAGTTCTATGTAACGCTGTTTTAAAAGGCAAAGGTTATCATGAAAGCAAAGCCAGTTTGGACTTGTCACATAGTTTTAACCAGAGCTCTGTCTCTCTCACCCTCTCATAACATCTCCTGCTGTTTATATCAATTTAATCTGACCTAAGACTCTGGGTGTTTCATTGGTTCCTTGGAGTGGATTCTGAAGAGCATTTTATTACAGTTATCTTGCTGGCTTTGGCAATTCTGCCAGTTTCTGGAAAACTGATAATCTTGCTAATGAAGACAGGGAAGTGAATTTAGGGCACAGTGGGGGTGGCTCACTCGCGGCTGGCGGTCTGGGCACCAAATTTCACTGGGCAAAAGACATCACCACAAAAGAAATGACCACTCAACCACTGCATTTCCAACCTCAAAAATATTCTTAGTTAACAGTTTGTTCTTGCGTCTGTTAACCATGGCTCTCACGTTACTTCTCATCATTAAATAATTTATAAACATATCTATCTACTAGTGCTAATACACACAGAGATGACAATAGACAGACAGAGAGACAGCAGGCAGAGAGACAGATAGCAGATAGCATAAAGACCAACAGACAGATGGATATAGATATTTATATATTCAGATATTTCATTATTCATTTACTAATGAGAAACCATGGCAAAATAATGCTTAATAAAATAATGAACAAAGTGTTAACTAAGAGTTAACAAATTCATAATAAATACTTCATAGGGAGTCATTATCATAAAGTGCTACAAAAAACAGCACAGCACTGCACTGAAACACATAAACTGAGAAGCCCAACAGCAGCAGCAGCAGCAAGAGCAGAGCCTGACGAGGGGAACAAGAGGCCCCATTCATGAGTCGCTGGTCGAGGGTGAAAAGCATCTTCATCAGTCATACGTGTCTCCTTGTGTACGCCTTCATTAACTTTCACACCACTCATCAGACTAATGGCCTGTGACGAGCAGGAGAGTCTGCCTGTCCCCCGACACACAGCAAGGTCACAACATACCTGTGAGGGTCGCACTGGACATCAGTGTTTGGCTAATTGGGGATAATTGTTACTAATTGTTTCTTTGATACTGAACCCCTAACTATAAGATAATTTTTAAATCCATAGATAAATAAAATGTGTGGCTTTGCACACCTTCTCTAAATTACTAAACCAAAATAGAAAATTGGGACCAGTAGACTCTCAGCAAAACATCTAAATCAATTGGTACATTAGTAATGCATTGTTTCCCAGATTGAATTTCATTCTATTAGAGTCTGCCCTGTATTCGAGTACTGGGGCACTGCTGGTGTATATAATTGCATAAAGTCAATGTGATCTCTCTTCAGGTGCACACTAGATCTTCACAATACCAAAGGCACTTATTATAGCAAGTACAACCAGGAGGTAGGAACATGGAAGGGAGGGTGAATATCTCCTCGTGCTATGGCGAGTTTAAAAAATGGATTACAGCACTGAAATTTCACCCAGGCTGCTCCATGTCTCCTTGCTCCTACATGCAAAACAACAAATATGGGGCAACTGACAGTTAGTGCATTTAGAATTCATCTGTTGCCAGTTCATCAAATAGCCACTGTTTTGATGGTAGTAGTAAAATAACTGCAAAGAGGTTGTCTTTACAAATGGCAGCATATTGAACTTTTACAGTAGTCAGTTTGCAAAATATAAACAAATATAAATGACACCCAAACTGCTTTTATTTATGCTGTCCATAAAACACAAACAAGCAACTGTTCAGCAGAGCTCATTTGAATACACATTCACCCTCAGTTGCAAAACAAGATAAATCAAGGGTATAACACATGGCCCCATATTTTCAGCTGTCTCATCAATGTGCAGATCTAAAATACTTGACAATAATATAGTATTATATTAATTTATTGCCCTCCTAAATACTAAAAGATATGCTAATGTGTCTTTGCCACTGCACTTAGAGTAGATGTCTAGTATGAGATGATGAAAATGACTAAATAAGTTGCAGAAGTTGTGCAGTCTGGTCTATTTTGGCTTTCAGATTTCATAATGATCAGGTATTAAATACTATTTAGAAAATCATGGAAACACCTATGGAAACATAGACTATGTTAAGGTATGACAAAAGGTCAACAGTGGAATACTAGAACGATAGTTGTTGTTTTGTTTTTTTGATCAAAGTAAGCAAAGGAAATCTGTAAGTCATGACATCAATGCATCAATCCTTGCACTAACCTATCACTCCTAACAATGGACAAAGAACTTTCTTTCAACCAAAGCAACTGGCACAGGGTACTACTCCCCCTGCTTAGCTTCAGAGCAGAAACAAATGACTGCCTAACAAGGATCATGTGAAAGGAAAGAATATGACCTCCAAGATATTTTTTTTTTGGTCAGTGCAAACAGGCCATCTTATGCTGGACAGCAGAGGTACACGGACCTCTGTGAGTAACCCACTTCTCCCGCATCCTGCTGTGAATCCAATGCTTACGGGAGCACACAGCAGTCCTCACCATGACACAAACACCTCATTTCAGGTACAGGAGGAGACATGTGATAAGTGACTATTATCACCTGCATGCCAGGCCCTCCTGTGCATCCATGAACTGCAGCAATTATAAAAGTTTTGGAGAGAACATTTTTTTAATGACTTGTGTGGTATTTCTGCTACACTGTGTTAGATGTCTGTTACATACATGTGTACTCTGAACTAGGTGGCTATAACCTCTATGCAGGATACAAGCTTACAACCTGCAAATAAAAGAGGCTATGCATATGTAACCAAGGTCATTACGGCACATCACTCAACGGTGGTGAGTTAGGACAAAGTGTACCTTTTTAACGCAATAGCTATTCTAGAAAAACTCGGGGCTTTGAATTTAGGCACTGATTGCAGCCCTGGCAACTACACGCTTCCTTCACGCAGAGCCTTCTCCCCCTCTCTCGCTTTCCGACTCCCACACCGTCCCCTGCCAATTAGAGATGCTCTTCTCTGAGAAGGAAAGATTACTTCCTCTGTTGTGTAGCAATCGTCTTAAGAGAGTGCGCCAGTGTCTTGTCATCAAGACCACTCTGCATAATGCTGAACTTGGCTGTGAGGTTAAACGTGATGGATCATGCTTGTGCAAATGAGCCGTTAGCCTGCCCTGGGGATGAGGGAGAGGCACTACCTTGATTTCTGCTTAACTTTTAAATTGCACATCACACCTGCAGTTTCTGCTGTGCGAATAGCCTCACAAAACTATGAAAAATACACAGGACACAATTGAGCCACGTTCTCTTCTCGCTTTAGATGTCTGCCAGGCAAATGTTTGCAAAGTGGGTAAAGTGGTGTCAAAATGGGCATTTTGCGCGTCACAGTCAGTCTTTGTGTAGAGATGGCAGCAAGTGCCTAATAATAAATTTTAGTCATGCCCTTACCCTCAACTGCCAGCGCACACTGCAGCAGAAGTAGGAGCATTCCTATGGATACCATACATTTTACGAACATCCCCTCTTGAC
This sequence comes from Setipinna tenuifilis, assembly GCA_030347295.1. Classification (NCBI taxonomy): domain Eukaryota; kingdom Metazoa; phylum Chordata; class Actinopteri; order Clupeiformes; family Engraulidae; genus Setipinna; species Setipinna tenuifilis. The sequence goes on along the minus strand of CM059280.1, from coordinate 21,885,138 downwards.
CAGCTCTCCGCCCGTTTTTCCACGAACAATCATCTGCTCCCCCGCGTATTCCTCTCACTGCGCACCGGATTCGGGGGTCCCCTCCGCAGGTATCCAATTCGGCGAAACCTTTATGCGCACTCCTCAGACTCCTGGAAGCCATTTGCGTTTCCAAAGGATGCGATGCAGCTGCAGCCGTGCACAAGACATCTGATTAGTTCGTGAGCCCGTGGAGATCGTTGCGGTCCTTCAGAGGCTTGTCTGTGCCTTCGAGGAGGCAGCAGCAGCACTGCAAATTTAAGGGATGCTTTTGTGGAGAGCTCAGCACAGTCCACCCATCACTGCGACGCAGCGTGACGGAAAGGTTTCCATGCGATGTAATGCAATATCCCTTACCCTTTGGTGACTGAGGAACTTCAGTAAGATAGGAGGTAAAATGTTTGTTGCCACATGGAATTAAATACAAATGTAAGTGCCATCGGGTTACCTGCCAAAAAGGAGTAAAGTTGTGGTTGGTCCACTCAAATAATACCTGACCCCTTGTGGATAGAGGTAGAAATTGCATTGCTAGGCGACTGAAATGCACCAGATTTTAATGTTCCATGTCTAATAAGGCTTTGATTAACTAAAGATTTATTAAGGTAGCTTCATTAGCCAAGCTGGATTACTATAATATGTTTACAGATATAAACTCAGATTTTAGACATATTCTCTTTTACTTGTCATTAGATGTGTAATATTAAATTAATGGGTCTTATGAAGATACCAAAGTTTATAACTTGCAAAGCCCTTTTGGTGCTATACAATGGGGATTTTCCTTATCAGGGACAACCGTCGGTCCTCTCCATCTTCCTCAAAGCATTTCAAAGTGCAAATTAAATGTTCCCCATCATATACTTCTAGGACTTTGTTACGCTATCACATGTTTCTGCAGGGTATGCACAGTTCAAAATTAAAAAGACTATAATTTAAAAGCATGAGTTAACTTTTGCCATGGTATACATCAGTAACAAAGCCCAATGTCAAGGACCCCAATTTCATGTGGCTTTTAATGTTGGTCCACCCTACAACCACAAGAGGGCAGTGTGTATTACTCAGCATCCAAAGCCCATGTGCTCACCCTTTGTTGTATGGTATTACGTAATGCTGCTGAAAACCACTATCACTCCAGATTGCAGATCCCTTTGTATTCAAGACAGTGCTACCAAAAAAAACGAAACAAAAAATGACAATAGACAAAATGCAGCAATAGATTTTTTTTTAATTCAAAGTGAATCTTGACGATAATACACCATAAAGTTTTATTTTGACACTCACCAAAATAGTCACCTGGAAAACCCGCTCAATGTGACAAAGGAGAGAAGGCTTGGTCACATCTAAATGACTTGAGAACTAGAGAGGAAACACTATCGCAAACTGTAGAGACATTACAGAGGGTATTCTTTCCCAGTCCTCATTCTGTCAAATATTGCACAGTGCAATTGCTACATGGCAAACTAGTGTAGCATAAAACCAAATAAAGAGCAAATAAAAAAGGGGAACAAAAAATGAAAAGGATAAAGCCACAGAGATAAAACCTAAGAATCCTTAAAACAGTTACAGTTTGGATTGAGTAATCAAGCCTATTTGATGAGTAATTGTAAGATGGCGATTCTATAACTTGCAGCGTGAATTAACTTTTACAGACTTCAGTGAGACCTTAAAGCAGTATAACGGTTAGAAAGGTGATCAGAAATAAGCTGTTTAAATGAGTAGTATGGGCATCAGGATAACAGTAGCAATGTCAGATTAATATAAAGACCCTGAATTCACTTTTTCTAAGAGCATAATACCATTTGAAAGATGTCAAATCAAATGTTAAAAGCAATTAAAGAGGCAATTAAAAACATTGTTTTAAACATCTCTTGTTTAACAAAAGAAAAAAAAGGAAATACATATTTGTATTCTTTCTGCTGATCAGTGACACAAACAATACAAAGGGAAAAAATAGTTCTGTTGATTTTCTTTCAAATACATACAACATTGTACACGGGAAACTGTGCATGAATTATCGCTGGTGATTGCCACTTCACAGGAATCGAAATACAGCTATGGTTTAGACAAGAAGCATCTGGGGGGCAAAGGAATAGACAAAGGCCATGCTTTTTTTTGAGGTCATAGTTAAAAAACAAACAAACAACAACAAAAAACACTGGTCTTTGGCCATTCCTTAACCGTCAAGCTTTTAGCTCATCCAGCTCACTACCACCTAAAGAGTGTGTGTGTGTGTGTGTGTGTGTGTGTGTGTTCCACAACACGTACTGTTAAAGCACAGAGCAGCTCGCCAAGCCAGATAGAGTTTGTACACCACAAGACAGTAGAGGCGAGTGCCTTTGATTTTACTTATTTTTTGTTTGTTTGTACAGCCAACGGTGTCACTCAAAGCAGTCACATGAGTGGACCTCACAACAGACATGCACAGTGCGTGTGTGTGCGTGCAATTAAAGGTACGTGTGAGACAGCAGGTCACTGCGGTGTGTGTACACGTAAATCTGCACTGGGAACAGATCTGCAGTTTCTGGGTGTCGAGTCTGCGTAAAGCAGCGCTGGACCCCCACTGACATCTAAGAACACTTAAGAGTAAGAGAGTGCAAAGACTGCAAAGGCCACAACTACGCGGCCACCATGTCCAGCACTGGCGTGAAGTCAACAGTATACCAAATACTGAGTTGCCCTCCTAAAGGATTTGAGTAAAAAAAAGAGCAGGTTTCACCACTGTAACAGTGGCGCAAGTGCCCTTTTTTTTGCTTGAGGTCTACTTTTGAGGTTACTTCCTCCTCTTCATATTTCAGTTCTGGACACTGGAACAGTCTAGGAAACATGCAAAAGCAAGCGAATAACAAAAATCGTCCTTACTGAAGGTGTATTTCGATCCCCGGAATGACTGAGTTATTATTTTTTTGTTTATTTTTTTTCTTCCTTTTTTTTGGTCGATTCGCCCCTCGTGTATGTGCATGTCGGTCTAGTATCAATTTTGCGGGTAAACGGATTTGTAATGGATCTCGATACACCACCTCTTACATGAGCCAGTCCCCCTTGTTTGAAAAGAGGGGATGGGGAGAGATGGAAAGAGTAGAGAGATGGAAAGAGGAGAGAGAGAGAGAGAGAGAGAGAGAGAGAGAGAGAGAGAAAGAAAGAGAGAGTGAAAGAAAGAGAGGGCAGAAACATTCTTTCAATGCTCTTAACCACAGATTTTTCAAGGCACGTAAACAGCAAATACCAACTTCAATATCAGCGAGGAAACACAAGGACCTGGCATGGTTTGCTCTTACAAGTTCTGCTTTTTTCATATTACACAACTGATTCGTCTTATTTCTTTTCACACTAGTCCATCGATCAACAGAGACATTAACAGTTTAAATTGGACTGAACTGGATCTCAGAAAAGAAAGAAAAAAAAAAAGCTTTTATGGTTTGGTACGTGAAAGACAAGTTCATACTCCGTAACCTCGACACAGACTCAGCAAGGCTAGGTGACCCCCCATACCCCCTTTTTTTGCCTCCCGCGATTACCAACAAGTGCTTTTTGACGAGTGATGTAGCGACAGCAACCACACACAGTCCCTTCACCAGTATAATATCATTCACTCCAGAGACATGTAAGAGTCGTGCCAAGCCCCAATCAAAAGCCTAAAACGTCTTGTTAGTAGAATCTCAACTATCATAATGTAAAAAGTTAAATCAATCCTGCAAGCTATAACTGTTACATGTCAACAAATAAAACACGAAACAAACAAAAAAACAGAAACAAAACACCAATATGAAAACATACAAAAATTAAGTTACATCGATACATCCATTTATATGCAGTGATGAGCCCAAAAAGGTTAATGAGGATAAAATACTGATTTCCAAACAAACACACACCCTAAAACATAAACAAATGCAACTAATATCCATTATCAGCATTACAGTAGTTACAATGACACTCCAACCAATGAAAGCCAAAAATATATATTAAAAATCAGAAAAAAAACACTTCTATTTCAGGTAATTAAAGAGACCTACACACAAAAAAGAATGCTAGGTATGAACAAAGAAAACAAAAATCACCTCATTTCACAGCTATTTGAAGTGGCAATCATTATATAGCAGCTTAATCTATGATACATTCAAGATAAATGATACGACTTATTACTCGCTCAAGAAGCTAAACATAACCTCAGCCGCTTTTTAACCTTTTGTTTAAATTTACCCCCATGACTAAAATTCCTACAGTATACTTGAGGTCTACGCAGAAAAACAAAAACGGAAAAAAAAATGAGTAGCTACCTTGCTCAGGAAATGAATTACAGTCTTTGGTGCTGCACAAGCAACTTCATTTTGAAAGTAAGAGACGAAAAAAAAACAACCTTTTACACACAACTAGCAAAACAAACGGGAAAAAATTAAAAACCCACACAGCATATATATATACTTTTCTCCCTGACGGAATGTATAAAATAAGCAGTCGACACCAATAAGCTTTGAAACAAATGGTAAAATAAATTCGGGAAGGGGGAGTTAAAGGTTTGTCACACATGCATAAATGAGAAAATTGCACACTGTAAAACTCACACCTTTGTCAAGCTTCAGCACTACATAGACTAGCTCTATATAATATATATATATTCAGATATATATGTGTCTATATCAAATACTGCATGGCCTTTTCAGGCTAAGATGAATCCATTCCATGAATCAAAGACCTACTTGCATTTTTGTCTTCATCTAGTCAAAGCCATGCCCACCATACTTCTACACAACTAGGGAAATTAAAAACAACCCAATCAAAACAAAATCAAAATACACTGACACGAGAAAACAAACAAACAAAAAAATCAACAACTATTTAGATTGTATTGCAGTTTCATTAAACAGTACAAATACTGTTAGTAGTAAGAGTTTTACTAAATAGAAATTGATTATCAAACATTAAGCTATATTCAACGCTTGCTCTTTGTACACTAGTTTCGATCGGGGAAAAGTAACAAAAAGGACAAATTATGAACATTTAAAATCGAACAGCGAGCATTCGCGACAGCAAAGCATGCCGTTCTCCTATTAAGGAACAACAAGTAACTCACTACTCTCCAATATACACTGAATCCAAAAATAAGCACTGCCTGTACGCGCAATGCATCACATCCATGCCTATCTATGCATGAATACATATATCTGAGGGTGTGTATATACATATACATATACACACGTCGAATGCATGGACTGATTCGAATTTCAAGTGCTACAGTCCAGTACATTTATATATATATATATTTGTATATAAGTAGTAACATGAACGACTTACGAAATATTTAAGGCACTATGGGTGGGGACACATCAACAATGCAGCGAGTCTGGTGACACAAACATTAAGAGCAACGTCTAGGCATCTCTCTGTTAACATTTCTGCTCATGCAAGAACACATGCAGCGTGGGGGGGGAACAACCTTTTTTATATAATCTGTTATGTGACTCGACACTGAAAACACCAAGGACACTGAAAAAGGTACAAATACTCGAAACGCGAAAACACCAAACTGTGGACACATGTGCATCTGTCGGCCATTTTGAAGGGGGGGTTAACTGGGGGGTGGTTTTACAACTGTGGATGTGTCTTGCACAAGTTAGAAGAAGGCAATATAGAAAAATAGGTTTGGGCTGGGCGGTGCGAAAATGTGATTTTTTTTTCCTCCTCGACACGCCCTATATTTTTCTACCTGTTTAGATGAGCACTCTTACAAGATCCGATGAGAAAGTGTATCAAATGTGCAAAACACATTAAAAGTGTTTCTTATTTCATTCATTTCATTCAATCATTCGTTCATTCTCTTTAACGAATTCCTTTGTCTTGTCACATCAGCTGACCCCTCCCCTTCTTCCGTCATCGCCACACACACCTGTCCAGACTTTTTTTTTTGTTTTGTTTTCATTTTAACCTTTTCTTTAAAGCTCAAAGTTCAATTGCACCAAAGTCTACACGATTCAAAAATATAGCTTGCTTTCTCTGATGTGCCATGGCTTTGGGCATGAGAGCCAGATGATAGTTCACGTCTCAGCGAAGACCCTTCGGGGCCCTGGGGGGCCGGTGGACATGGGGGTGTTGGAGGCGGTGTTGGGCGGGGCGCAGGGGCAGCAGACGGGAGGACCCCTCCTGCCGTAGGCCAGCCTGGGCGGCGGCTGAGCCAGCGGCGGGGGGGGCGGCCTCAGATATAGGGGTACTGGCTGAGCTTGGTGGGGCTGAGGGGGAAGCTGGCGTAGGCGGGCGAGGCGATGTAGGAGTGCGGCGGGAAGAGCGGCTTGAACTGGCCCTGCGGGTGCAGCGTGGGCGAGGGCAGCAGGCGAGGGTTGAGCCCCACCGTCACCTGGTGCACGATGTGGCCGGTGGCCGGGTGTGAGAGGCTGTAGGTGGCCGGCTGCAGCACGTGGCTGCCCCGCGTGGCCCCAGGCGAGGCCAGCAGGTGGGCCATGGGGGCGGCCGTGACCAGGGGCCCCGAGGCCGGGTAGGAGAGCAGCGCGGGCTGGGCGTGCGGGTGGACGCCCAGGTGAGGAGGGGGAGGGGGCGGCGGAGGCGGCGGGGGGTGGCCCGAGGTGTGGGTGGGGCTGCCGTGGGGCAGCGTAAAGGTGTGGCCATGCACGGTGGGCGGGATGTAGGCCTGCGGCCGCCGATGGCTGTAGTTGCCGTTCCACTCCTGGTGGGAGGAGCCGTAGTGCTGCACCTGAGCGGGACAGGACAGAAACAGGAAGAAGATGAGGGTGAGAGAAAGCACTAGCTGCAGAGTACAGCAGAAACCTCAAACTGTGTCCCAAATGTTTACTTGTTTACTATACAGTAAGGTTGTGAGGAACACTGCTCTGTCATGATACATTATTACCATCATTTCACACTTTTACTGTAAATAGCTTCTTGTAAATTACTCCTTTTTTGGCCGTTTTATATTGATTGTTTTTTTTATAGTTTTCCATTTTGCAAAGTTGGGAGAACTGTTGTCATGTCACTACTGCTGAACCCTGTACAACTACCATATGACAAAAAAGTGTCTTGATTCTTGAGTGCGCCTTCAGCCACAGCTTTGGGGGTGCTGGCACAGACCTGCCCAGAGGCCCAGAGGTGAGAGATACAGACCTGGCCATAGGTGAGAGGCGGCGGCTGCTGCTGCTGCAGTGGCTGGGGAGCTTGCTGCGGCTGGAATGCGGGCGTGATCTTCTGGGAGCGGTTGAGGAGGGGCGTAGAGAGCGGGGCCTGCCTGCCGGGTCCACTGCGCCCTTTGGATGGGCACGAAGATTCTAAGACTGCAAAGGAGGACAGGAAGAGAGGAGGAAGAGGGGAAGAAGGGAGAGATGGGCAAGGGGTGGGTGGGGGGTTTGGGGGAAATGCAAGTTAGCATTTTGTAGAAGTAATAACGATCAAACCTCAAAGGACCACAGCATAAACAAAAACTATTCAACCATCTGCAACTTGCTAAAGGGGAAGTGGCTACAGGCCTTACTGTCCGAAGTCTGATCGACTCTGGTTCTGTCAGTCTGGTACTTCAGACAAGATGGTGTCTCACTGAAGTCATTATTAAGCCATCATCCTGTCTAAGCTTCTTGTCTGATGTCTCACTTATAAAAAAAAAAAATAGCACTGTTTATATGCAAAGCAGGGAATGACGACAGCCTCCCTTGAAATGATTAGAGCTGGGTATAAAAATAAGCCTTGACTTGTCATCGAGATCTAAGGAGGCAAGGTGGGGGCAAAAGGGAGGGAGGGGGGGGCTATAAGCCAATTGGTAACTCATCTTGTTCGTGTTTCAAGTTGTGGGTCATGGCGCGGTCTTAAAATAGCTTGTGAGCAGGCCTAGAATAGTATACTGTGGCCTTTTAAGTGCCGTACAGATAGCAGCATTTCAATGTGAGAACGAGCAGAGGCGTTGGGGGGGGGTGGGGGTAGGGGGTTTGGCGGTGGGCAAGAGCAGGAAGAGGTATCTGTTTTCAAAGAGTCAAATGTCAAACAGTTTTCCGCAGCTGACCTATGCTGGACAAAGCACTTACATAGGACAGAGATACCAACAGAGACAGATAGCAACTCCTGTAAAGCTTACATAAGGGCACACGGGACACCCATCACACTACTGGCTCCGCAGCATTCACAGCTCACGAGCTCTCCGCCTGTGAGGCATCAAGGTACCCATGATGCATCTGTGTATGCGCTCACCAATAGCAAGCAATATCTGTGAGGGTGTCACAATGCCACTATGCAATCTTTAGGGCATGCTCAGAATCGACACTCTGACAAACAAAACATCAGGGGAGGAAGGGGAAGATGGGTCTTATTACTTCTTAGAAAGTGGTATTTTTCAGATCAGAGGCTTTGTCAGGAAGACCAACCACAACAAACCAAACCAAAGACAAAACCAAAAGCGACAAGAGTCAAAAGCACAGCACCCAGACAGACACTCAAGAGCAGAGCCGTCAGCGTAGCGTGGGCTGGGCCGCCGATGACGTGGCGGCCGTAATCACCTGTGGGAGCGGCGGTGACCTACAAAGGCCGCATAATCCCAAGCCAATTCACCTGTGGAGCAGACAGCAGCAGCACCGGTGATTGGCATCTCTTGACCTGCTAAACAATTAGTCTGTCCAACTAGCCCCGTGACCGGAAGGAATTAGCCCTATTCCCGACCGCTACGCAAGCAGTTTGCGGTGGGGAATCAGGGGCAGATCAGAGATCAGCACGCGTCTTTACGGTGTTAGCTGACCGGAAACATGCATGAGGATAAACTAAAGGTGGACTAGACCGGTGGACTCCAGATCCAGCATCTACATAAGAACAAGTCACACTGCACACTCCATTTGGAGAAACCTCACAAAACAGTTAGGCAACTCCAATTGTATTTTTCAGGTTAAGTTTTACCTACCACCACAACTACATCAACCTTTGCTAACTCCACTCACATGCATAAGCCTACATACAGCCAGTATTATACAGAATACATGCATCCACCTGTGTTCTCATCACATAAATAAATGTATAAATGTTCTAAGGCCATGGCTGTATAGCTTCTCATACAAACATTATGCATGTTTCTCACCTTGTATGACTGTCATACAATTTGCAATATGAACACTGTAACCCCTTCACTCCTTATATGAGAGCAATACTGTACATTTGTTTGTACTGAAATGTTCCATAAATAAATGATAATTAAAAAAAACAAACAAACAAAAAAACAACATCATGAATGCATGATCCTTCTACAGTTATTAATTATTTATTATTACATGCATATGTGAGTGCATGCCTATATAGTCCTTAGTAAAAACACAGTTAATGTCTTTTTCTCTGTGGCACTTTAAATCACTTCCACTGTATAATAAGCGCTTTCTAGATAAACGCATTTCTTAATATTATCCTGTTATTAGTAAGGGATAACAGCCACTGAGGCGTGCGTTTCCACAGAATTAATCAACGCTGGGGGAGTCGAATAACTTCCCGACGCCAAGCAGAGCCAAGTCGATTTAATTCCGTGGAAATGCTCGTCTGGAAAGCTGTTATCCCGCTTACGGCACCACCGTTACCACACTTTAGGAAACATTTAAATTCTTCTACAATTTCTATACAATGAGGAACCCATTTATGGGGCCATAATTATTAATAAAAAAAATTAACATTATAAATAAAAATTAAGAAAAATGTCTTTTCTCTGAGTGGCCATGCTCTCTCTCACCTGTGTTGGTGCTCTGCACGTTGTTGTTCTGCAGCCTCATGGGCGAGACCACCATGGTGCGCACGGGCGGCTTGCCGTTTGTCTTGGCCTCCGTGGCTGTCACGCAGGGCTTGCGGTTCTGGTTGCTGTCGGCGATGTAGCGGTCCTCCAGGAAGGGGCTGTTGCTGCGGCCCGAGGAGTCCGAGGCGGGCGAGCCGTCCACCGTGTCACAGCCGCTCTCCTGGTCGTCTTCAGACATGCTGCACGGAGAGAGAAAGAGAGAGAGACAAGAGAGAAAAGGACAGAGAGAGAGAGAGAGAGAGAGAGAGAGAGGTGACCTGAATGAACAATTTGACACCAAAAACTGTAATTGCAGGCTTGAGGAATAAGACAGAATTAAGTCTGCACTGCAATCAACATCAAACATCAACATCAAAGCTACCCTCAAAGCAGGTTTAAACTGATGTCTTGAGTCTTGACATATGGATAACCTAATGTGTGTGTGTGTGTGTGTGCATTATGACTGTATGGTCAAATGAACATCTCAATGTATGTGTGTGAGTGTATTTATGAACAGAAGGAAGATGACAGAGAAAAAGAAAATGGAGTGAGCATTTGTGTGTGTGTGTGTGTGTGTGTGTGTGTGTGTACCTGTTGGGCCTTTTGCAGGGCGAGTCGCTGGACTGCACAGACGCAGAGGAGCTGGAGCTAAGTGTGGAGTCGGGGCTGCTGAGGGAACACACACGCTCCATGTTCAGGGTGCTCTGACACGCCTCACACTCCGGACTGCCCTTACACCTAACACACGCACACACACACACACACACACACGCACACACACACACACACACACAGAACAAGACAAGGATTGTCAGGCTTAGCATGTCATACGAAAGTCCAATCTGAACGTGTCAATGTTCACATTGTGTGTGATGAGTTGTAGCACACTGAGCAGCCCTTAGCCTCACCAGCAGTTCATACTGCTGCTCATTCACAGCCTCATAATCTTCGTAAGCAGACTGCAAACAGGGTTACCCACTGTTATAGTGATGTGGGGAAGTAGGTTAGCTATTCTATTTAGATTAACCGGTCATGACGAGTTTTTCCAAGAAGACAATAAACAATGACCATACACGTAGGCCTTAAATGGCATGGATGTCCCTTAGAACAGGAAAAGCCACCAAGGCACTTAAAACATCATCAAGTAACTAACACTTACAGTTTGTAGATATTCTCTGTTTTTGAAGCAACTCTGACCGAGGCTGTACTCTGTGTTTCATTCATTTTTGTTTACAAGTTCCTACATGTGTACAAAGCCATATCCTTCATGACGCTACAGCGACTCAATCAACTATTTTACTATACTTCCTTGCTAAGACTTATTTTGATACCTCCGATCTTATTAATCTTTTATTTTTATTTTTATTTTTTTTTATTTTATCTCTTATTATCTTAAGTAGGTACACACCCATATCCATAGCGGTTGATATGCGTGTGTGTGTTTGTAAGCGTGTGTGTGTTTGTGTGAGTATTTGTAAGTGTGTTTGTAAGCGTGTGCGTGGCGTGTGTGTGTGTGTGTGTGTATATACTTACTCCCCGATGGAGTGTCTCTGTGGCTGGTCCTCCTCGTCCGTGTCAGAGCTGATGCTGATGACGCTGACGGCTGGGCTCGGGGAGTCTGCGATCACCATGGTCTGCCGCTGCTGTTTCTTCGCCAACACCAGCTCCTCTTCCTCCTCCTCTTCTTCCTCCTCCACCACCTTACAACAGCTGGGCTCCTCTTCCTCCTCCTCTGCTCCCTCCTCCTCCACAGCTGGATTCGTCCGGTCCGCTGTGCACTCTCTGCGCTCTGCCTCTGCGTACCTCCGTCTCTGTTCCGCTTCCTCCTCCTGGTTCTTGGTGATGGTGGCCATCTTTGGGCTCTGGCACGCTGAGCTTTGGGTGTTTGTGCTGTGTGTGAAGTTGCTGCTCCTGATAAAAGAGAAGAGAAAGGAAAAACATTCAGCTGTCGCAGTGCCACTGTGTGTTAAGCAGTGACAGTGGATAAATACACACACACACACACACACACACACACACACACACACACACACACGTTACATCATAACTTAAATGGACTCAGCAGAGCTGTCACTTTCTGCAAAACAGAGCAGGACATCGAAAAGCAAATAACATTTCCAGTAGCTGAAAATGGACAGGAACCCCACTGCGCGGGCTGACGTGTTCCTTAATCGCTTTCCAATCCTGCTCTCACCACAGTGTTTACTCAACATGTCAGTGTACTGGCAATAATGCAGCTGCTTGGCCAACACAAACCTCCTGTGTGCGTGTGTGTGTGTGTGTGTGAGAGAGAGAGAGAGAGAGAGAGAGAGAGAGAGAGAGAGAGAGAGAGAGAGAGAGGGAGAGAGGGAGGGAGAGAGAGAGAGAGAGAGCAAGAGAGAGAGAGCGACAGAGGAAGAAAGGAGCGAGAGTACATGTGTGAACATGTGTGTATGTCCATGTGTGAGAAAGACAAGGAGTGAGTGAGTCAATGAGTGTGTTGTGTGTGTGTGTATGTTTGTGTGTTCATGGCCGGGGCTGTGAGAGTGTGCCAATGGCCTCATGCGACGGGGAGGAAGCCAACCTGTTGACACAGGGCTTGTTGCGTTTGTTAGCAGCGGGCTGCGGCCACACGACGTGGGCGATGCCTATGCTGATGGGCTGGTGGGCAGACATGGTCATTTGGTTGGTTAGGAGTGGCTGGGGGTGGGGCAGCATGGAGCTGTAATGGTTGCCATGGGGACGAACTTTCCTGTGAAGACAAGAAAACAAAAACAAAACAAAAAAGGATGGATGACGTCATGGGAGGTGCCGTGGGTAATCACACAAAGGCCAATGGCAAACAACACGTTATCGATGGGAAAATGCACGCAGCCGTGTAACAGTGGTCTGAAACTACGTCACCACACACTCACATTCACACTCACATTCACACTCACACTCACACACACTCACACTCACACACACTCACACACACACACTCACACACACTCACACACACACACTCACACACACTCACACACACACACTCACACACACACTCACACACACACTCACACACACTCACACACACTCACACACACTCACACACACTCACACACACACTCACACACACACTCACACACACACTCACACACACACTCACACACACACACACACACTCACACACACTCACACACACTCACACACACTCACACACACTCACACACACTCACACACACTCACACACACTCACACACACACACTCACACACACTCACACACACACACTCACACACACTCACACACACTCACACACACTCACACACACTCACACACACTCACACTCACAGACAGACACAGACACAGACACACACACAGGATGCAATGATCTGAAGAAGCTAAATCCTGAAGAGGTCAGCGAGCAGTGTTCTCACCAGTCTGCCAGTCTCTGTGGGCCCGCCACAGTGTCCGAGGCTAGCGTGGTTGGGGGCGGGGCCACCTGTGTCACCTGCTGCCAGGCCGGGACCAGGATTTGTTGGGCACGATTGGACCAAGCCTGCCATACAAGAGAATCAAGGATTCCACAACTCTTAAAGGTCCAAAAAAAAAAGAAAACCATATATGTGCAGGACATACAGAGAATTCAAAATGCCTTTTGTCTTTCTACTAGAGTGCGATGCCCTGCAGTTTAAAATGAAACAACGATAAAACAATAAAAGTGGTAAAAAAGAAATGATGGTTAAAACAGTAGCATGAAGAGAACACTTCAGGTGGTTTAAAAAAAGAAGACAAGGGTCTTTAGTGTAGAAATTCTTTGTCAGTGGGTGGCCTACAGCAGTGGGTTGTCAAGCAGAAAGTAGCAAAACATTGCTGTAAACTTGTACACTACTGCAAGGGCATGGCGATGGCACCAAAGGGACACTTTAGTACAAGCTGGCACAGGAGAGGAGGCAGTGTGCCATAGTCATTTCATTATGTGACTTTGACAGGCTTTAGGACAGGGGCTGTACAGAACAAACACTTGTCTGATGAAGAGCAGTATATGCTTGCAATGTCACCCCATAATTTGGGTGGAAACCTAAATAAAAGATTAAGGGAGCATAAATGTGTGGACCCCATCTTCTGTGTTGTGTGTGCCTTTAATCTTTTTGTCGAGGACGTCTTTAGAAATGACACATTGACTTTTTCCCCTCTGTGACAGAACACCGACTTGCCCATGGAACCATGCACTTTAAGGGTTTTGTTAGTATACTGACAATAAAGGAATTCTGATTCTGCCCCACTCACCTGAGTAATGACTCCCGGTCGGATCTGTATGGGCTGGATAGCGGGGGCCTGGGTGACCAGCGGGACAGTGCTCTCCATGCGCACCGAGTAGCCCGTCGGCTTGCTGGGGTTGGTGGGGATCCCTAGGCCACAGCACAAACACAGCATAGTCACAACCTACCCAGCATTTCAGTGCAACAAAGAATACTAATATAGGATAAAATAGAAATAGAAATCATTTCTTTTGTGGGTCTACATTTTTTTTATACTCTTCATATTTTCACCAAGCACCAAACACACTGTCTGACAGGTCCCTGGAAGAAGCTTTCTTCTAAAGGAGCATAAATTGAGCAATTAAAAAAAATGTGCCTGTGAATAGCACCGCTTGTGCAATTTAACTGTGAAAGCATTCATCTTCCTAAGCTATAACGGGAGCTATGCAGCCACATTTAAAAAGCAAAAGACACGTGAAGAATAGGCAGCAGAAGAGTAACTGCTTGATAATTATAGGGTACTTTCAAGGGTGAAAGCCAGGCAACAGCTTGTGAAAGTCCCCGGCATTCTGTGGAGGGTAGTGGAATGTACCTTGGATGGTTGGAGGACACAAGATGAGCGCCTGCTGGAACGAGTCGGTGCAGCCAAACTGTGCGTTGCCTGTCTGCAGCTGTATCCCAGGGTGCATCACTGAGGGCGCTGATTGGGCTAAAGCCTAGGAGAACAGACAGGAGTGAACGAACGAGTGAGACTCAGACACAACTGTGGAACACTGCGTTCATCTCTCCTCATGACACTACCTGCCACCAAACTCACCCCCTCTTTTTCCTCTTTTCTTTCCCGTTGTTCTTCTGCATTTTCATTTCTTACGACTGGTTTAGCACTTTTTAAGCTACAGCTTGTGTAGCTGAAAAAAATGTCTCACAAATAATCCTTGTATTGATGACATTCCTATTACTAATCTTATTGTTATGTAACTGTCCTCCTTTTCTGGCAATATTTACACCTGGCTATGACTATGTGGTCACCGAAAGTATCTTACAAACAAGCAAGTGACACATTACATAACAACCCTGTTACAGAGTGCAACACAACAGCTAACACGGTTTACAATAATATAACAATTACACAACATCCAAAACAGTGTGTTAAAGATTTCTAGAGGTAACTCTGCACATGTGTACAAACAGTTATATTACATGACAGAAAGGGCATATATGATCAACAGCTAGAACGATGACTACATGGGTGAGGCATTTGCTTGCATCAACATAATGTGCCACCCCTGTAAACACAAGCTGTTTCACAACTGCTCCTCAGCACTTTTCACTCCGGGTAATGCTAGAGCTGTAATGCAATATAGGAGTGGTGAGGCTAGGCGTTAGCAGACATAAATTACATAGGAAAAGCACTCTGCTGTTTGTGGTTCTTCTTTACTATTAGCTCTAGCAGCAGTACTTCAAAATAATCTGTAGGTGGCACTGTAACAACTTTCTGGGGGAGGTTGAGAGCAGCACCCCCTCAAACACACACAGACACAGACACATCTGAAAACATTGTGGTGGGGCTCCAAAGTTCACCGTCTCCTGTGTAACTGCTTAATCAGGGCTACTGAGGTATGGCCATGATGGCACGGCAGTTCAGACGTCATGTTCTGTGGCCATCTGCTCTGGACCGAGAAACTAAAGGTCAGGAACTAGAACCAACCATTTCACTCCACTAGGATTGTTTGGGTTTCTGTTTCGTAAAAAAGAGCAACTGCACAAGTTTGTTTTCCCCTCTGACCACAATAATGAGAGAAAGACTTGATCTTAGTTTACCTACATCACGGATGAAAATTTGATTTGCATGGTGGGCCTCTGACGCACGGACGGTATGCATGTGACCCAAAGTGTTCTTTCAGGTTCCTCTATTTAATTATTCTGGCCGAAAGGGCTCCTTAAGGACACCCAAATACCCCCAGGCGAGGCCCCTTCCTAATGGCCACCAGAGGACAGCGACCTAAACCAGTGATGCAGAAACAACAACAGAAAAAAAAAAAAGACGACGGCGACTACAAACCAGGACCATGCTTGGCTACCGTGGCAACCAAACGCACACGCTCGGCGTTGCCATGACGTCAGTCGAGCGCGCTACCATGGAGACGGAGTGTTGAGGCAATGCAATAAGGTGACACATTAGCCCGGGCTGTCGAGAACAATGGTGGCAAGGTAAACAAGCCAGCGTCACTGGAGCCAGAAGCGTGCGGGAGGACTGACTGGCATCGGCACCCATCTGGTTGCTGGGGGTGCTGTAGCCCTCAGCTCAGCTACGGCTTTAAAGGAACATAGGCAATACCTCTGACGTGCTTCTTTTTTGTTCATTAATTTAAAAAAAGAAAGAAAAAAAGGTGACCCTACCCCTCGTATGCACTTCATGTGATCAGGAGAAGAAAGTCATGCTGAAATACCCCACAACACCTCCCAGGGCCAAACACAGTGGAAAAATATTTGCCGTGTGGCTTCGGAATTCACCCGTGTGATGTTTGTTGTGTCAGATGTTCGACGAGAGATCTGACCTCAAACATCAGCATACACACGCCCACACCCGCTACCCCAGCCCCTTAGATGAGTCAGGGCTGTCATTTCACAGGCTGTAATGACGAGTGGGTGGGATGATGAGGGAGACGGCTGATGGTGAGGCCATCAGCTCTGCCATAAAAGCCTCACCGTAAAATAATAATAAAATAAAAGAAAACGGGAAAAACTGGTGCTTTGGTTCCCCCGAGGCGACAACCGACAACTGCTAATCCACTCGAAAAAGGTGTTTTATGTTTTAGCTGACGCTGCTATGCAAAGCTAATGAAAAGCATTGGTGCGTCGGTTTTGACATTTACTTGTGTGTGAACGCCGGCCATTTGGCTGAATGGCACAGTGAGGCTGGGCCCCGCCGTGGTGGTCACTGGGCGGATGAAGGCGGCCTTATTGCGGTTGGCTGTGTCGTGCGCGCCGGGTCGTGACAGGCAAACGTCCATGATGTGGAAACAGGACTTCACACTGTGGAGAGGGACAGGAAGAGGGACAGAGAAGGGGTGGGGGTAGGTTGGGGGGAAAGGAATAAGACAAAGAAAGAGAATCAGAAATGGAGGCCAAAGCCCCACCACACTGGGATAAAGATAGGACTGCAGGATATCACCAAAATGTGCAATATGTGATAAGTATTGTGATGATGTAATGGCTTGTGGATAAAACTGGAATATTTCCATATTTGTATATTTATTACATCACTAGACATTGAGCAGCCTTCTCCATGGAGAAGGGTCTTCACAGCAGTAGGGCTTTACTGCGGTAGAGCAGTAGGGCTCTTTTTCCAACTATTTCGATATGTGGAGTATTAAGGCATAGCTTATAAAAATATACCATTAATTCCAAATAAGCCATGTTTTTATTATGCATTGTTTGTTAAACTACTATTTATATGAATACATTTTGCAGCACTAATTCAAGATTTCCTTGAATTGACAGTGTTGCATCACATACAGTAATGCATGTCTCCAAAAGCGAGCTTTAAGTGAAGGTTACTCCACCTGTGCCCACAAACAGCGTGGCCAATAGGAGCACAGCTGATTCAGCTAATGAAGGTCTTTAGGAGGCTCCACACCTACTAATGCCTTCAATGGGAAACAGCAGGAAGAAATGGGGAATTTGCATCACTTTTATCTAATAAAAACAAACCCAAGATCACATGGACCTGCTGACGTGCGCGAGGGCATGCCGTCGTCTCTGGCTCAGGTGTGACTTTGCCTTTGAACTTCACAGCTCACTTGTGTTTTAACAGGAAGATAAATGGGGTTCAGGTGTGTGTGTGTGTGTGTGTGTGTGTGTGTGTGTGTGTGTGTTGGGGGGACGAATCTCACTTTTTCAGGTGTTTCGCTGTCTTAAGGGGCATCGTATGTGTGTGTGTGTGTGTGTGTGTGTGTGTGTGTGTGTGTGTGTGTGTGTGTATGTGTGTGTGTATGTGTGTGTGTGTGTGTATGTGTGTGTGTGTGTATGTGTGTGTGTGTGTGTGTATGTGTGTGTGTGTGTGTGTGTGTGTGTGTGTGTGTGTGTATGTGTGTGTGTGTGTGTGTGTTGCTCACTGGTTGCTGTGGGGGAAATCCAACAAATGCTGCATTGTGACAAAGGGGTGGTTGAGCACTTCAACTGGGGCGATTCTCTTCTCCGCGTCAATCCACAACATTTTCTTCAGCAAGCTCACAAACTCTCCACGGTCCACTTTCTCTGCCAACAAGTCACTGCCTTCCAAATTCATCACCAAATTCACCTACAGGAAAGAGCATAGAAAACAGGTGAGAAACAGGTAGCAGTGAGAACCGCGCTTAGTTCTGACAACAGCTCAGGGCCATTTGCAGTCAATGCTTTTTTTTTTTTTTCCTTTCAACACCACACTCTCCTGTATAACCCTTTGGTGGGTGCAAACCCAACAGCCTATATACAAAAAAAATTAAAATGGTCACCTTCCAAGGAAGGAAGGACACTGACAAAGGCTGTAAGGCTAAAATGCTGTGTACGTACCCCTGCCACTTGAGTTACTTTAATAAACTGATTAAATAGGAAAAGTGAGTGCAACAATAAGCACACAATGAGAGAGAGCGAGCAAGAGAGAGAGAGAGAGAGGGAGAATGAGAAAGAGAAAGTGAGGGCTTGTACTTGTATTCCAACTAGTACAAGATGTGCTCTCCTCTCACTTCCCAACTTTCCTTACCAAGAACACAGCGATCTCCACACTGATAGCGCGCGAGAGAACTCTTGATTCAAATCGCTGTTAAACTAAACATTCATTGGATAACATCCAAAATCTATCAATGATTAAGCCAAGGGTGTGGGCCGTTTATTAGGAAGAAAAGCAGCCTGGAGGTGGTCAGATAGAAGAACCCAAGTGGTGAAACAGCAGGAACGTACGTGCGCAATATCATCCAAACAGCTGAAGATGTACTTCCTGGCTTCCTTTGACTTCATCCCCGTCTCAGACTCGTGCTCCTCTGTGGACTGCGGGAGAGAAAGGGATGGGGGGGGGTAGGGGGTAAGGGAGAGACAGGAAATAAGAGAGAACATTCAATTCAGCGAGAAGGCAGGGCCCTACAGACACATCCGCATGACAAAGCCTGAGGAAAGGCCATGGCTGAGAAAGGATGAAGTAGGCCAAACGGTGCTGTTTAGAGTTCCTCTGTTAGCCAGAACAGTGAGGCCAGTGTTTTGTTGCAGGTTAAGGGGGGATTAAGTGTGTGGGTAAGTGAGTGTGGGTGGGTGTGTATATACGAGAGACAGAGAGAGAGAGTGACAGAGAGAGAGAGAAAGAGAAACAAAGAGTGTGGGGGTATGCGAGTAGGAGAAAGAGAGACTGTGTGTGTGTTTGTGAGTGGGGGGAGTGTATGAGCGAGTGTGTGTGTGCGTCTGTGTGTGTGTGTGTGCGTTTCGGGGTGGCGGCCTCACTTTCAGTCTCCACGCCGCGTAGGGGGAATCCGACTCTCGGCAGAAGAAGCGAGACGTCTTTGTCCCCACTTTCAACAGGTGCTCCCCGGGCAACCCCTGTGTCTGAGAAATGTAACGTATCTGCAGAGGAGGAGGAGGAGAAGAGATAGATAAACGAGAGGGGGAGAGAGAGGGGGAAAGAGAGGGAGAGGGGGGTTAGTCACTGAAGATAAACATGAGCGCTGGCGCAGGGAAAACACACCACTAAGTACTTAGACTTTGACATCGGCCTTATCTGGCCACCGCAACACTCCCAGCCTCGACGGGGACAGGCCATCCGTCAGCCAACACTGCTCAAAGCTGCTAAGGGGTAAGAGGCAGGGTGGCATCAGATAGTCAAGGGGAACAGGAAGGTATGGCCTTGGACAAATATAAACTGACAGCAGAAAAAAAAACACAGGTAAAACAAACACTAAGGGGTGTGCACATATGTCCAGGTATGTGTGTTTGTCCCCCTGTTTGTCAGCCTGTCACTCCCAGAGAGCAGTGACATTCCTTTCATGCTCATGTTGGCAGTTTCTAAAGGCATATAGACAGCAACTATCACCAACTTTAATATCAGCAAGGAAAAATAGCTAGAAGGTGTTTATGTGAGAGAGAGAAAGAGAGAAAGAGAGAGAAAGTCATACCATGGGTGTATCTGTGTTGTGAAGGGTGAAATGGAGAGTGACCGAGTGTGTAGAAGTGTGTGTGTGTGTTTGTGTGTGCGTGAGTGTGATGTGACGTGACGTCAGTGGCGAGTGTGTGTGAGGAACAACATCCATTAGAGGTGCGCTGTGGCAGTGGCAGTGGAGCGGCTCTGAGGGCCTCTGGAATTTCAGAGCCTCCGGCCACAGGCCCCCTTTATCTCCGACCTTTGACCTCTGAGGAGCACACTGGCCATCTCACTCCTGGAAGTTAAACACACACATACCACTCAGGAGCTTGTCTGTGTGTGCGTATGCGTGTGTATGTGCGTACATATGTTGATCTTGGCTTGTGTTTCAAGGGCTGTTCGGAACAGCAAACACGTCTTTACAGGAAAAACACAGGAACCCCATGTATGGATGTCCTTGAATGGCATGAAAAATGCTGTAAATACACCAAGTAGAAAAAAGAAAACAAAAAACAAAAAAAAACCTCAAGGGGTGGGGGATGGGGTGCAATTGTGCTGACCGCATCCTACCCTTGCACAGGCCTTACAGGCCTAAGTGGCCATTGAGATTTGGGGTTGCAGCCCAACCAAAACACGCAGGAGTGTGCTGGTGAAATGAATGACGAGAATGCATACGCACACTTACACACAGTTACGCACACACAGTTACGCACACACAGTTACGCACACATACACTTACACACACACCAAGAATTGTTGAGCCAGGAAGAGAACAGCGTTTCCTGAGATAAATGTTTTGATTGGCACGTTGAGCGTGGGTCCGCACGTCCCCACTGGCGGTAGAAACAGACGGGGGAAGAGTCCATTCATCAACATTCTGGCCTGTTACATCACCACACTGCTCTGCTCTCCTCCTCTGGCCCTCTCCACTCCTCTCTCATGTCTCTACTCCTCTCCACTCTCCTCTCATCTCTCTACTCCTCTCCACTCTCTCATTCGCTCTCCCCAAGTCATCTCGACTCTACTCTTGCTCCCTGTTTGTCTCTCTCTCCCTTTCACATCCAAAAGTCATCTATGACTGCACCTGGTGCCCCCACACTACAACCAACGCACATGCAGACCTCTGGCTCATTAAAATCTCTTGTTTTTTTCTCTTGTTTTTCCTCCTCTCTCTCGTTCATCTCTCTCAAGGATTCTCTGGTTTGCTACCTCGGTCTGCTCGGACAAACAAACACGGACCTTGAGGAAGGTCAACGATCCATCACGGTGGGGGCCGAGCGAGTACAACAAGCCCAGCAGCACCTCTTCTTCTTGGGCCGCCTGCCTCCGCTTCGCTCTGCTGTGCCCTGCTCTCCTCCTGCCCCTCTTCGCCACGCTACACTGCACTGCACTGCCTCCACTGTCTTTGCCAGCTTGTGTAACCTTGTGTGTGTGTGTGTGTGTGTGTGTGTGTGTGTGTGTCGGAGACATCAGAAAGAGACTGATGAATGAAAAACACTTGTAGAGTAAGAGTCTGCAGGTGTGTGTGTGTGTGTGTTTGTGTGTGTGTGTGAGACGTAGCAAGAGAAAAAGAGAGAGAAGATGAGTGAGTGTGTGTGTGTGTGTGTGTGTC
This sequence comes from Setipinna tenuifilis, assembly GCA_030347295.1. Lineage (NCBI taxonomy): Eukaryota > Metazoa > Chordata > Actinopteri > Clupeiformes > Engraulidae > Setipinna > Setipinna tenuifilis. Next base: position 21,863,459 of record CM059280.1, on the reverse strand, counting down.
CAGCTATGAGGTTGGTATCAGTCCCTGAGCAAAGACCTTTGCTTGTGTGTGTTCACAGTCCTCCAGCTATTGCTTTGCTGAGGTGGTAGAGGTGAAGAGGTGGCCTGCAAGCCTAGGCCTGCACTCAGCCTAGCTCAGCTCAGCACACACTCAGGTGCTCAGGGTCCACCACACCACGCAACAGGCAGAACACAACAAAACAAACACCTCCTGAGAGCCCCAGCCAGCGGCCCCTTATCCACCCACACATCAAACACACAAGCACGCACATGAGTGCATGCTCACAGCCTCCTGCGTCTCTTCATGCACGCACGCACGCAAATACATGTTCACAGCCTACTGTTTCTCTCCACGCACACATGAATACATGGTGATGTGCACGCACGCACGCACGCACACGCCAAACGCACGCACTCCTACAGGAGATTTCAGAGGTGGTATGGCTGATTGTGTCCAGGGGCTGCTGAAGCGTTGGCGTAATGTTGCAGGAAGGTTAGACATGCCAGTGAGGGGACAGGCTTCTGACTGAGCGGAGACTGTGGGAGTGTGTGTGTGTGTGTGTGTGTGTGTGTGTGTGTGCATGTGTTGGAGAGGGTAGTTATTAATATATTCTGCTGTGTGAGGTGGAACTGGACCCAACACATGCACACAACCCCCACCCCCCCTCTCCGCTCCATCTTCACAGAGCCAAGGGAGGCTCTGCCACGCCACGAGGTCTGAGCTGAGCTAGTCCACCTTGGTCCTGTGAGGGGCCTGACACCCCACACCGCTGCGCAGGGGAGCCGTCCATAGGTCAGGGCCCCCCCCCACCACCTCCCCAGCAGCAGCAGCAGCAGGACAGGATGAAGTGTTCATGAATCTGTGCCTGTTTACTAATAACAGCACCTACCTCTGCCCCCGCCACTCGCAGGGGCCCCTGAAATATGTTTTAATTTCTGCTAACTGCAGGCTAATAAGGTTCTGCTGGGGCCTACCCTCGGCTCCAAGCCATCTGGCTTACGCAGCTAACAGAATATTAGCCTCAGTTCACGGTAGCGAGCGCTTATTTGCATAATTTCTTCATCAGCTCAGCTCACACACACACACACACACACAAAACATAAAAACACATCACAGGTTGATTCTAACAACCACAGCCAGCAGCCACTCTGTACAGTATACTGTAGCACACTGTACAGTACAGCACACACTGCACCTCATACAGAGATGCAGTGTGTGACTATGTGTGTGTGTGTGTGTGTGTGTGTGTGTGTGTGTGTGTGTGTCTGTGTGAATGTGTGTGTGTTTGGGGGGAGGGAGGCATGCGGCACAGCCGTGCACACTCTGTGCGGAGGCTCCCCCCGGAACCTCCGCCGCGCTGTCAGGACATGCTGATCCATCCGTGCGAAAACACGCTCCTTATTTTTAGTGTGACGGTAAGTCGTCAAGCCGGCCTTCGGAGGTGTTGGTTTATCCCCTCCCCTCCCCTCCCTCTGCGTCGGGCGGGACTGTATGTGTGTGTGTGTGTGTGTGTGTGTGTGTGTGTGTGTGCAGGGAGGGGCGGTGCATGAAAAATGATGCCGGGCAATAAAAGTACTGTGGCGTCGGCGCACACTCTGCATAGGTAGGCTTCTAATGCAGTGCGGTGTGGTGTGATGTATAAGGGGGCTGGTCTTGAACATGAGGGAGGGAGGGAGGAAGGGAGAGAGAGAGGGAGACGGAGACAGAGAGAGAGAAAGAGAGAGAGAGAGAGAGAGAGAGAGAGAGAGAGAGAAAGAGAGAGAGAGAGAGAGAGAGAGAGAGAGAGACAGAGACAGAGAGAAAAAGAGAGAAAGAAGGCGCCTATGCATTCCTATGATATTTCCACAAATTCCTAAAAGCCACACAGGCCAACTCGATACGGGGAAGCTCTGCCTGGGTGGTGGTGGGAGTAGGGTGGAGGTGTAGTGGTGGTACTGGTCAGAGGGGAGAGATCCAGCAACACCCCCCCCCAAACACACACACACACACACACACACACACCTCTGGTATCACTGTACGTCCCTGCCCTCCCCCCACCCCCTCCCTCCTCGCCCCCTAACAGCCCACTCCCCACTTCTGGTCAGAGCCCAGTGAGATCTGCCACAGATGGCATGTTCTCCCCTAGAAACAGTGTGCTAATCCAGGCCTGTTGCTGCCCGTCGGCCTCTCCTCACCAACCACCATCCCCTCCCTCCCAACACCTCCTCCCCTCCCCTCCCCTCTCTCCTTGCCAGCAAGTGTATGGAGAAGGGAGAGCCCCCCCCAGAACATCTTAACAAGGGGGGGGGGGGGGGGGGTGCTGGTGGTGGACACATTGGTTTGTACAGTTCCGTATTCAAGGGGAAACAATCTTTCTCTGAGACCATGTGCTCAACAGATAAGAGAGAGGAAGTAAGAGAGTGTGTGTGTGCAACAGAAAGAGACAGAGAAAAAGAAAGAGAGAGAGAAAATGAAATTAGAATAAAAAAAGAAATCAAGTGATAAAAAGAGAGAGAGACAGAAAGAGAGCGAGACACAGAGAGAGAGAGAGACAGAAAGAGAGAGAGGGAGACAGAAAGAGAGAGAGAGAGAGAGAGAGAGCGAGAGAGAGCGAGAGAGAGAGCGAGCGATCATGCCATTTGATTCTGGGTTTGTTTGGCCTGACAGCACATTCCAGCAAGCACACGCTCTGACTCGCGGGTGACATCAGCATGAGGTGATGCGAAATGACTGAAAACAGATAGCTCGGTTTGGAGAGATAGAGACACACTCTAGGGGTGTGGGTGTGTGTGTGTGTGTGTGTGTGTGTGTGTGTGTGTATGTATACGCGTGTTATTAAATGTCTCCGTGTGTGCACTTGTGCATCTGAACTGTTTCAGACACCAGGTGTCTTTGCTATTAGCGTCGTGGTGTGTCTGCGACATGCTAATAATACGTTTTTGTGCTCCGGTGGCTTGGGCAGGGCCGGACAGCTGCTGCCGCAGACGTGAGCCAAGCTCAAGGTGTGGGACAGGCGTGTGATTAGCTCCTCACTGACGTCAGAAAGTGAGCTGATGAAGAGTGACACGGTTGTGGTCAAGGCCAAATCTCTCAGCCAATGTGTGTCAAATCTTACGCTTTTAAAATTGACTATTTCTGTAATTGAAGAATGTATGAGAGGTTAAGATCATCTTAGTGCTGGCGGGCCGGAACCAAGAAATTTCTGGAAGGGTGCTTAGTCACATTTGGCGAAATGCTACTGAAATGGTAAATCAATTTAACGACATTTTAACTGAACACACCTTCAGTTAGTCCTAAGGGCAACAGGTACAATATGCTGTGTGTTAATCTGAATAGATGTTCCCTGTATTTCGACACAAACATGGCCAACACCGCCCTGCCCACTCCCCCGCCAAGCCACATGCATGTAGCTACTGATTATTCCCATATGCCTCTGATTCCCATTTTGTTTTCTTTATTTTCTTTTTTCCTTTCCTAAATTGAGCGTCGCTGCTGTGCTATGCTTTCCAGACCCCTTGACAATTTCCCACTGCTCCAGCTGAATGAGAGAGACAGGCTGCCTGAGATCACGGTCTGCGGGATGGCGGGAGGAACATGCTGCCCGTGGACACAAATTGCTGGAAACAGGTGTCTTTTCCTTTAGGCCCTTTGGCATGCCCAGCGGCGGTTAAGATGGTCACTGGTTGCCTGTGTCCCAAAATGTCAGGACCATGTCACTATCTGTCTTTGATAAGTAGGGCAATCATTTTTTTTTCCACAATGAGGACAATGTTTAGTGTCACACAGCTGGGTCTCAACAATGGGCTGGATAATCCTTTGGTATGAGACTGTGTATTTGTGCAAAGAGCACAAAAGTCTGTGGAAATATGTGTGTGTGTGTATACATATTTGTTTGTGAGTGTGTGTATATGTGTACGAGTGCATTCGTTTGTGTGTTTGTGTGCGGACTGTACCTGATCATACTCCAAGGCCCCAGGGTAGAGTGGCCAGCCCAGGAAGAGCTCGGCGATCACACAGCCCAGAGACCACATGTCTATGGCTTCACAAAACGGCAGCCCCAGAATGATCTCCGGAGCCCTGCAGGGTAGGGGGGTAGGGGGGTAGGGGGGGAGACAGACAGACAGAGACACAAAAACAAAGCAGACAAACAGTGAGTGGCGGCATCAAGCTCTGGCCTTTCAACAAGGCATAAAAAACACAGAATGCTCCTCTGGCGGTGGCGGTAGCTATGGCTATGGCAAGGCGGCCACTGCCACCATTTCCGACTGGCACAAAAAAAATCCCTGTCATCATCAGTACTCTGTGTGTGTGTGTGTTTTTTTTTTTATTCTGGAAATGGTTGGTGCTTCCCTGTGCCCAATGAGGTAGGACAGTAGCTCACGTGGTTCACATTTGTTTGTTTTTTTTTTTCGTTTTATAGAGCGTCACAGCAGTTATATGACCAGTTATGACAGGGGTGGAAAGGCAAACAAACAGACGGCCGACTTTATGGCCAGGACCCAATCAGTCAACGCACAGACAGGGCCAGATGGGACTGACATCCCACTTAAACGCATCCAGGGGGTGGGGGTAAATCTGAGGTGGCGCAGGGCACGAGGCACCACAGGCTGTGTGAGTGTGTATGTGCGTGTGTGTTCCAGAGCCTCGTCCCTGACCCTGCGGCAGGCTCATGTAAGGGGTTAGCAGGTCAGCCAGCTCGGCCTCCAAACCCAGCCGCTCTGTCCTGCCCTCTTTTTCTTTCCCCCTTCTCTTCCTCTCCCTCTATCTCTGTCCCTCTTTCTCTCTCTCTCGCTCTGCCTCGCTCTCTTTTCCACAAGGGTGGCCATGGCAACGCTAGAAGCCCTGGCTGCTTAGTGACAGATCGGCGGCGTGATCCCTCTGAGTGGTATTAACCCGCTGCTCCGCATGAGCTCCCTCAGCCTCTCTGTCTCTCTCTCTCTCTCTCTTGCCCGCCCGCTCCCTCGCTCGCTCGCTGCTGTTACCGGGGCCGTGACGCACCGGCCATGTCAGCACTCGTTTGGCTAAGTCAGTCTGACGGGGACCTCCACCTCCGCCACCGTTACTCCTGTTACACCGGCTGTGGCTCGGCCCATACGCCCCCGTAAGCCGTCCCCTGCTGCTGTAACACCCCCCACCCCCACCCACCCACACTCCCCTGCCCCTGCCCCCAGCACATGGGACCACTCCCTTGCAGCAGCAGCACACATGCAGGAACCAGAAACAGACTCCCGTGATGGCATTTTTCCACCATGTATTTTGGGGGAGTGTGTGTGTGTGTGGGGGGGGGGGGGGGGGGGTGGTCCTCAAGTCTGAAAAAAGAAGTTTGTGAAATGAAAATGTCATCTGCCAAGAGTAATTACAGCGGGTGTTAAAAACGGCCGACGGGTCTAAAGACGGACGGATGCGAGAGTTATTTCCAGTGCGCAAGGGAGAGGGCGAGGAATACCTCTGGAGAGACATATGGCCGCAGCATGGACCTATACATACATAGATACATACATACGCTGGAGCGTGGCATGGGGGCTTTGGGCCTCAGAGCTGTGGGATGTCGGGGTGACCCACCCAGTGATTGCATTGGAGATGTGGAGGCAAAAAAAAAATCACGACAGAGAAATGGTGTTTCAGAAAGTCCAAAGAGATATTCGTTTGGCTCAATCTTCTGAGTAGAAATACACATAAACATATTTGTGTTTGTAAACACTCCCCTACAGTCAGACACACACACACACACACACACACACGCATTAAGTTGTGTTAAGTTGTGTTTCATGCTCGGAACAGGGATATTAATGACTGTGGAAGCACAGCTGTATGACCTTAAAACATTTAATATATATTTTCGCTTCTTTATTCCCTATTGTATTTATAAAAAGCTCGATTTAATCCACAGGGAAACACAGGGCAGTGACCAACAGGCCAGATGACATACATATGGGAAAAAAGAAAGAGACAGAGCGCAGAGGGGAGGGGATAGAAAGAGAGAGAGACAGAGAGAAAGAGAAAGAGAGAGAGAGAGAGAGAGAGAGAGAGAGAGAGAAAGTTCTCTTTCCATTCCAACTAGTACAAGATGTGCTCTTCTCTCACTTCCCAACTTTCCTCACTGAAAACACCGAGCTCCTTGAAAACCTCAGTCAGGTCAGATGATGGCTTTCGCCCTTTTTGGACAGATGGAAATAATTCAGACCGTTTCTGTGTGAGGGGACCCGATAGCACAACTGTCTTGCTTTTGTTTTTTGTTTTTTCCTCGATCTCAGCCAGAGATTGGGCACATAAAAGGGGGATAGAATGATCTGAGTCCTAAAACGGAGGGTGGATGTCCCAAACTGTCCCAAATGATATAACATGTCGTTGTAGCCTGGCACATGGTCAAGTCAGACTTACTATTTGGTTGTTATTGCTATGGTTTTTTACGTCTGTGCTAAACTCAAGACAGCCGTGCCATAACCTCACACACTAAACACGTTCTTGTTAGGTCCCATGCAAAACTGGTTAGGGCTTAACATATGCTGTTAGTGCTTTAATATGAAGGTCAAGGTTACATAAGCCCTCGGCTGGAAATTTCACAGAAACAGAGGGCCTCTGTCCCGCCTGAACGAACACACACACACACACACACTCCAAAAGACATCTCTGGAGAGTTTCTATATGGGATGGTGGGCTATGCCAAACCCCTTGCTTCTACCACACCTTACAATTTTGGCTCTCCAGCTGGCTGTGTGCATACTTAGGTAAGCTCCAGGTCTTAACCTAGCGTGGTTTCCAAATCAGGCCAGGCATTACACAGAGGACTTGGTGATACTGAGGCCTTGTGCATTTGTGTACACAACTGGACCAGTCGCCTTTATTTATGCATCAGACAGCATGCATGCTTTCGCAGAAAACCCTCCGTCAACACACGGGTCCTCAAGTGGCATGCCTCGTGTTACCAGATCTAAATGTAGATCTAACCAGAATGACAAAGGAGACATTAATGCCATAAAATTGTACAGATAGTTAGTTCTTCGAAGGGGGGTTTAATATTTAACTACTCAAAAAAAGTTTCGGATCGATTGTGTAGCCTACTTTTCTGCTAAATTTGCACTAGTAGACTCATGCTGTATGTACTCTTGTGCCTGTCACTTTGAGAGCAGAGGACCAGTAAAGCAGAAACGCAGGTAACTTAAGAGATTAGAATGATGATTGAAAGTTGACTCTGTATCAAGATATGTTTTAAGATGACTCCAAACAAACCTTAATAGGATATTACGGCACTATCCTTAGATCAGTGAGTGTCATTCAATGGGCCTCACTAGTGGGTGAAATTTCCAATTCACCTGCTAATTTTCATGTTTTTAGCTCGTAACGTTTTTGCTGCCTAGTCACCATTTAGCAGGGAAAAAAAAACAATTAAGGGCAAAAACAAAAGACTTCACACAAGTGTTCTGCTTGGGAGTCCTAAATATAGGCCTACAACCTGTGCATGGATCAAGTCAGGGAACAAAACAAATTGTACCAGGGCTAGCTGAGGCCCCTTCAGGGGCCCCAAGAGGTCCTCCTAAGCAGACTAATTAAAACTAAGTAACCAAAACAAAAGCTCTGTAGCCACCTTCAGCACACCCAGGAGATCTCGCGCCGGCTCATTAGGAGCCTGTTGGCGGTGGTGAGCGGTCATTAAAAGCCCAACGCAGGCAGTGCGTACGGGCTTGTTATAGACTGATCATAGGATCTTCAGGAGACACCTCGACCCAATAAAACGCTCGAGGTGTCAAAAGAGCACAGAGTGGTCATCCTCAGAGGAGAGAATTTCTTTTTTTTTTTTTCTTTCGTTGGTTCTTCAGATTCAGATGGAAGTATGACTGGGGGCTCTCAGCAACAAAAAAAAACAAGCTCCTTTAGGGTTTCTCGGCACAGAGCATAATGGACTGAGGAGTGTCTGAGGAGAGTCAGCTGCAACAGTTTCTGATTATCCGGACTGTAAGCCGGGGATCAAGTGTCCGCAGGTAGCTTATCCTGAGAGATGTAAAAACATTACACGGAGGTCTGAGTCAACACTGTCTCGGGAGGTGCTAATCAGAGCGGAGAGCCAAGAGGACAAAAACAAGGCAGGGGAGCTGCCGGGTTTGCACTGTCGATTTGAGCAGAGACGGTGCTCATTGCCATGACGACAAAACCCTCTACGTTGCCGCTCATTTATTGTTTCTGGGTAAAACATCTTTCTAGTGACTGCTTCTGTCTAGAAAATGTGACATGAGGGCCACCAAGGAAGCAAGAATAGGATGTCTTCTAATAACACTGTCACACATGGTTTTTAAGGAGGGTGTGTGTGTGTGTTCTCCTGAATGTGACTACTGCCACCAAGCAGGTGATCCATAAAATCTGCCTGTCTAAATGTATCCACGTTTAGTGCCTCACGACTAAAAAAGAAATCAGCCAAAAGATCAGGTGCTAAACTAAATGACATCCCATCCACAAATCCATACAGGGGGAAAAATAACTTACAATTCATAGCACCATCTCCAGCAAATCACCACTACCACTTATGCCACATCTCTGACCGTCACAGACATCCATCCACAGGAGTCCGCTTTTCACTTCCCAAGATAGTCTCCATGTCACTATATCAGCAACGCTGAAAGGAGGATCCATTATGCATCATCATCATCATCACCTTCACCAGCTCCCGCCCTATATTCCCTCAATTCCAGACAAGACTAATGGATGCCCAACACTGTTATCCTCCTGTTTGGCTCACTGTTCACATCAAAGCTGGGGTTGGGAGTGGGGGGGGGGGGTGGGTGGGCTAATGGACCCTATTCGCTCTGAGTCACTTCAGCTCTTCCAAGGAGAACAGTGTATTAATCTACTGCAGCTGGAGCCCATCTCACATAGAGCTCGCGCTAATGCTAAGGACTTCACAGCTTAGCATAAAGTGTGTCCGCCCTAGCTAAACATCATGAGAAGAGTTCCTCAGTTTAACTTCTGGTAAGACACAAAGGCGTGGGTTCCTTTTTTTTGTACCTCAGAGAGTATTGGCACAATGCACTACAATGACACAACTTTCAGCCTTTCTGCAACTCCTAAACCATGGCAAGGCTGTATCTTAGACTACAAAGACACAATTTTTAGTCTTTCGACACAACTGAACCATAGCAATACTGTATCTGAATTTGAAAACTGTGAGGGGGCAAATGATCCATGAGCAAATGATGAATAGAAGATTTTATCGTTTTGGCATAACTGCAGACAGGTAAGGTAGTTAACTCTACTTAACATTTAAATGTGAATTCTGACATTTAGCAGCCTCAAGCATTCATTTATGAGGGCTAAAACATTGACAGCTTTTTTTTTTTTAAAAAGAAGAAAAAAAAAGGCTTCACAAGCATTTTGCAGCAGAGTGAAAGGAGTGAATTTCCCCCTGTGCGCCTGGGGTTAGGGCTAAAGCCAGTGAGCTGAAGCAAAGTGCTGAGCATAGCAGCAGCGCTCCATGGTGTCAAAATGGGAGTTCAGGCATCTCGCCCAGTCAACTGGGCACAGACTGAAACACGCCACATCACGGAGCCGGAGCCGGGCGCCTGTGCCAGGGAACCACCCCAGTACACAAACAAGCACCGCTGGTCCACATAATCACCAAATGGGGCCTTTTTTCCCCTTGCTCACTGCAAAGGCTAAGGTCTGGTCTGGCGCAGAAGCAGTTGCGGGCTGGTGGCCGCCTTGCCCGCAGTCCTGAGTATGTGGCGTGCTGTTCAAGGGCTCACAGCTCAGCGGCGGGTCTGGGAACCGGGCGAAAGCGCAATAAAAGGACCGGATCCAGCAGACGGGCCCGGGGATGAGCACTTCCTTTCTGTGACCTTGTGGGAAGGAGTCCCTGAAAAGCCGGGAAAGGAAGGCGAGTCGTCACCACAAACATCTGCTGTGCTGATATCCCACAGACAGAGCAGCGGTCGACTGCTATTTTGGAGGGGGTGGGGGAAGGTAAGGGGCCTCCACTGCTAGCACGGTTCCCATTACTGGGTATGTGCAGACAACAAGATCAAAGATAGAGCTAAAATAAAACTCTGGACGCACTCGATATGAAACTATGCCCATTAAATTTCACTTTCAGTTCACTTTCCTGGAAGCTAGAATGAATCTCAATGCTAACATTGATGTCAAATAGGCTAAGCACATGCGACCCTTTCTTTCAGGAAGGGTAGGTTTCATTTTGAGACTAAAAACAGCAAACAAATTTGCATTCAAGATTGTCCCTAGAAAGCAAAAAAACAACCAAAAAAATAGTCAGCTTGCAGGTCTATGTCCCGCTGTGGTACAATCTAAACAGGCATTATTTATTCATGGCCATGATCTCACGGTCCAGAAATAGTCTTCTCGTCTGCGATGACTGCCCAGCGTGAGCTGATCCAGGTACCAAGTACCACCCAAAAAGTCTCGCCGAGACAACACTGTCCCTTCTCAGCGGGGACCGTGCGGCCTATCTCAGCACTCACCCCCACTGACCGCAGTCACCGTGACCGCCAGAAAACAGACACATTTAGGCCCGCCATTTCAACTCCACAGCACAATACCGCCACTTTTTTTTTTCCCCCTCAACATCTACCTCTAATGACACAAGAGCTTCTTTCAGTCCTGGCTCCTGTCTATGTTGGGAAACATAATGCCACAAACTCCCACTGTGGCCTAAATTATTCACCGGGACACAGGGACTCCACCCAGTCAGCAGGGCTTACATGACCACCCCACAGCCGCCGACCAAACCAAACCAATCTGTCTTTCCCCACTTGTCCTGTGGAAAAACACACACACACACACACACACTCACACGATAATGAAAGCCAAAAGTAAAAAACCTGTACATCAATATTTACATGGCGTGAGAGTTTTTAAGCCAGTATTACTTTCAACTGATGAGTCCAGGCATGAAAAAGAAGTGAGCTGATAACTCTGTTTAAAAAAAAAAAAAAAGGAAAGAAAACAACCAGTGAGGGTATTATAAGACTCAGGTTTTACTTCCTCCTTCACACAGGGTGGAAAGGCAGAGAAGGTAAGTGCAGCTACTGAATACAGTCAATGTCAATACAGGCAACCAAGATTCACAGTTCATAGTTTAGAGGCGGTTAGATTAATGGTTACTGTTGTGGCCTCATGTCTGTCCTTTGCATCTGGCGAGCAAACAGGAATGTGTAACAGATAAGCCATAAAGGAGGGAAAAAGACACATCCAGACATAAAATAGCCATGCGTGATCACAGCACGACTCGTTCATCATGTATTTCAGAGTGCACGCCCATTCAAAAATTACATAATGCTGTTTCTACATTTTTTCCCCCTCCATCTCTCTTGGCCTCGGTCTCACGCTCTTGCTCCCCCTCTAAAGCATTTTTTTAAAACATGCTGGAACAAGATGCACTGTGGATGCTCTACTTGAAGAGAGAATACGCCACTTCCGTTTCAGTCTCAAAAGCCAAACACGCCAAGACCTAATTCTGCTGTGCGCTCAACTTGAGCATGCTGCCTTAGCCACTCTTTACAGATATTCAGCTGTAAATACTCCCTCTGCCCCCCCCCTCTCTTCCACACACAGACACACACAGACACACACAAAAAGCACATTTTGCTCTGGTTCCTTAGAGAGTACACAGTAAGAGGAGGGGGGAAACCCCAAACAGCTTGTCTTGAAAAGAAATGATGGCTGAGAAAGGAAAAAGTGTCAGACTAAATATTTTCATGCTAATTGTAACTCTATTCAGTCCCCACAAACAGTTTAACGGAAACTAACTTACATAATCTTATACAGGGGGGCCCTCTCTAACGGTTCTGCCTTCATTACGGCATTAATGAAGTAAGTCCCTTCACTCAAAAGAGAGAAGCGGGAGGGAGGGGGGAAAAAAAAAGCGCACACTCTCTTTAGGCGGGAAAACCCAGGAAGAGAGAGCGAGTGCCAAATGTGGAGAGGAGAGGCGCCCCCCCACCCCCACCCCCACCCCCACCCCCGTCTTTTGCACGCCACAGCTGACCCTTGTTTCCTCCCTCTTCCAGGCAGCACATTTTCTCCCTGTCATTGTCCTCTCCATCCAGGATACTCCAGCGGGTCGCTGCAGCTGCGACAAAGAGCAGCCAACACACTGCCCGGCGAAGCACAAAATATTCAATTAAATCAAAACCCTCAGCACAGACAAAACACCGGGGCCTAACGAGGCACTTGAACCATGTCTTTGACAACGAGGTTCTCCGCGCTCCCCCCCCCCCCCCCTGCCCCTGCGTTTTTAATGACATGCTGCATTTCTTCTTGAATCTTCTTGCACATCAGTCCTCCCACTTACTGGAAAAACCCCAGCCTTTGCTGCGTTCGGTTCTAGCCCCTACTGCTATTTCCAGTCAGAGACTGGCTAACAGGATGTCTGGTCTTTCCAGACCTCAGTCAGAGGGGAAGAGAGTGGGATGGGACATTAACAAACCACAAACATCACTGATGCACTGCAGGTAAAGTGAGAACGCATACCAATGACCACAGTTAACCACTGTGGCACAGAGCGTCGGATAAGATCAGACGGATCTTGATCTATGATCTTGGTTTGACTATTGTGTCCCTCATTCCTGGTGTTAGAAGAAAAGATAAACTAACTGAAAAAAGAGTCTCAGTTGGACTGTGGTGTTCTTTAAACCTCTAAGTGGATTTAAAAGAAATTGAGGATGACCTCAAATGCAGAACACTATACAAATGTGGAGAGATATTGTGTAAAACACACACACACACACACAGTGGTCTAATCACAAGAGATTGGGGTAAAGAATTTCCATTTCGAGTAAACTTTTTGTACAAGGGGTCACGCAAAATGGCTTGCTACTTGTACTGGCTTCGCACCAAGCATACAGTGGAAACCAAGCCTTGTTAAAATAAATGACCAGTAATCACATGGGCTCCAGTGAGCAAGCCTCCCAATCCTGCCAGCTACATCCTTCCCTGATCCACACACATAGGCTAAACAGAGAGGCCTTCCCCTAGTCTTCTGGGTGGCAGTGCATCACTAAATCACTTTCTGTCTGACAATATGGCGTGGCTTGTGTGGAACGGGAATAACCCTGTAAGCACCAAAATGTCATGTTTTTCTGCTGCATAGAATTTCACTTTTGGTTTCCATACAGCCTACAAAGCCAGCTGGGAAAGTCTAGTGTGGATGACATTTGATTATGACTACTGGCTTCCGCGAGCCAGACCTATAGCCAAGATCACACATGACAAATGTCACATGCACAGGACCTCTGTGACTTGAGATCCGTCAGCACCGGTCCATATGTTTGGCACCCCTGAAAAGGCAGAAGGTCATCAATCTAGCCCAGGGCAGCTTTGGTTATAAACTGACTATAGATTAAGCAGCTGACAGATCGTAATTTCTGGCCGAGACAGCTTAGTTGGTATTCACACAGACCTGTGACTGCATTCTCTTATAACACTCTGGAAGCCTCAAATGAAAAGGAAAAAAAAAAACAAATCCTGCTCTATCCAAACTGCTGACCTATTATGGCAACCAACAGACAACACATGCAGCAGATCTGAATGCAATGCTATTGTTAAAGGTCTATGACAGATCTCAGAGGCTAAAATGATTTTATGCTAATCACCCCATTCTGACAGCAACCAGGAGTTACTCAAGTTACCTCGGATGAGTTCTGCTTATTTTGTCCATCTGACTTCACTAGCACCTCTGAGCACAACTTGCTATGGGCTTCTATGACCTGCTCGTCTTAGCCGCAGCGCCAATGCTCCACCCATAATGTCCTTGGTCATAAACAACACAAATAATCCACACCCTCAGATGTGGTGTTTTGGCTTCTTTCTCATCTACGCCAAACATAGTGAGGAAGTTCTCATTTTTTCTGCCGTCAGAATAATAACGAAATAACGAAACATTAGTGACAATCACAAAAATGTGACTTGAGGCAAAACATAATTTTACATTAAGAGAATTGGAGACTTAGTTCTTTTTCCATCTTTCAGTTCTTTTTTAACAACCAAAGCAAACAAACAATCCCAATGGTAAGAAAAACCTCTTCCTGCTCTTGGGCTTTGGGTCGGGGAATCACAATTGCTTTGTGAATTATTTGTGGTCATGGATTGCCATTTAACAACAGCCCCCAAAGGAAGTGATGTCATGTCACTCAAAACGAACAGCTGGCCTTTCCTTATTTGTTACTGGTTATTAGCAACAGAGAGCCCGACAACATAAGCCTCCTACTCCCGAAAAAAGCCTTGACAATCTGCAGCCATGACAACAAGTGGCCTTGAAACATGATGCAGTGTAGGTTAGGTGACAGTTTGTTTTGTTCCCCTTTTCAGTGACGTCACGTGGCCAATGGATTTGCAATAAGACAGAAAGTTTTACCTTTACAAACTTTACACTAAAGAATACTTGATTTTATCTTTACATTTGAAGAGTGTTTCTGTAAATGAGCTCAACAACAGAATTCAGAAAGTGTTGACTTAACAGAAGCCCTGCAGCAATGATGGAAGAGAAAACAACCTTGAGGGTGCGTGGTAATATGCCACTGGCAACCTCGTCGCTCCCAACACAATTGGACATTTTAAAAAGACAATAAATTAAGTGAGTGGATAAATGTGCCTTGTTGCCCTTGTAGGACATTGTCTGATTGGTTCTGTTTACTGCGTTGCCAACATAAGCAAGTTGAGTGGCAGGTCTTGATGAATGATTGATGAGGCCAGCTTCCAGTGAAACATGGCACCTCAGCAGCAGCACACCCAAGCCACTGCTTAAGCACACACCGCCCGACTATAAAGGAAATCCACAGCATGCTAACAAGTTTCCAAGATAAAAGGCTGATGTCTTCACCCACAACAGACCACCTACCCCCCCACCCCCACATGGCAGGTCAACTGCCACTTTTAGATGATGAAACAGCATGTCTGCTATTAGTGGGGGTTTAGATGCTGATAACTGCACTGTGTGCTGGAACATGGTAGCTCTATACACAAACTGAACATACAGACTTAAAGGAGAAATTCAGTGTAAAATGAACCTTGGGTATGTTAAAACATGGTAACGAGTTGGTATGTTTGCTAAGGAGCAAAACTATGCTAGCCTGTTGCCTTCCAAACTTTATTATTTTTATCGTTTTTATCGAAAAGGCTCACATGGTTGGGGCACGGAGGTAGCTTGAAGAAATCACTATTTTTAAACCATTAAGAAAAAAAAAAGTCATACACACAAGAGCTTGTAAAGTCTCAAAATATTCATTTGAGCTTTTATAATTTGTTTTCCAGGAATGACTAGTTCCCTTTCACAATTCAATGACAGTAACAGTAGGAAAAACAGCAATCTGAAACGTTCTGAGGGATTTTTTTCCCCTGGAAACTGGAGGCAGTGATTAATCATTCGTTCAAACAACTAGTCATCACCACCCTCATATTAAGATTTTAATTATGGACCCTGAGCAGCATGAGTGTACTTCTAATTGGTCGATGTTGAGCTAATGTGATTTCTGGCATGGCAACAGTCTTTTTTTTTTTGCTTTTCCTTTCAAAATTTCAGGGTACCCCTGAGAGCAGCCCCAAAATCTTCTGCTCTCACCCCACCCCCTCCCAATCGCCAGTCCATCTGAAAGCTAAGTATATTCCACTTCTCTGAAAGCAAATACAAAACAGCTGACGTTGGAAGATGTTGACCTTGAACAAGTGGTTGGCTGGCACGATCCCACTCACTCACTCGCTCTCTCTCACTCTCTCTCTCCAGTGCTTCCTCGTGGCTGCCAGCGAGCCTCACCATCTATAGAAGTCAAAGCGGCTCTGGCCGTCCTCCCGCTGGTTATTTTGGGCCGTCCCTCCTCCCCCCCCTCCCCCTGGACGCCCCGCCCCACCCCACCACTGTCCATCCACCCCTCGCCTGAAGCTCTAACCACTAGTGTCAGGACAGGATCGCTATCATGTCACGCGGTGGGCATGGGTGGGGGCAGGGAGGCCCTTGATGGTGTGTGTGTGTGTGTGTGTGTGTGTGTGTGTGTGTGTGTGTGTGTGTGTGTGTCTTAAACCCATAGGTCATCATCCATGTCCACAGTGTTCTAAGCAGTGGGGCTAATGGCACAGATCCACTTCACCTGCCTCAAGAGGGGCCAGCAGATGCCAGACCGCCTAGCGCGGACTGCATACTGAATTTGTGGTGGTAGTCAACTTCACAAATGACTGCTTTTTAGGCCCGACTCTTAAGCAGCATTGTGGCAGAAATTTTGAACAATTGGACCTACTGCACAAAAAAGAACAAAGGGGAGGGTGGGGGTGGGGGTGGTGAGTTAAAATTCAAATGAATCCTTAAAATGTGCTTATTATATCTTTGCTTTTTCGATGGTTTAAAAATGCCTGTGCTGAATGGGTCTACTCAATCCTTGACTCAACCTCAAACATCAATAGTGCAGTGTGCAATAGGCCAACCCATTTTGACAGTCTGTGGTGTGCGAGTATGAATATGTGTGTCCATGCGTATGTGTCTGTATGTGGGATTCTGAGTATGTGACAGTGAAGTGTCGGAAGAACTTTTTATAGCCGACGCACTTAAGTGTGGGAGAATGCACCGCAGTACACACATCAGACCTCTCTGGTTTGACATGAACAATTCAATGGCAAAACCACAACAATGAGGGACCCTATACATTTCCCCTTGTTCGTGTCTGTGTGACAAACATGAGAACAGCTCCATTCTTTTATCTGAGGCCCCTCTTTTAAGTTTAAGACAAACACCATGGGAGAAAAATGTCAAACAAAATTCATAACACGAATGTTATGAACATGGACAGCAGTGACAAGAGGAGCTAAAGATCACATACAGCCTATATAAGGTCACCGATCAGCCATAGCAGATTGAGGGGGCTTTATAACAGCAAGAGAAGGGAACTGCCTGACAGAGGGATCTTTTGAGAGAATGAGGTTTCTATTTCAAAAAGAGAAACAGTACGAACATGTCACTGTGTACTTTGCCGACTGAAAGTACTCATAAAAGAGGCGCATGAGGAACAAAATGATAGAATCTTTCTTTTTGCATACAAGGCCTATGTTAGGCATCAGCTAAGGAAGTACACCAATGAGTCATTCAAATATTAACCAAATGGATGGCAAGTGGGTTGCAAGATGGAAAAAAAACAATAATAATCGTACAGCTCAGATCTTCCATCTAACCTTGCTTCTAATTTCACTGCTAGTGCTTAATGGCCAGAACTCAACCCCCTTGTGTCAAAAGTATTTAAAGATTCACTTTATACTTAAGTGCTAAACCTGATGAACTACAAAAGCACTCACAACTATCAAGCCAGAAATGCTGTGTTTTATGGAGTCTACTTCAACATTAGAGGCAAAATATGATGCCTCCTGGACTACTGAATTCTTTTAGCCTGGTCAGCTCCTTTACACAACTTCTAACTTTAATCAAGTGTAGTTCAACTTTAATACAGAAACTTGTTTTATGATTTTTTAAAAAATTATTTTCCCAAAAAGGTCTGACAGAAAATGAATAGTACATTTCTTGCTGGCTGCTGGAGGGGGGCATGCAAACCTGCATTTCATCTCAGCAGCGGTGGTGGTGGTCTCTTGGCATCAGGGATTACTTTTCTATCTTTTTAGCCTGAGCTGTTCTACTGTGGTCTCTGCCGTGGGCACCAACATTCCAGCGTGCCAGTGAGGGAGTCAGGGATGAGGTGGCACTGAAGAGATGTGGTTCGGGGAGTGCAGCCAGGTTGTGCACTCTACCCTGGATTTAATCTCAGCAGCTGCAGAGAAGGTTTCTATGGATTAGAACCCTCTATATGGGTAGCGGTCCACCTCATCCTCCTGGTGCCAAGGGAAACAGCACTGTCCCATTGCCCACCCACCCTCTTCACGGTGTGGTTTTCTTGTTCCCCATGTGTTGGAATATAATAGTGGCACAACCAAACAGGGGCATGAGAATGCCTTATGTACTTATGCCCTCTGGTTAGTATAAGAGTATCTGCACATACACATTCCTGTGAGATAAATATAGGACCTTTATGGATCGCTTGAGAACTCAGTTGAGCTGCAAGTCACCTGTTTTTCATGCTTACGATGAACTCAGACTTATGACAACATGACTGCATCCAGAGCAGAGGTCACTGTTTGAAAAACCACAAACTGCCCGTTTTAAAGAAAGTGGTTTGGCATTACTTTATGTGGTGTACAGTAGGGATTCCATCCCCAGATATGAAAGACACATTGAAGAGGTTTTAAATGAGGTGAAGCGATTCAGTTTTTAGCCCATTGACTCATGCTATAATGCCAAACTTGCCTCTCTGTGGCACCCATTGGAATGCAAACAGCAAATGGCTTGCAGATGTACTCCAAGAGGAAAAAAAAACTTTTTAAACTGGTGGGAACATCCGTCAAACAGCAACATGGAAAAATGTCAATAATCACTCAATAGGACACTATTTTAGTGAATGACAGAACTCCCGACTTGACAGGGTCAATGCCGACACTACGTACAAAAATAGCATGGTATTTTGCACCAGCCTGAGCCAAACCAACAGACAAATATAAACCGGAATTTGCCGAGCCTAGATTACAATACGTTTCTGCCTAATACATACCTGTTCATAAATGGAATTAGATGCATAGGCATTTTTTAGCCTTCTCAATCGAGACCAAATCTGGCAAAATGACTCACTGTGACTGAGATTTTTTAGATGAGGTTGTCAAAATATAGTTGTTTAATATAAGACAAGATTTCAATGGTGCAACTAAACTTCAGCTAGCCATCTTTTAACCATAGTTATTTCATCTTAGTTACATGGTTATCTGGTTATCTACAAAAAGTGGGGAGATGTTTTTAAACACCTTTTGTTTCATTAAAAAACAAAACACAAAATTTGATATTTTTAAAGGTTTTTTTTTTACCAAAATTGGCCTGACCTTAAAATTAGAATTTGTAACTTCAGACTAATTTTGCTAGACTGGGTCACATCTTGAATTATTTCCTTAAGTATGACTTTTTTTTCTTGTTTTATGATCCAACAGGAAGAAAACTTAGAAGCAAGAAACAATTTCACCAAATGAACCAGCTCAAATATCTGTTCATGAACTAAGGATTATGAGTCCCTCTTGATCTCAAAGTGAAATTAATTCCTGGGTATGAAGGATAAAAAACAAACTCAAACTGGCCAAGAGCAGCATTCCTTTCACAGACCAATACCAAAAAGGGTGCCGTTCAGACATCTTGTGTGGCTCGACGAGAAACTGAGGTTTGTTTGTGTCTCCTGTGTCTCAGAAAGACGTTGCATGCGAGTCACGAGACAGTCATTCCTCCGCTAAGAAGACGCTCATCTGTGTGCGTTCCAAAAGTGCTGCAGATGAGCCAGGAGTATGACCGGGAGTATGAACATGACCACTGCATAAAACGACGACACAGGAGAGGAACTACGACTGCAAGTCCATAAACTTCCCCACCCACACACAGTGGAGCTCGACTTCATAAAGACCATCTGCATTCAGGTTGCAAAAAAAAAACGAAGCTATAAAGCCAGATCATAAAAATAAGTGTTAATTTCTTACATCAAATGTACAGAACCTGTCAAATCTGTATTAAATTTTGAAAAAAAAACATGTCCTTCCCAAGAAGGAGGAAAAGGCACACTGCACGGATAGCAGCATTTACAGACCTTACAGTCTATATAAAGCAAAATGTGATCAGGGCCTAGAACATCTAATAAAGCTAGTCTAATTGCACATGATCACACCCTGCCCCTGTAATCTACAGAGCCCTGTCTAATGACCTATTATGCCTTCACGGCAGGAGAGAGCAATGACAGAGAACATCTAGTGTTTCACAAGTCTGCCTTCATAAGCCTCACTGTCATGACCGTCCGAGGACGTGCTTGAGAGGCCCAGAAAAGCTACGAATATGGACGTCAAAGAAACTTGTGCGATCTTATAAATACACCATGACTCAATACACAGGCCCAAGTACGGCCCACTGATAATAACAAAATACATAACCATTACCTTCTCATACTTTTTCAGCATTCTGTTTTAATGCTCAGGGTGAGCCGCAACAAGTGAAAACAAATAGGCCACTTCTAAACAGTGGAACTTGAAAGTGAACTGAGGTTCCCACTTGTTTGCGATATCTGTGACTGAGTAATTCTGTTCAGCTCTCAAGAACCATCTTCAGTTTGGGGCCTAAAAGCACCACAATGGTCAGCTGTCTAAGCCATCTGGCCACTGCTTGCTACATTCTCGGTTTTGTAAGATGGCCCAGGTACGATCAGGTACAGAGAACAGAGAGTCGAGCCGAGACATATTTATATTGGTCATACACTGAAATTATGAGTGAACTTGAAGCTTTAAGATTTTTTTTAAAGAATATCACATTAGCTAGTTAAGCACATATCACTATATGAAGCACATAATGCAGCAATTCAACAGTGTAGGAGATTGAGTACTTGTCAGTTAAGCTATGTTGACAAGAATGGAGTCTCTGTCTAACTGAGGAATAAGTACTGGTTAGGACGGTTTGTTATTGAACAATGAAGACATTACAACCAGCAGGGGTTGGGCTAAGGCAAGGCCACAGAACAAGGCTACAGGCTGTTTGGCTGCACCGCATGCAATGGCATGCCCTTTCTATTTACGGACAAAGGCCTTCCGGTCACAAAAAAAGAAAACACGGCAGAAAAAAAATAATACATTAACTTGTTGTACTCGGTCTGTCTCTCTAGAAGTGCTCGGGAAGGCAGCTCTGCAGGTCCAGATCCTGAGTAAACACTCTCACCACACTGAGAGATTCTCAGCGAGGTACAATCACAAACACTGAAGTGGGTCATTTCTGAGGAGTTACATAACACTTGATATCATCACAGGCCCCTTTTTTGAACTCAAGGAAAGAGGGGGAAAAGAAAAGGAAAAAAAAAAACCTGAGCAGACAAACGTCAAGCCACTGCCAGAGGTAATTCTTTCTCAGGGTTTTTCCATTTGCCTGGCCAGAAACAAGGCACTCCGATTAACATAAACATGCAACGCCATGATGGCATGTGAGGAGGCTGCTTTCAAGGTAGTGTTGGAGTGCCATTTGGCAGAGACTGTACAGGATCGCACAGCTAAGACAAATCTGCTTGTTCTCGCAACACATGCCTTTCAAGACATGAACCTGCACATAAGCATTCCGATCTCCTCATGTAGCACGGCCGATTACACAATTGCGTTTAGACTCATACCGACTATTATGGATTTTTGTTTTTTGGTGCGGCCCGCCGGTCCATTGTGTGAGAGTCTGTTTTCAGAGGACCATTTCCTTTCCCATGGACAGGAGAAATGGCTGGCTTACCCCCTGCCACTAAACATCATGGGGTCAAACTTTTGCCAGGTCAGTGTGTGGCCCTTGTGTGTTTTGACAGGATGTCATTTTTCACAAGTGACATCTGTAATGCCAACAGCTCCCCAAGGACAATTTCAAAGTCACTTTCTACAAGGAATGTTTCGAAAACATTTAAATCTTTAGATTTTCAGCTAATTGTTAGTTCAAAGCAATTCTAGACCCAGAAACAGTGTGGCCTTTCATTGCTGGCAAGGCCATGAAACGATGGCCAGAGGTTGTAATGAACACACACACACACACACACCAAGGGCTGATCTTAAAGGGGACCTGAGAACAAGATTACATAAAGCATGATATAATTTGGCCTTTACACATGCTCCTGTGTCGTGACCGAATTTCATTGTTTTCGGTAACAGGAAATATGAGTCAAACTAGCCAGTAGTAGTGTACGTTGAACTGGATATTGCATCTATTCTAGATGGTTAATAGCACATTCTCTTCAAAAATATCCGATTACCACTGGGCAAGTCATCTGAAAGGCCCTGCACACAATTGGAGAGCTACAGGTAGTCAGTCCCACGATCAGTCCCAAGACAGTGTGGAAAACTACCTTGCTAAACACTGCAATCGCATGTGCTTTGCACTTGCTTTGTGTCTACTGGGAATCACATCCACAAGGGGACTGCAAGCATGCTACTTGCAACATTAGCTGTGACACAAGTCACGTATTAAAGCAAGCCCATGTTTATAGTTCCTGTGCATTCATGCCTCCAGTTACAGAGGACCAACTACTGTTACAACAGCTTGTTTTGCCTTGCAGTTTGCCCTTTTATAGAGGTGTATGTGAATTCTTAATATTTCACATAGACCTTTCCTCTGCGCACCTTTTTTTCACTGATTTTTTATATAATAAATAAATGCATGCCCTTTGGGACAGATGTTACAGAGGCTGAGAAATGCAACAGGTCAGGTTCCTGGAGGTACGACTTTACAATGGAGTGTTGATTACACTATCTGTAAGGTGTAGTCTTCACTGCATTTGCCTCAGAATGCCATTGAGAAAGTCCCTTACAAACCAAGGATGTCTCATTTATGCAACCCTGCACATTTACACAACTTTCTAACCCCACTTACTGTTGCAATGTGTGAGTGTCACAACTAACCCCTGGCTGACCGGTCTTAAAGTTTGGTATTATAATTGGAATAATCTACATTGATAAAGAAAATCAGAAAGTAAAAATTAAAAAGGAAAAATTCATGTTGTATTTCTGTTAAAATGCATTAGGCTAATTGTGCAGTAAAAATGGTGTTCCGAAATTAAATGTCTCCAATTTGTCAAAAGGTAATGACAGACTTGAAGACAGATACTGACAGATAAGCTCCATTATTGAAGATAGCATGCTAAAGCTTGCATAGGTTTCATTGCATCCCATGTGCACAATCTTGCACCTGGGCCAATAAAAGGACTGTGCCAGCTGTTTCATAGTGCATTTTTTCTCACAGAGACACAGACCAGTGAAAAAGTATTTTCAAAACCTGAGATTTAAACGGTCCATACCTGTAGTACCGTGACTGGAGGTACGTGGAGCACACTGCTTTGGAAACGTGGCTGGCTGAACCAAAGTCTATCACTTTCACCCGGTAGGGCTGCCGCACTGGGTCCACAAGCATGATGTTCTCCGGTTTAAGGTCGGCGTGAATCAGCCCCATGGCCTTCAACTTCTTCAGGGCTGTGGCCACCTGCTGCAGGATGGGCCGGATTACCTTCAGCGGCAGCGGGCTGAACTTGTTCTGCTTCAGGAAGTCGTAGAGGTTCTGCTCCAGCATCTCAAACACCAGGCAGGTGTGGCTGCGGTGCTGGAAGCACTCCAGGGCCCGCACCAAGTTGTGTTCGTCCGCATTCTCCCCACTTAGGCGGGCCAGGATGCTCACCTCGATCTGGCCCTGCCTCGCGTATGACGGGTGGTTCTTCAGAATCTTGACCGCCACCACCTCACTGGTGCCCCTCTTCCAGCACTTGACCACCTGGCCGAATGTTCCGCGGCCCAGGAAGTCCAGAACCTCGTACGTGTTCTTCATGGAGCACAGCACCTCGTGCTGCACCAGCTGGTAGTCTCCGTCTCCGCCCCCGGCCCCCTGTTTGGCGGGCGCTCCTGCCGCCACCGCCGCCGGCACGGCCACCGCCGGGTTTCCCACATTCGTTTGCAACATCGCAGGCAACATGGACAGGTCCTCCACTATCTGCATGGCGCTCCCCAAATTCTCGAGTTCCTCGCTTTTACGTTTCAGTCCGCATCGCTGGGAGCTGTCTGCCAAGTTCAAACCTCCGCAATCCTCCCCGTCCCCTTCGTCCTCCCCACCACCACCACCACCACCACCTCCTCCTCCCCCACTACCTCCTCCACCACCACCTTCTCCTCCTCCTCCTCCTGCCTCCCCACCGGTACCTCCCCTTCTACAGCCGTTTCCCTCTCCCCTGCCCCCTCCGACTCCCCCTGAAGCTCCACTGCTGCTCCCTCTCCCTCGGTCCTGCTGCTCTGGCCCCTTTCCCTGCGAGGGGACAGCCCTGTCTTGGGGCTGTGGCGCCGCCGCTGCTGCCGCTCTGGGCTGCTCACGCTGCACACCTCTCACAGCGACTGTCTGCAATGAAAAGTCCTGCCCGCCGCGCGGTCTGCCGCCCGCCGCTTCTCTTGACTGAAACAAAGGCGCAAGTTTCGTCGGGTGAGCAATGCCAAGGGTTCTACCATTCAAATAAGTCCGTGGGTAGGCTCTTTCATGGTAAACACAGTTGCTGGGCTCGACTTTGAGTTTCTTCACACTGCAAAAGGCACTTGTCTGAGTTTGATAAACATGTGGTGGGTAGACCAAGACTTGTGAGGCCATACCTGTAAACAAGACAGAGAAAGAGGAAAAAGACTTTAGTCAATTGAGCATACCTTATGAAGTTTCTTAAAAATCATCTCATGACAGTACAGTCCTGTGGGCTACAGGAAATAGGTTACCAGTTTTTCATTTTTTCAAAGATCAATCCTTCAGAGTAAAATCCAACATCACCCATCATCAGGCCTATAAGAAACCTTCCTATTTGATTTAAGATCTGATGTGGAGTCACTGTGGAACACTCACACACAATATATTGACAAGATAAGTTCATAAGCATAGCCACCACTATGCCTTCACCTAAACAATTTATCTGAGGGGGGAAAGATACAAAAAGTGATTTTTCATGAGTATTCTTGCATTGTTCCTTCAGCCATGGCACACTGACCTTATCAGTGACTGTCCATAGGCCCTTGCTGAAACAGCTGACCTATTTTCTTTTCTCTGGAGCACTTCCAGTGACATCAAAGCGCTAAGGCCCTGCTGGCTCTTCAACTTTAATCAACATGGGTATTCAGGAGAGCAGATTTAGAAGCTTTGCATGCCCCATCTTAAGGTCGGGTCTGTGCCCAAATTGAACACAACCCCTGTAGAGTAAGGTCACCCATACCAGTCAGAAGTCTCTGAACATGATTCAGGGTGGTCAACATCCCTTCCTTTTGATACGGAAGTTTGGCATGAACTAAATGCTAGGTTTTGTGAGCAGACATGCCAAGTTTTTAGGCATATATTTTTTGAATCAGAACTTGGTTTCTGGTGTCAAGCAATGAATGATACAAAGTCCAGCATAGAAACACCAAAAAGAACAAACAAGTAAGGGTAATGGCCGAAGAAGTGACCGGTTCTGTGGAAATAATGACGAGGTGGAGGCAAACCTCCACCTCCAAGGCTGTTATCCCTTTTATCTTCCGTTTGTATTTATGATGTAATTGTATATGCAAAAACTACCAAAATAAATAGTTTGCCACTTTATAGCATCTGTTAAGAAAAAGTAGTTAATTTGGCTATAAGAGTTGTCATGGTTACCATTCATAAGCACATTGATATGGAACGGTGATTTAACATTTTTGAGATCTACATCAAAGGTAGCCAGTTATACAAGTTATAAGTCAATTTCCACCTCATCAGCCAATCAGAAAAGAGAATTCCATTGTTAAGGGAGATAATTAGCAACAACATGTACACCATACTTTGTTTACCCTTTTCTATGAAACACACTGCAGAAAATCACTGAGCCATTAATGTTTAGGATAATTAACGGAAAATATGGAAGAGGCAGGGTAACAGGCGTAAATAATTATTTTTGATTGGATGCTTACCCCCTTAATCTCAGACAACTGCATAGCATACAAAAATAAACTCTAGTCTACACTTTGGCTGAAGTGGTATCAGCACTGTGTGTGTATGTTTGTGCAACCATATTACCTTTTAACAAAGATCCCACAACGAGTGAAACTGAGCTAAGTGACTTGATCTCCAATAAGCCCAAAAAATGACACTGGACTAATATGATGTCACATCTCCATGGAAATACTTATGACAATGGTAGCCAACACTCACTGGCAGTTTTCTGTGGTTGGAACCCAAAACGACTTGTGAGTGTGGATTGCCATCACTATGTAGGCGAATGATACCACAAAACTAGTGAACTACAGGAAGTGTCTATGATCACACCGGTCACCCACAGTGAAAGCCCATTCATTTTTTCCTCCTGTTGAGTCATTGGTCTACCTTTTCTCTGCAGACTACAACTCCTTTTAACATGCACAAGCTAAAACACAATGAAACAAACTAAAACTTGAAAACAAACTGAAAGTTTGCCTTAGATCCGAAAGAACGAGCTGCACTAGACTCCTCCTTCTTATAAAAATAGGCTGGAGTGCAATGCTACAATTACACATGGCAAACCAAATGGGATCAACACAACCCGACACTTGGCCAATCAGGTAACACCTTTTTCCAGTAGTCACAACTATGCACCTGGTAGGTCGCATCCCCAAACAAACACTTTTTTGTCTCAAACGGTAACAAGAGGCCACCGGGATGGGGCCTTGGGTGTTTTGGCCCTTTAATTTAGCTAAGCCAACAAAGTGGCAGCTGCAGAGCCTGCTATTATTACCGTCTGTAGCATGATACTCCCCCACTAGCCAAGGAGACTCCTTGAGTGGAGTCAAGTTACTTCACTTGGTGCTGCACAATTTTAACAGCTACGATCCCATACTACTGACCCTTTCACCCCGCTGCTTCCAAATCATGCCACTTGACAAATGACCAAATGCCCCTCAATGCATTAGATGTGGGTATAACAGCTGGTGTTCTAAAGGAAAAACAACAGCCTGCCTTTCCTCCTTTCACCTAATGTGTGACGATGAATGGCTCACACCTCAGAGGGAACAACAGAGGACTGTGTAAGATATAGTGCCTTCTCAAATGCGTTTACTCAAGATCTGTCATTCTGTGTGAAACTGCTGAGCAACACAATAAAAAGGTAGTGTGATTAAGAATTGCTTTCTGTCCGCATAACTATTATAATCTGGCTGAGTGCATGAGGCTGTCGCTGTAGGTGAAATCGTGTCTAGCCAGCAGCCATGTCATGTGTGGGAGAATGAGAGTGCCTGAACAGTTCTGCAGTAAACACAGGGAAAGACAAAACAGGAAGTGGCTGTAATCTCACTCACTCAAAAAAATAAAAAGCCTCTTTTTATGGACAATACCAACAAGGCTTGGTTTGGAGAAAAACCCTCAAATAAAACATTCCAAGAGGGTAAGCTAAGGATACTGCTGCAGAAGTAGTCGCATAGGCTAGTAGTATTATGTTGAGCAAATTTGCCTACTTGTCTCTTCTCTGGTTTTTGTTTCAAAACAAGACAGGTTGTAAACAAAGATTTCCATACCATGACACAAGTAGAGAGATACCAGTACCACTAAGTTCAAATGTCCACCCCCTTGTATTTCGTCAAACATTAACCATGGCCCCATAAGCAACTCTGCTTCCTTTCACCAACAATGGAACTAGGCATGAACTGAGACTGCATATGGATAAACTAACCTACAAACCTAAAAAAATAATAGTTTATCTTAAACTGGAGAATTAGATTTGAGCAGGAGTTAGACTAGTTTTCTCTATATCTGGTTTGTCCCAAACTAACCACAGTTGGCACAGGGGAAGTCCATGGAAAACCCAAATCCTGATGTTGCGCCCACACTGACAACTGAAATCAAACATGTCTCACTGCCGTAGTCACGTATGCACTTGGCCCCTGAGGCTATCCAAAAGTATATAACTAAACTAACCCTAAACTGATATGAGAGTTAACATACTCCGCTGGTAGAAATGCTAGCAACAGCACAACTCCGTAACTGGCTACTGCTCAACGTCCATAACAAGACAAGGACTCTCAAATTTCAAAGCAAGCAACATGCATGAAGCTCCAGTACAAAAACATAACAGCTGTCCATTTTGTTTTACAGCTTGGTGATATGAATAAATATAAATTACATTATTAAATCTAAATTAGGCTAAACATCCTAACACTGATAAGGCAATGAATGGTATTAAAACAGGGGACTTTAACAGGGGGAAAAAAACAAAACTGGTGTGCAACTGACTCCAAGGAAACAGAAGGGCCTGTGTATGACACAAAAATGCAACGACTGAAAAACAGTGTAGAGAAAAAGACTAGGCTAATGACTAAACAAAGGCTACTACACAACCAACAGCAGAAGGCATGGCCCACTTACAAGGGAACGTAACAAAACAAATTGACTGCACGCTGGGTCAATAAGATCAATATAGCTTGGTGACGCAGTGTGCAAATCTGTATGCGGTGGCCGAGATAAGGGGAAACAATGATATTGCTCCCTTGTTGTTGCGGATGCCTCAGCCCGCTACTTTGCTTGCTCTTTACAGCCTATAGTATGGTGCAATTACAGAAGGACTCTCAGAGCGCAGACCTCCACCAAAGCCAAGTGCCCTATCTTGCAATGGTAACAAAAGTAAAAAATAACTTGTGGATCCAAGTTGTAATTTGGCAATACTCTTAAACGTGACGGGCTCTTCTTTGTCCTGAGCAATACCCCTGCACCAACCTAACTGCTGCTGACATACAAACTAATACACAAACTCACTTAAACACAGCTATCTTAGTATAGGTTATCACAGAGAGAGAGACAATACGTTAGTAGGACTAAACCATGTCTTCTCACCATGTAAATAAAATAAATAATAATGAAAAAAACATTCCCTGCTACCCATGTTTTACTGTCCAACACACACACACAAAAGAGTTTAATCAGGATTTGAAAAACGTGTTAAAATGATGGAATTCAATGTGCTTTAGTTATTATGTAATGCAATGTCAATTGTAGAGTAAAACTGGTTCTGAATATAGCATTTTAAGATGATCTAACTTTCTTTAAAGGCCATGATTCTGACTAGTTTTAAGCAAGAAAAGGCCCTATTCAGTTGCAGCATGTCTTCTTACTCAAACACTTGATCTACTGAGAAACTACAACAAAGCCTGCATTATACAACAGGGTCTGTAAGCATCCATCAAGCTAAAAAGGCACAAATCAAAAAGTACAATTGGATACAGCTAGTGCTTGAGTTGAGGGGGGTAAGGGGGGATGGCGTGCCCGGAAATAAAAACGGTCAAATTCATGCCCCTTATGTAAAGATGATTGACAGTAGAGGTCACAAATGAAATCCCAGACCACATAACATTCTGTGGGTACGATAAGGGCTTCACAGAAAACTAGCATGAGTGACAAATTATTGATTTTGTTAGAAATAATCTCAATCTCTGAAGGCAGTTGCTAATGGCTAGTTAGCAAGTAGGTTAATTTATGTAAAGTGTATATATTTTTGATCATGCAGTCATTTGTTGCTAGGTTCTTCCGAATAGTGGTTTGACTATTCTCGGGGTATCTGCCACTCTGCGTTTAAATTGCAAGTTAAACTAAAATTCTGCTGTTGGATTGTGTGAAGGCATTTCTTGTGGATAGTTTCATAGGTTGGCATGTGGGACAAAGAGCATTTTAACTAAAATTAGGTAAATATTTAAACCCCAATACTAATGGGATAAATGTTACAAAGCCCATGGGCAGTGCAAACTCAATTTTGCTAAGCCTTCACTTGTTTACATAGTAGGCTAGGCAAGTTCATGTGTATACTGTGAAGTAGCCTAATAGCCTACTGGTGGCGGTACTGTATTACACAAAACTATGCTATTATTAATACTATAAAAATGACTGTGTGCTGTGAATATGGTCTTAAACCGACTTTTTCTTTTTGCTTCATAGTTGCTAGTAAGTTTTTCTTACCATAAAAATAGCTATTTACACACTCACGTGTTTAGGCCTCTGTTCTTTTAAAATGGTAATTATCTGAAGCTGTAAACTTATCTGCGCTTTAGACCAGTAGCATCAACGTCAGGCCACCCTCCAGCATCAGGCCCATCGACGCCACTGAGCACAAGGTGCAAGGAGTAGTTATGAGGCGGTCACCAGATACAGTAAGACTAGGGGCCTTCTCTGAACCAACCCTCTGCAAAGTTATTCGAGCCTTTTTCATCCCCAGTCATTTTCCCTCACAGTCTTCTAAACTGCCCAGCTATACAAGTTATGCTCGTGATTTTAATACTCAGTGTTTTGTTGTCAATTTTTTCTCTGCCGGAGGGGGGGGTATGCCCTCTGACCCTACTGGCAGGGCTGGGTTCACACATTCCTGCTTACCACTATGATTTACCCACCAGCCAACACTGGGGTACACGGTTTGTCTCCCATAATGTACACCGTCATCAGCACAAAATATCTGTCCCAAAACACAAAATCCACCACTCTCTCTGATTTTTTTTTACAACTCGACTACTGGCTACAGCCATTTCTTCAAGACTGTTTGCCTTCTTTTAGACACAGAAAAGATGGACTTCAGACTATTGGGTAACAGGCCTAAAAACCAACAGCACAGAAAACAAATTCTGCAAAAGAAAGGCTGTCAATGACGTAGTTGTATTTGGTTTGGGTTAAGACCATAGACTATTATTGTTTTTATTACAAAAAACACCCGTCTTGTTGAGGCCATGTTAAAACCGAATAGTGGTGGTATGTAAAATTAGTTTCCTTTTCGAGTTGTGATGCAGTTAACACAGTGTTATTTCCTGCCTACACAACTGTATCAATTTTACTCGCAAATACGTCACTTTTCCACAGCGACAAAAGGCTGTAGCATTAGGAGTCATGAATTACATTTGAAGTATGCCCAGCTGAAATAGCCAGCGTGCTATCGTGTGACTTCAATTCAACTTCCAGTTTGTCAATGCGCTCATTCTTCTGAAACTGCAGTCTCGCCATGTTCTTCTCTAGTGCAGCAAAGAATTAGCCACCTCAGACGTAAACATAAATGGAGTGAACTTGCAGGTGATATTAGCCAACAAGCTTCGCAAAGACTAGAATTGTTGTTGTGCATTAAGTGGCTAATAGGCGAGCTAAAATATTCAAATATGCAAGTTTATTTATTATACAATTAACGTTACCTGACTGGTGTAATTAAACGTTAAAATACAGTGCGCTAAACTACAAGATTCCTGTGACGTTAATGGAAAAGAAAACATAAGCCAGACCCTGGGTGTTGTCAGCTCTCAACTACGTAGCAAATAACTAGCCTGGAATCTAATTGAACGGCAGCGGACAGGGAAAAAGAGCACTGTGGTTTAATGTTACTCAGTTGTATTTATTTGCAGTCGAGTAGCTTGCTGATTTGACGTATTTTAAGTTTGCGACAACTAAACGCAGGTTGAGCTCTATAAAATCCATCTGATACAAGCTTGACTTTTGCAATCATCTCGTCAAATTAAGATACAAAATGGCAATTCCAATAAATAGGAAAAATGCGTAAACACTATAATGTCTTGTTTATTTAATTCTGTCTGAGGTCACTGACAAGCTTAGGGGAAGTAGAAGTTATCTAATTAAAAAAGGTTGCCTGGCTAAGGAAAGTAACATTATGCTAAACACTGCTTCTAACATCTATACAAATACGAAATAGTTGTGTTTTATCACACAGAATCCAATCATCGTTATATGCTGAGTTTTTAAATAACTTTCGCAATTTCGATAAAAGGTAAACTGATAAACTAACGTACCCTCCAGTTACCCCCTAACATTGAATTAGTCAGCCAGCAGCTAGCGAGTTAGTTTAGAATTTTGTTACCTTTTGTAAAAGTCTGTGTCTCGACAAACTAGGAGCTGTATGAAGTAGCCTTACATATACATAGACGGCTACCATCGGGGTTACATCCACTTATCTAAATACAGCCGCATAACTATCAAATGAACATTAACATTTTATCTAGTTTGATAGTGTTAGCTAGCTAGCAGTATCTTACTGAAGGCACTTCTGGTCTTGACACATAGCTAGTTGGATTCGTGCTAAAATGTCGACATAAACAATGTGATTATACCAGTAAAAACATCGGATGCCTTACCTTCATATAGAGTAACAGTTGATAAAATCCAGGGCCTCTCCGAACATGTTATGGGTTTACAAGGTACCCATACCATGCACAGTCTGCCTGCTGCACTGCTGCCATCTTGTCCTGGACAACAGGAGAGGAGACCTCGCTATCGACAACACCACCATCTCCCACATTTTAAAGTTCAAAATAACAACAGCATATGCGCAAATTATGTCATCAAACTTGGTCCAGGACGTAGCTGTGAGGTTCAAGTTATTCTTTTGGTTGAAAGGGCAGAGAAGCCCATTTTCTGGAAGGGGTTTGGGAGCCCCTATTCTCCGTGCGTTACACCCGCTCTGTCAACAGCTAACATGTCCCTAGTCTCGCTTTGGTCTCGGCTGTGTGAGAAATGTTTGTGATGTGAGACAATGGCATGCACACAGACTTGAGCAATCGATCGACGATGCTTATCATTTGGAAAAGTACTCCAAAGTTTCACGCCCATCTTCTGGATGGGGAACTTCAAATTAAATAGAGAAAATAATGAGCTCTCAAAAAGGTAGCTTTTAGGAGAAAAAATGTATTTGGTAAATATGTACGGCAATACAGGTAAGCAGTACAACATTCACACTAAATTACTCACTAGAGGTTATTTTAAGGAAAATAGGCCTAATTCATATGGTTCACAGTATTACACTTAGCTGTCTAAGCAGAAATAATGCCATAGGCTATACAGATACAGATGCTTTTGTGGAATTACAGAGGGGCATATTGTTTTCCTGGCAGTTTGGCCACCTGCAATTCTGTTATCTAGTTTACCTTTTAGGTTATCACATATTACAGTGCAAAAACACTCAAGCACAAAATCTGGAAAATCTGGCAAAAAGGCTTCACATTCTCAAAACCAAACAAAAAGTGCTGTTGGGCAGTAATGTTTTAATGTTTTACAGTTACTGTAATTAGAGTGGTTGTAATATGACTTTCACTCCCTGCTGCTTTCCCCATCACACCATGGAGTGAGATCCCTCTGAGACGCATGGAGCCTTTCCAAAAGCTATTTTTAATTACACAGATAAGTGGTGTCTGCTGTGCTTCAGCTGACGGTTCAGTCAAGCAAACACACTCATAGTCAAGACACTAAGTTAACGCATGTAGACCTGCCTGATTTACTCATTACTCAGCAGTGCGCTTTAGAGCTGCAACTGGTGATAATTCGTAACTCAGGTTGACTATGAGCAACTGTTATCTGACTGCCAGCATGGATAAGTCGGTCCTGGCCTCAGCTGGTGGTGACAGGTGCAAGCCATGTGCCATGTGTCCTTTAATTTGACCACCCCAATGACCTCTGTTTGCACTGTATTTTAACAAGTCAGGGGGAAGTCAACAAATGGTGAAATAAAATGTGCTATCCTTAATTTCTGGTAGTTTCAGTAACCGCCAGTTCATTGTTACAACCAGGGTTCAGTGCAGGAAAAACTACAATGTTAGAGTAATTAAAACATTTTGGGAATGCCCTGAAGGCTCTTTTAGGTTTACTTTTGCCTCAATATTGTATGTGGCTATCTGTATCTTATAAATTAGTAAATGACTGTAATATTCAATGAAACACTTAACATGCGATGATTTTTTTCTATAATGTTCAATCCAGTTTTTTTTTAGTCGGATCAGATAAACATTTATACCAACCCTGTGCTACATTTAAATGGTGTGGGGAAATCAGTGGATACAGAACTGTAATGTATAAAAGCCCCACCTCAATACCTGGGCACTGGCACCCTTATTTTATCCACCCTGCTAGGCCACCATCTCTGCCTCTGATCAATGTGGTTTGAGCTCAGTTAGCAACTGTGATTCCTCGATGATATATAAATCTTTTGTTAGTCTTTTTTTATTCCTTTTAGACATTTCATCCACTTATGGGTGCTTCTGACTGTCGCTGCCAGCTGTGTTTGCTGTGGTGGTAAGGGCTCTCAACTGGAGAGCCGCTAAACCCCATGTGTGCATGGAAAGCTTTTTTGTCAATATTTTTATCCTTCAAATCAACATGCAACATTTTAAAGGCTCAAGTACATTGAGTCAGTCTTTGACTGACAAAATGAAGAAATACAAGGTAGAGACTGTCTTATAACCATAGTTATTAAACCAATCAACAAACCAATAAATAAATAAATACTAATGTGCAGTTTATAATACTTGCATAATGCTATTACCACATGCTTGGTAGGGCTGCTTTAAGACAGCCTACCCTCACACACAGTGCACCTGCTGTAATTTATCAGTTGCCAAGCCAGTACTGCTCAGTCTGCAAGTTGAAGCAATCTGAAGGGATTTTGTTCTAGCAGCACGTGTTAAATCGAGCAGTTCGGAAATCGATTGTGCTTCCTGTTTCCTCATGTGTCATAAGCGTGTCTGGTGTCTGTTTTTTCAAAGCGTTCAGTGATTATGTGTGATGCCACCCTCCACTGGTGAGAGCTGGTAATGCCGACGTATAACGAGCCGTTCACAGCACAGGCTGCGATACTGTCTTAATTCATTAAGGATGACTTACATCTAGGAAAAGGTGGAAACACACAATTCAGCTACAGTTTTCCCAGCGATTATATGTGCAATGACTAAACATTGCCTCACTTACCCAGTGATCACATTTGAAATCTCAAACACTTTGGCAGAGTGAAGATAAACAAATGTTGTATCTTTAAAAGGTTAGGCAACATGGCCTTGGGTCATGTTTTTTGCCTTAAGTTAAAAAGGGTCTGCTAAATGACCCAAGGCCCAACCAAGCACTCATAATTGAAAATATGCATGAGGATGAGATCAATCATACAAACCCCACAGATTAGATCAGAAATTAATCTTATAATAGCCTTATCACTGCATAGAAACATTATTCAAAAGAAAGTCACACCGTTTGTAAAATCTGTCTACTGTCTATGAATGAATGTGGTATAAAGAATGTCAATATATATATATTTTTTAAATGAGTTAACTATTTGGTGAAATGTCTGCCAACATTTAAACAAATTGTCTCAAATTGAATTCTCATAAAACACAGTTAGGCTACATTGTTTCCGTATGTTTTCTTTAAGTTTTCTAGTTACACAAAACAATATTTTACCCTTTTCCTTTTTTCCTTCCTTCCTACCTTTCTTTCTTTCTTTTTTATGCTCTGTGGCCATAATGTAGTGTTGTTGTTATGGTTACTAATGTATTTTTAACTATTTATGCTATTCTTTCATTTTCTGTTCTTTTCTTGCTTTGATATTCGTGCTTTATATTATATGTAAATGAAAAAAAGAAATAGAAACACACCACATGTAAAAGAAATGGAAATAAGTGTAACATTCTGGGGCCCATATTTTGTATTTTCAGGGAACTTTTATTATGACACACAGGAGCCGGTAGTAATTGTGTTTGGACAGTCATGTGATATGTGGCCAAAGCGCTTGCCGACTCAAAGCTTCCTGATACGGTTTTAGTTGGTAGAAATTCTACCTGAGAAACTTAAATGCAATTTATCTACAAATAACCAACCATGCGGAAACGACCAGTGTGGGTCGTTCAAAAGTCTGCGACAGAAAATAGGTTTGTACAAAGCATTTTTATATAGTACTATGTTGTTACAGGATGGTAGACGGTGATGCTCCCTGTCTTTACAGTTTCTTCTGCTATCGATGTGTAGGATCAATAAACAATATCAAAACATGTTACCGTGTAGTGTGTGCCGTGCATTAACATAGCGAATGTCTTTTAATAAACAGTTATTATACAATAATGTTGGGGTGTTGTCATTTTTGTCTAATGGGCTACTCTTTAGATTGTTACTTGGTAATTACTAATAACAATATTTTGCCGCATGCATAAAATATCTAAAAGTCGTTTTTGATGATCTTTCAGGTCTGGTTTGGAAAAGAATGAATCCGACATGGTAAAGCCACAGTTCCATTGCGATTTGTGGATATATTTTACCATTCAAAACTGGATACTTGACTTTGGAAGACCCATTGTAATGGTATGAGTGCAGCAAAATGTATTCTACGTATCACACATTTAATCCAAAGAAATGCAGCGTTTTGGCTAAACAGTTACTACTATTGCATATATGACATATAGTTTGTAAGGTGTAAAATATATAAGCAGCCAGAAAACATGCCAGGTCTTTACGTAAAGGTTTTATTAACCATCATATGATTATACTACAGATGTATTATACTATTTTCCCCCTCAGAAAATTATACACACTGTTTTTGTGTACACTTAGATCATTCTTCCTCTGGAATGGTTTCCTCTAAACAAACCCAGTGCTGGGGATTACTTTCATATGGCCTACAACATCATAACTCCATTTCTTCTTCTCAAGGTATAGATTTTGCTCTTGCAACAATAACATTCTTTGTCATAGTGAATATTTGCTTAACATCTGTTTCCAGTTCTCACAGTTTATTGTGCAGAAATACATTATTTCCTTTCTTCTCAACATAATATTTGACAAAATATAATACCGTTACTACGATTGAATGTGTTACTGTAAAACAAATGCAATGCACAGTTGACATGAAGCATTATAAATATTGTAAATGTAGTGAATGGATCACCTATGATTTACAGTATGTATGTCTTCTATTTTACAAGTTGATAGAGCGCAGTCCTACTGCTTTACCTCGTTCTGCGGTGTACATCAGCATCATAACATTCGTCATGGGGGCCAGCATACATCTGGTGGGAGACTCGATTAACCATCGCCTCATTCTCAGCGGCTACCAGCTACACTTGTCCGTCAGAGAAAATCCCATCATCAAAGACCTCAAGCCTGCATCACTGGTACGTAAAATTAGTAACATTATACATCAGGAAGTAGTGGACTAGCGATAAAATTAAAATCAGAAGTGATGATTATACTGAAAATCGTTCACTATTTTCAGATTGATTCTTTTGAACTACTTTACTACTATGATGAACACTTGGGTCATTTGATGTGGTAAGTAACAGACAAATTATATCAGTCATTTCTATTCTGTCCATAATTAAAATATTCTATGCCATTGGTGCATTGTATAGATTTGATATTTGACCGTAATCCCTCTTTTTACAGGTATATTCCATTCTTCATTATTCTTTTCCTTTATTTCACTGGTTGTTTCACACATGTGAAAGAGCAGAAGAAAATGCCTCTGGCTGGCTGGATTCTCTTGGGTCCTAGTGCCCTCTACTACTGGTTGGTACTCTACAGCCTTTTTTTTGTATAAAATGAAAAAATTCAAAGTCAAAAATTCTTCTGTCATGTGATCAAATTGCTGTTTGCAAAAACCATTTGTATTAATGTTTAACAACAAATCTCCCTCTCCCCTCTCTCTCTTTCTTTCATTAAAGGTATCTTGTAACCGAGGGCCAGATTTTTATCTTGTACGTATTCACTTTCTTCGCCATGGCAGCCACCGTCATTCAACAGAGGCAGAAAGGATTCGTCCTGGACAGCAATGGCCTCTTCCTTTTCTACAACTTCATTCTGACGCTTGGCCTCATAGTGGTTTGGGTTGCATATCTCTGGAACGACGAGGTGCTACGGAAGAAGTATCCCGGTGTTATATATGTTCCGGAGCCGTGGTCATTTTATACATTATACATCAAAGACAACCATTAGGCCCTACCATCCTACCTTATTTGTTAAACATTTGTCAAGATACTGTTACAGCAGGCACCTTAATGTCACTGCTCCAAAAGCTCTTGCGCAAGTTAAAGTGCAATCCCTATGTGTGTTCCTCTGATTTTGAAAGCTGTTACCTTGATTGCTTTACCCTGCACTGGAGGTTGTGTTACAGCCAAGCTCAGGTTGTTTAGGACAAGATACGCAATACAGAGATTCAACCTATGTCTGGTCTATCCTTTGTTGTACTGAATAAAACTATTTGTCATCATTGAAGGCCAAATGTACATTTGATATACAGTTTTAATGCAAATCAATGTGATGTATACACTTCCTGAATGTACCCTTCTGTATTCCCTTTTTTAAAGACCCAGTAAATGTGTGTTTCATCTTTGTTGTGCATTTTGTTTTAGGTTTGTTATTTCATTAGGAAAAACAATGCTATGTTTTATATATGACACTATTTTAAAAACATTATTTTTTTATTTTTCTGTATATATTTTCAAGGAATAAAATTCATAGTGTGTAACGTGTATTGCGGAAAAGGGACATTTTACACTGCGGTTAGAGAAAGACAGGTCATGTAGTAATCCTCCTTTTGCCAGAGATAATCACGGTCTATTCACAGGTTTATAGCCACACTAACAGCCAATGGGCTGTACCTTGTGTGAAGAATAATATGATACATCGTATCCAATATCTCTGTCGCCACAGCAACAGCCTATCAATTACGTCTATCCAGTGGTGGACTTTAGAATGGGCTGGTGTGAAGAGAAGTAGTTAGGGAAGGCAGTGACTTTTTCAGGAAGTGACAGGCCCTACACACATACCATCCACACACCATGGTAAGTGTGAGACCTTTCGATCATTACTTTTTAAATCTTTAATTTTGTAAAAAAAAAAAAAAAAAAAGCTGAAATGTTTGAATGCTTATGCTGTGCTCTTTACCTTTAGGCAAAATTTCTTTCACAAAACCAAATAAATGGTAAGATATTTTTGTTACACAGATGAAGACCATAGTGTGTAAATGTCACAGCTGGCTTTTGACATCCATTTTAACTTCAGGTGAAAGAGTAAACCATGTAAATTTAGCGTGTCTCGTACTGAACCATAAATAGCAGAGGATAGATACAACATACAGATGACAAATAACTACTCTATTCATCTGAACAGAATCACAGGTTCATTATGACATTTTTACAGTCTGTAAGCATGATTTTATATGTGTTATTTTGACCTTAAAGTTACCCGTACACCTTAACCACATGTGGGAATATGTGTCAGTACATGTATTCATAGATCATTGATTACGAGAATTTGTAGATACAGGTCCATTGATATTAAGTCTCTTGTTAAGTTAATATCTGATGTTTATGATGAAAAATGCATGCTGGTTTTTACACAGAAGTGGTAATTCATCCGTTTGGTAAATGTGTCATCCAACACCATTTTTTTGTGTTTTAGAATTCAAAGAATGCTTTTCCCTATATGATAAAAAGCGGAAAGGGAAGATTGATGCAAAGGACTTAATCACTGTGATGCGATGCCTGGGGACAAGCCCAACCTTTAGTGAAGTGGACCGGCATCTACAGATCAATAAGATAGGTACGGACAGAAATCATGAAAAGATGTATATGTGCGTTTTTTCCTGTATCTGATCTAGAAGTGTGTAGATGTCTTGTGATCAATGTTCTCCCTAAATAAAATCAGAAAAGAAAAAAAGACATCACAAAAAGCTAGTAAATGCACTGCTCTCATTAGTTGAAAAGCTCACAACAGGTTTTCTCCAGTGCAACGTGGAAGACGGAAAACTCATTAGGGAAGTAAGAGAAGGTGGAGTAGTATTTAAGATCTTGGGTAGTTAAGAGTAAATGATAAGAGCTGGCTGACATCTTGACGTTAGGGCTCCTAAAGCAATAAAGGACTAAAGCACACATTCTTGGTCTTCGGTGGGGGTCAAAGCTTAGTTGTAACCTGAAACAAAACAATCCTATTTAAAAACACAGCCAGAACTCGATACTTTTATATTGTCAACATGGTTTTACTGGTTGCTTGATTTTGTCTCTAGTAAGTACAGTAGTCTTTCTCATAATTTCCTCTGAAGTAGCAAGTAGGGTCCACTACCGTCCCAACCCCAAGTTATTTAATTTTTGTATAGTGCTGTACATCTACACTTTGACTGAGTTACATGTCATACATTATAAGCTAAGTCCCCCCTTAATTTCTGATTAACAGATAAAAATGGAGAGTTAGACTTCTCCACTTTCCTGACCATGATGCATAGACAAATGGCGCAGGAGGACCCAGAGAAAGAGATTTTGGAGGCCATGCGAATGACGGACAAACAGAAGAAAGGCTATATCCTAGCCTCTGAGCTACGAGCCAAGCTTACAGGCCTAGGAGAGAAATTAACAAACAAAGAAGGTACTAACATGACACCCAGCCCCTTGGTTTACATGTACACATCAAATGTAACACAGGTCAGACATGCCATTCATACAGTATGACAAATAATTTTGGAATTAAATTAGGCCAGGCCTAAAATAAAACTGTTTTTTAATGCATACTTAAAATACGTGTGGTAGTTAGTTGCCATTTACTGGTTATAATTACATTATTTTAAATACATCAAAAAAGAGATTCATTAAGTTTGGAATAATTATCCAGTAATGGAACTGCTTTTTTTACCTTCTGCATATTTCTTGTAGTGGATGACTTGTTTAAAGAGGCCAACGTTGGTTCTGATGGACGTATACGTTATGAAGAATTTACCAGGATGGTGACGCTTCCTCCAACGGACTACTGAGATAAATGATTTGAGATGTACTAAATACACTGTCAAAATGGATGACAAATATAATCTCTGACCAACCATCTCTGAGATGGCAACCAGCTGTTGTGTGTGTGTGTGTGTAATATGCTCTGAATGTGTTCAAATTATCACTGGGAAATGTTATTGTGTACATGCTGCACAGCTAGATGGCAGTGTAGGCTAGATTTACTCAGGGGATTTATATTCCTCATTACAGTCCTGGTGCCATTACGTCCACAAGTGGAGTAATTACCATTGACTTTAAGCTTGAGTGCAATGGTTCTATCTCGGGAACAGTTATTTTGTGTATGACAATATTAATGTATGAATAAATTATATCCAAACTACAGACCTGATTAAAAGTTTTATTTATAACATATCAATACATTTAAAATACCAGCTGTCAACAATGACTGTAAAAAAAAAACACATTATTTACACGTATAGTCCATTGTTCATAGCATGATACATTCTTGATGAAGTCAAACCAAATATTTGGTCAGGTGGCAATTCACTATGACTTTCCCCAATCAAGAGCTTTCATGAACTCCTCTTCTGTGAAGGACAACAATTTGGCAGCTTCAAAATGCATCTTTGGTGATGAGGGGAGGAAAAAATACAGAGAGGTGAAAACCAATATTTTATTGACTACTGACCATTTTACGAATAGTTTACTTTGAGCATACCTTTTGCCGTTTCAGTATATCAATTAGCTTCAGTTGTTTTTTGAAGGCAACTATAAGTTCAGCCTTTTGCTTCTCCAACTTCTTGTTCTCAGCTTGCAAGTCAACCATTCTTTGGTGATCATGGTGTGTAGTGTCCTTAAAACCAGTACCAAATGAAGCATGTTATTCCAGTTTATAATGTTAACTAATAACAAAAGGCCAGGATTTTTGTTTGGGGTTATTACACTGACATTCTATACTAATACATTTACTCCAATATAAAAAGGTAAATGCCACATGCATAACCCATCTTCTTAGTAAAACTGTAAATGTAACGTGTATGTGTCCAAACCCTTGCAGGATTTTTCTTTAAGCACTGCATACCAAATTATTTACACGAGCTGATTGAAATTCCTGCTCACATTTGGTTATGACGCAACACTGCACTACTGCATTTTAGTATCTTCTTTTGTTGTCTGAATGTCCATTTTCAGTTTACATGCTACAGTATATTTGATGTATAGTATGCCGTTGTGTATTGGACCTACCTTCATGGTCTGTTTAATCTTGCTCAGTTGCGTCTTGTACTTCTCAGCCTCCTCCAGAGCTCTGTTCATCCTGACCTCTGTAGCTCCATGGTTGTTTGCTGCTTGCTTCTGTGCTCTTTTGAGTCCATCAATTTCCTGGCGGTAAACACATATAAGTAGTGATAGATGGTCACTGCCTAATACTGTTAACTAAAGCCATTACAACTCATATACAGTGTTTGGATACTATATCTGATTTAGATTAAACATATGACCTCATACCCCTAAATGTGACACAAATAGTGACTTAAAATCTATTCCTCACTACCTATTGATATGACCACAAACTCTGTGTTAAAAAACTAAAGGTCAGCAAACTGTCTTGGCTCAGAGTGATTTATTGCTCATGGAGGGCTTAACCCACATCCTACATAAGACAAGGGCAAGAGGGTCCAGGGAATTCTCTGAGAGCCCAAGATAACTGTCACACAAGCCTGGGTGCCATGATATCACCAGCTGCAGGATGGCTTCTCTTTACACAGCCAGGCTAATCATGTAAGTAAGGCCATGCAGCACATTCCTCAACACAGATATTAATTTCAGTTTAACACAAAAATAATTGTTCCCTACAAAATAAATAAATAAATAATCTGATCACACCATCACCAGGTAACCTCTTTTCTAGGGTTCACTTCCTCCCTTCATGGTCTGTAATTCATTTAATAAGCTAGGCTTTGACTATGACACTAGGTGAGTGAATGGCAGTGCTGGGTGGCTAGCGTGGTTGAAACTACATATTTATTTACCACTTACTTTTTGTAATGAAGTTACTTGCTGTTGCAACCCATCACATCTTTTGTTTGCCTCCTCGGCCATGACTTTGTGTTTCTCTATCTGGCTCTGTTGAATGTTTGTGGTTCTCTGGAGCCTG
Organism: Setipinna tenuifilis; assembly: GCA_030347295.1. NCBI lineage: Eukaryota > Metazoa > Chordata > Actinopteri > Clupeiformes > Engraulidae > Setipinna > Setipinna tenuifilis. The sequence continues at coordinate 21,821,272 of CM059280.1, read as the reverse complement.
GTACGATCCTCCTCAGTCTGTTTGAGTTTGCTGCTCAATGTACTGTTTTCATCGTCCTAAAGACAACACATTCACCTAAGCATGTACATTTACAATACACATACTATACATATGCAAACTATATACTATGTTCTGTGGGTTTGACCATTTTAAACTTGCCTTCTTGTTGCATTCAAATGACAACCTTTCTAGCTCCTCTTGCATTACTCGAAGTTTAGCCTTCAAAAAACGAATCTGGGCCTCTGTGAACAAAACATATTTTTGTAAGATGTGACTATAATTACTATGATTATGAACTAACTCCTCTTACGGCCATAGTGTGAAATGACAATGGACAAAAACCTGATCCCATTTCTTCACCAACACTTGGCATAACATTGTCCTCAACATCTTCTGGAACAACTCCATCATTCAGTTTCCCCTCAATGTTGCTAATGGTGTTTGCCAAAGAAAAATCCCCAAAGTCTTCCATGACAGCAACATCCTCAGCCACTGTTTCGACTGCCTTTGTTTTCCTATAAAATATGTTGGATAGTGTAATCAGACACATGAATAAACACAATACATTTCAGGTAAAGGACTGGTAGGCAATGATTTTTAAAATTATTAATACAAGGTATAGTGAAATTCTAAATGTAGGCCTAATTTAAATCCGAGAACTTACTGTGATCTCTTTTTGTTGCCAACTATTGGTCTGCCTGGCTTTTGAACATTTTTCTTCTGTACAAACTGTGTGGATAGTGAGTGATATGTAACCATGTATTTTGTTTAACACACTTAACTACAACAATTTATCACTTTAATTATACAGTGTCTCTTTTTGTACATGCATTTGATGACCACAAAAAGGAAAACATATGCCTACCTTTGTGGCGGTCTTCTTCTCTGGCTGTGTTATAAATATCCCTTCTCTGTTAAACAAGTGTTTCATAAAATTAATGAATTCAGTCATTCATAAAATTGCCTTCCCCTTCTTTGAGGATCTGATGGATTAATCATGTTGTGTGAACATGTTCAACAAACACAGACTATAGTATTTGCTTCAATCACCTGTTTTCCTCGTCCTCTGAGTCGATATCAAGATGAGAGGGTATTGGTTTGGACAAAACATTATTTTGTTCCTTCTGTGGCACAAAATACACAATATCTATGCGTTATGAGTGGCACTGACTTCATAGACAGTAAAGGTTTTCCAGATATGATGCACATAGGTACCCTTTTAATTATCTTACCATGACCTCCTCTGCTTGTCTTACAATTTCAGCAGTCTTTGCTTCCAACTCTGCATTCAGGCGTCTGGAGAATGAAACATAATCATGTAACATTACGTATAGCTTAAGTTAATATAACCCTCATGTGTGCATAACATAGGCAATAAGTTAATTCAATATCATGCTATGTCGTTGTTAAGGAATTATGTATCAGAATATTATAGCATTTATCCATAGACCTACTTGTATTCCTCCTCCTTTGCGAAGATATCCATCTTCTGTGTTTCTTTTGATGGAGCAGAGACTGGACGGTTCCCAGGTCTGGGTAATGCTTTCCCCCTACCAGCTGAATGAGGCTTCGTCTTAATCTGGGGGGAAATGAAGTCGGTTTAACAGAAAATCAAAGGCTAAGACAAACAAAGTAGCAAACATATCCTGTTGACTACAATGAGATTCGTTTCGTAGCATACATTAGCTAGGCTACGACAAGTAAGATACTTTACAAAACCAATCCACATTCCAAACGTAATAGTAACTTAAGTTTTCCAACTACAGACAAAGGGGATAAATACGTAATTCTGGCAAGTTTGTAGTCTAATCATACCGAGTTAGCGATTGAAAATTAATTCAAAAGAAACCCACCAGGGGAGTCGACATTGCACGTTCTGCCATGTTTGCAGTCAGAGGACTTCACTGTGCTGCGTCACTGTTGCATAGCAACGAAAACTCGTCCTTAAAGTGGATCATTTATTCAAAACACTTTTAGGGGAAAAAATGGTTGTATCTTATTTAAAATGTGTAACTTAAAGTCAAAATATATAAGTTATTAATATCATGTACATTTACAAATGTAAAAACCCAGTGATTGTACAAGCCATAGACTAGACATAGAGGGATCCGTCTGTGCATTTGTTGAAATGTAGGCTACTGATTTCACTATTGTGGACATGGACATACAGTGCAAAGCCAGTTTAGAACGACTTTGGCAAAGCTCAGCAGTCATGCAAATGCGAACGCTTCACTCTGTTCGCGACGCTTTGCAGGTCCGGTTTTCGTTTGTTTATCACTGTGCGTGGCGACCAGTGCGCATGCGTTCCACTTGCCTTGCAGCAGCAACAGCGGCAACAGCAATATTCACTGTGATCGCAGGCGTGCAGACAGCTAGAGTGGTGGTTGTAGCGGATCAGGGTGAAGCGTGTGTTTCGGGCCTCGTGTGCTCGTTTTGATGGAAGTGTATGGGAATGTGATAGACATCAACTGCCTGCATTTGACTTCCCACCCATTTTACTGTTGAAACCGTCGTTAAATTTATCATGATGTAACCGGGTGGGTCCGTGATGTACCAAAGCCGGGAAAGAGCAACCTTGTCGAGGTCTAGGTTGAGGCCTACTTATTAAATCCCCCTCCTCCCTCAACACCACCGTGATGGCTGATGATCAACAACCTGGTCAGCACCAGAGCACTGGTTCTGGGATGGGATCCTTGCCACCTCTGGTTCCAGGATTACAAGGGACTGAAGCGAGTGCATTGCAACTCAAAATAAAGAATTCCATTTGGTAAGAGCATATGACATTAACTAAATGATTTTAGTTAACATTTGTGTGTAGTTGCTAAGCTTAAGTGGTTGTCTGGTTTATTGACTGTCCACTTAATTAGCTAGATAGCTAGCTATTTCTCCTCAGACTGGCTAGCCAGTTAGCTAGTTTAGCTTCCATACTAACTGAGGGGAAAGCTAGCTGGCTAGTAGCTAACTTGTACATTGATTTTATATAAATGGTTAATATGGTGTTGAGTTCATAATGATTTCATTGAGAGTTGTTAGCTAAAATGAATGGCTTTAGCATGCGCACTACTTCAGTTATGTCTACCCGAGTCCCATTAACCTGTATCAGAACCTCCTCTCTCGTGTCAGTCTGCCCTTACTTGGCAGCCAACAAGTGACTTGGAGGTGCATGCTTTCTGCTTAGCTTATTCATAGTTACAAAATAATAGAGGTATTTGCCACTTTGGTTGTAAACTATTGTGGAATTGATGTATTTTTTTGAGATCGGGTAGAATTGTAGACTAGGGTAGACTAGACTTGTTAGTAGAAGAGAATAGACATGCGCTCTGGTTTGTACATGTTGGTTGGGATGGATAGTAAACAACTCGACTTGAAGAGGAGGCGCTCCTCGTTTTCAAAGCCTACCCTACCCTGCATCGTTCCCCCTGCCGAATAAACCTTCGAAATGTTTCAACGATATCTCAACTACTTTATTAAACTGTTGGGGTGTTATCGTCCGTGCTGATTGCAAGCAATAGCAATAGATTTTAACGGTTCCGTTTGCAGAACTCTCATGCTCAGCTTTTATTGGGCACTCGAATGACAGGGTGATCGGAGGGCAATATAACTCACAAAATACGAGCATGTTGGTTTTTAGACGATAAAGGTACACGTGTATTGAAATGTTAATATGTATAAGTTGCATAAGTGTCGAGTCTGGTGGTTTTATATTGAAATAATTCGAGGCTAAGCGTGCACGTTTTCCAGTGACACGAAAAAGGGATGAAAATGCTGACACGGTAATTTGGAGCCTCCACCCCCTCACCACCCTTGTTTTTTCATGTCTCTACATGCATGGTAGTGTGGTCACAACTGAGGCTCCTATTTTCTTTACTGTACTGCGATATTAGGTTATTTTTCTGTTAAGCATGTATACCGAGATACCGCATACACTTACATATATTACAAATAAATATGAATATTACAAAGGTACACCATTGAAAATGGACCATGACCGAGTTTAATCGCTTCTTTCTATGCATCACATACGGACTGTAATGATATGAAATTGTATTGACCAATCAGTGCTCAAATTGAAATAACATCCATCTAACCCTGCAACTTTAGACATGATTGGATCATGTGTCCAGTAAGCTATGTTGAGCGTGATACTGTATTGTTTGTTAATGACCTTTTTTGGTTTGTTAATGTAGCCATTTGCAGGATTAGGCACGATGTATAATAGATCTATCACCATTATATATATAGCAGTGTATAGTATGTTTTCATTTACATTTTCTCTTCAAACGGGTTCAGTGTTAAAAGAATGTAGAATTGTATCATTCATTCCATTACTTCTTGTCAGTCACAGGGGAATACCCTTCATGGTGCAAGTAGTAGTCTCCTGTAAATATTTTGCGTTGTTGTCATCAGAAGTATCAGTTAGGCTATAGAACTGCTATCTGCTTAACTGTATACTGTTAAATCCTCTCTGTAAGTGACATGTTAGAAGTGGTTTAACTGCTTGCTTGTTGCTGCTGCTGCTGTTTTTTCTTTTGTAAGTGTTGAAATCTGCACTTGCATCTGAGGAAAGCAAAGAGTTTATAGTCTGCTGGATAAATGGACCCCCCCCCAATTATTGAACTGGAACATTATAATAGCTTATGGTCTGTTAAAATTGTTCACAATATCATCATATCTCAGTGACCACCAACTGCTCAGTTCTGTAATTTGCAACTTACATTTAGGCCTTGCACACAGCCACCTACTACCGCCTTAAAACTTAGTTTTAAGCACGAAAATAAATATTAGTTTACAATTTTACAGGATTTTCTTCTTTGTTTTGAAGTTTACACAGTCATGCTTAGAAGCTATAGTTTATTATGTGATTATTTTTTTAGAGGAAACACTAGGGTAAACTACTCAAAGTGTCAAAACTGAGTTTACAAACTGAACATCTATATTTAAATCACAATATAGCCTATGGAGACTGCTGTGCCTTGCCCTTGGAGTGCAGCAAAGGTTACTCAGACTAGAATGATAACTGATACCCATGATGATCTCCATTTGGAGTGCTGGCACATTCACTGCCCCATGGAAAAGAACAGACTTTGGCATGGGAGCTAGTCTGGAGACCAGTGTGGAAAAAATAGTGAGCTGCCAGTTTGGGGGGAGATTTTTAAGCTCAACTGGGTAGTTGATTTGATTAAAACAAAAGTACATGGCAGATTTATTACATTAGTAGTAGCTGCAGTAGTAGTAGAAGCAGTATTACACTTTCAAGTAGTTTTATTATATTCATTTTTTGTGTAATGTTTTGAGAATTCAATATTACTGCTCAGCATGCTGAAATGTAAACAAATATTGATTTTTAACTGTTTGTCACCAGTTTCTTCATACACCAGTAGAGGGGGTTGTCTACGAGTGCTGTTTTAAAACACTGCGATTTCAGAAAGTGGAGACGTGCAGAATTTTCATTTCAGTTTCCCTCTCTAAAACGTAAGGTTACACAAGATGGTTATGCTATGCTGTGGTATAATTAGTGGAATGTGACATAAAGTTCACTGCAAAGACTCGGGTTGTAAAGTTATCGCTCCCCTTTGGATGAGGTTTGAGGTCCGCTTTCAAGTTGTCTTTTAGCCTGAAATTAGCCACTCTCACACATTGCTGTGTTCCAGCGCTTGTAAACTCATACAGCCCCATGTCCAGAAGGCATTGCACACTATGCTGTCATCATCCAGTAAGGTCTAAAACAGACTTCCCTTAAGATCAACATCTGGGTGTTGTCATCTGTACTTGAAGTGTATTCCCTCACCCATTATGAATAACCTTATCTATAAAACATTCTGTCATTTTATTTATTTAGCTCTATGAAATAAACATGGTCTGCTCTTTAATTAGGCTATAGGTAAGTACACAGGTTATTCTAGTAGCTGTTTATTAAGGCTTGGAAATAAGTTTATAGGATACTTTTGCTTAGCTTTTGACTTGGTGTAAATAGTCTATGATAGAAAGAATACTGAGAGCTTGTCTTTTTATCAAAACATGGGAAGAAACTGGATGGAATGAGAGGGAGGGTGTGAAATCCCAGCACAATAGGGATGATCGTCTTCAAAGAGAATCGAAAATGAGCTTCACTACCGGCAAACATAAAGCTCTCCTCGTAACAGCACAATCTGCACAGATGTTTACTTCTGCCTGAATAGAAACGTGTTTTTGTTTTTCGGATCTCTCCTCTACAACCGGTCCCTTCAACACTACCATTTCCTCTGAGTAAAATTCAAACGCTTAAATCTGACAACTACTAATAGCGTTTGTATGTGTTCCTAGTAGCTTTGTTGTAGTTAAAAGCCAGAATTGATAAATGTGATTGGAAAATATTATATCAGTGTGGTTTTACATGCTAGTGTTTTTGGCCATGTTTTCTGTTCCTGGCCACGTTTTCCATCCTGCTCAGTTTAAAAGTGTCCTGTGTAATTGTACAATACAGCAGCCTGTCAGAAGTTCTCAAACAGAATGTCCATTGTGGAGCAAACAGTGTCTCCAGTTACTCCAATGCTGTTGTTTAATGCAAGCACAAATTAGTGCTGATACAACACCCCTATTGTCTGCATCCTCTGCATTAGTGAAGGAACACAGATGTGTCCTGGATTGAAATGATATCACACTTATATGACCTCTGTGACCCTGAGCACATTTGAGCTGTTGGATGCACAACCACAGTATGCAAACTGACACTCATAAGCTGCAGTCAGAATGAAATCTTTGCATTGGTGACCTCACTGTGAAACTGTAAGTTACCTTGTGCAGCCCCTTGAACGTGTGGGTGTGGTTGTGTGTATGTGTTTGTGCGTGTATGTCTGTGTTTGTGTATGTCTGTGTTTGTGTATGTCTGTGTTTGTGTGTGTATGTGTTTGTGTGTGTATGGGTGTATATGGGTGTATGTTTAAGAAGAAAAAAATATCTTCCTGGAAAAAAAAACTCACACAAGTTAGTGTCAGTAACTGTCAGTGTGAGATTCCTGAATACACCTGGTTAGTCTATTGCAGAAAGAGCAGGGCTTGGAAATGGAGAAAACCTGTGTATCTTCCACCCAGATGAGCAGTCAGTCAAAAAGCAATCCTTAAGGGGGAAAAGAGGGGGGGGGGGTGTTGTTACTGAACGATGAGGGGGCTCTGCTTGTCACCTGCACAGTCAGATTTATCCATAATGACGGGTACAACCAAATCCACTTAAGCCCTCACTTGTGATGGCAGGTTTTCCCCATCGGCATGCTGTGAGAAATTTCCTCAGATCCACACACACTCTCACTGAATGGCTCCAATCCACTGCCTTCTCCTCAGTGGATGAGGTGCAACTCCACAGTCCACAGGGACCTTTTAAATGTAGACTCATGAACACAAGAAAGCCAGACTGATGAGTTTACAAACAAAGAAAAAAAAAACAACAAAAAAGAAAAAAAAGTATATGCACACATAACCATTTAAAGGTGGCTTTCACATATTTGGAAGTAAAGCTGTAAGAAGAGCTACGTGTACTACCACTACTCTATGAGTAAAGTAAAACAGCATGTGTTTCAGAGCGTAAACATGGCATGTTGCCATTCCTCTATGGACATTTCAGTGAGTTTTCTTTTAGTCCTCCATTCAAAAGCATTACGTGCCACTCACTCACTGCGAGGCTGTTGCAGGTTAACAGGTTCAGGCACCACGGGGGTTGAGTGCATCGAGTGCATTGCTAGACTAACTCGTGGTGCTGCAGAGGAGATGGACAGAGATGCAGAGAAAGAGATAGAGAGAGAGAGAGAGAGGGAGAAAAAGAGAGAGGCAGACAGGGAGGGAGGGTGAGAGAAAGAGGCAGACGGGGAGAGGGAGAGCGGGCGGCGTACGAGCGACTGGCGTCGTCTCGTGTCTCTGTCCCCATGCGTGAGGGTCAAACAGGGTAACTGGGCTTTTCTGTCCACAGCTCCTCTCATCCCCCAGGGCTCGCAGCTGCACCGTCTGCCCCCAGCCCAGCCAAGGTTCTGTAGCGGAGCGGCAGGCCTGCTGTCCTCGCCTCACCCTCTCCGCCATCCACGCTGTAAAGACAAGCAGGCAGGCAGACAGACAGGCAGACGAGCAGACCGCGTGCTGCCAGGGCCTTCCCTTTCCTGCTGCCCTGCCTGCCGCCTATCTGTTGTTGTTGTTGTTGTTGTTTACGCTCTGTTCTGAGCAGGGCCGGAGTGGCCAGCTGGAGGGGAGGGGAGGGGGAGGTATGGTGGATGGTGGGGGGGGGGGGGGGGGGGGTTAGGCAAGCTGTGTGTTCTTAGTGACAGACAGGATAAAAAGTGCTGCTCATCTGTCTCTGAAAATTTGGATTTTTGGAAAAATGTTTTTGGAGTTAGTTATTATTTATTGTTCACATATGATTTTTTTTTTTTACCATTTTTTTTAATGGATGTCAGTTAATTAGTTCATCACTAGTCTGACCGATAGTTCTTTTTTGGTTTTAGGACTTACCAGTCATTATAACAATTGCATTTCTTTATAGTCACAAAGCAGTGCAACCTGTTTAAAACAATAGTATGTGTTTGAATAAGGGGAAAAAAAGACATTTTTAATACCTCTGAGGGATTTTGATTGAAATTACTACGGGAAATAAATCTCAAGTGCACTCGTTGATTTGATCTTGCTCTCTGCTAGGTCATGTTTCTTGTTAAGGGTGAGGCCAGTCAGCTTCCATTGAGTGGAAGCTGTGACGGTGCCAGTGTGGCTATGGTTTGGCAGCAGAGTGATTAAGAGCTTAACTGGTCAAGGGATGCCCAATCAGCTACGGGGATGCATGGCTTGGGCAAAAGGAAATGTATTAGCAACATGTGGGACATTTAGGACCCCAAGGGGACCGGACATAAGAGGCCCACGAGTGTGTTGCCGTTTCCGTGTGGCAACAATGGCTTAGTGAGGCCCAGTGATGTCCACTACCCTCTTCACCTTTTTAGCGCAAGGTAGCTTAATGAACGTTACAGCGTAACCTGTCCCAATCCCCTCCACTCGGGTCTTTCAAGGTCATGCACTCTCTGACCGAGTGACGAGCCATTTATTCACTCCCTTTCCCAGTCCGTCATGGAGACAGTCGATTAAAGCGTTTGGCCTCTCCCATCGTCCTGTGCACGGGCTTGTTGCCCCTGCGTAATGGATTAATCTCAGGCTGTCATGTAACCAGTGTTCTGGAGGCCTGTTAGATTAATAGCCTCGCCAGTGTCCAGGCCCCCCATCAGGTGTCCCCGGTAATCCCATTGTTGCCCGTGTTTATCCTGTATTTGATGACTTCCCTAAAGCATGCCTTGACCTATTTCATGTGACTGCTGGATGCCAGCCGGATTTTATTGATGTGGAAGTTTTAGATTATACAGCAAATTTCGCACTGGTGTGTTTGTCCTCTATACACATAATAGTGTCATTGGTTACTCAAAACCCCCTGAATGGTGTGTTATGCAAAAAAAAATGCTGCATTGTTTTGCCTTTTAATGATTGTTTTATTATTTTTTTAGTCAATGTAATTTTATCATATATCTGAAATGAAAAGGTAAAATGAAGAGGTTTGCAGAAAGATAGACTTTATACTTCACTCAGCACATCACAGAAAGCCAAAACAAGTCTTATGCTACTGGTGTACAAACTCTAATAATAAAAAAAAATGCAGTCATACATATGCATTCATATATGCCAGCAGGACTGGAGGTAGAGAGAGTTGACTTTGTTGCACAAGATCGCATGAGATCATGTTCTCTCTACCCAGAGCACCCACACAGAATGGCCTTTTGGAGAGTTCCCTTTTGGAAAGGGTCTATATAAATACCTGGCAGACGAGTCCTGACATAGGGGAGCCAGGAAAACAGCCATACATCGCTACCGCAGGCAGGGTGAAATGATCTCCAGCCCTGTACCTGTATATATAGATTGTATACCGGTTCATACCGGCCCAGCCCTGCCCAGCCAAACTTCTGAATGGTCCTGGTATTAATAGTGGGCCAGAACACTGATGCTGCAGCTCTTTTTTGTAGATGACAACATGTGTTCCTCTGGTTATATTGGTCTGGAAGGGACAGAGGTGGGGGGTGGGGATGGCGGTGGTGGCAGCGGCAATGGGGGGAGAGGGCCTTGCTGGGGGTGGGGATGGAGAGAAGGGTGGGGGTGGTCATTCCTCACATGCCATTGAGGTATTAATAAATGTTCTCTAGGTATGTTTAGTCGTTATGCTGGAGTAATAATGCTGTCATTTCTCTGTTCTCTTACAGCAAATCTGTACAATCCAAAGTGGACTGCATTCTGGTAAGTATTGTCTGAAACAAACATTAAATGATATTTTATTGTTGCATTATGGTACTATAGTTGTTTCCCCTTTTGTTTGTTATCTTACAATGGAGAAAATCACATTCTAAAGATCTACTTATTGTACAGAATTTCTTACAAAATTATTTTGATAAAAATATAGTCTATGTTGTACCGTAAGATTTAGTTGTGCACCCCTGCACCATATCAGTGTATTTCAGGTTACACATATCAGCATTTCCACGAGAAATTATTTTTGACTACACGTTCCCAAATCAAATATATATCACTGGAAAGAAAGTACCTGGAAACTGAATGAGCATGTTTGTGTGGTATGCAAGTGGCACATGATGTTGCAGTGCTGAGGGTGGACCTGTATGTGGGTGAGGTGGTGGCTTCCTCTGTTGCCTCCTCATGCCCCAGTGTTGTGGCTCTGTTATGTCTGTATGGGGTTTGTCCCATCCTCTACTCACCCCCCCTCCACCCCACCCCCGGTCTCCATCTTTACCAAGGGCACAAGGGCAGCTCTGCTGTGTACACAACAGAGCTGTGGAAAAACACACACCTTCCATTGTGTGTGTGTGTGTGTGTGTGTGTGTGTGCACGTGTGTATCACACACCTTGTTTACACTCTTAAAAGAGGCCAGTGTCCCTTGACGGCCCTGCTGACCAGCACTGTCAGCCTCACAGCAGAGAGAAGGACGTGGCCCTGGGTGGGTGCAGGGCTGTCTGAAGTGCTCGGGGTGGGGAGGGAGAGAACCACAACAACAAGAGAGCAAGGCAGGAGGAGGTTGCTGACAGAGAGAGAGAAAGAAAGGGATGGAGATAGGTTGCTGACATAGAGAGAGAAACAGAGAGAGAATAAGAGAGAGAGAGAGAAAATAAAGAAGAAGAGAGACAGAGAGAGATGAGCATGTCGAAGAAATCCCCTGAGCATGGCAGGTGACAGAGAGGGTGAGGTACGGCTGACCTCACCACTGCGCTCCTGCCTGCCTGCCTGCCTGCCTGCCTGCCTGCCTGCCTGTCTGTCGGAGGCTGCTGGGGGATGTTGCAACAGCACGCGGCACCTTGCATCAGCTTGCCTGCGTGAAAAATTTCACCCCATTTCCTTTGCCTGCTTTTTCCAATTCCCCCCACAAGTTCTAGCCTATCCTCCCTGGATTTAATTGAATTGCAAGTCAGGTTTAGTTTAATCTTTATTTTTTACTTCCAGTGAAATTTTTCTTTAAAAGCGTAGTGTATTTTTCTCTTTCTAGGAGACATGAGAAAGCTCTTGCGAGTGAGTTTAATCTTAGCCCTCCTGTGCAGCTTTTAGAGCGTTGGCCTTAATCTGGTTATTTCCACTATTTCCTGGCAAAGGCAGCGGAATCAAGTGTGCATTAATAATAAAAGTGGCGTTGACAGGCTGTTTGTTCTTCGACTGTCTGGTAGAGGTGGGGAGAGTGTTCCTGGGAGGCAGCAAAAGAAAACTGCATTAGGAGGGGTATGTGGGTCTGTTGTTTAAATGGCAGGTGTGTGTGTGCACTACATGCATCTGTGTGTGTGCGTGGTTTTTCTAAAGAGCTTCAAACACTAATAATAGCGAGACATTTGATGGTAAAACTGCGAAAGGATACATCATTAGGTACTAATGAATGATGGTAGTTGTTTTGAATGCATAGCTTGAAGAATATTACATTAGTAGACGAATAACAGTGTTAATGGCTTTATGATATCTAAATATATAATAAAATATAATTAAATTGAATTTTCACAATGCACATTATTACTTCCGTATAGAACCATAACCCGCTTCTCCATGAGTATAGTGTAAGAGAGCGGTAATAAAAGTCATCGGCCTGCTCTTATCTTTGGGTGGTGCCCAAAGAGCCGAGGCTCAGGAGGGTGTCCAAGTGTGTGACGGTCCAGAGAGACATTTCCTGCCTGCCTGCCTGCCTGCCTGCCTGCCTGCCTGCCTGCCTGCCTGCCTGCCTGCCTGCACACACACCTCGCCGCATGGCGAAGTGAATTGCATCATACCAACACATGCAGTGTTTAGGCAGCATCTGCCTCCCTGCACCAGCCCAGCCCAGCCCAGCCCAGCGCTGAGGTAGAGGCAGAGGCAGAGGCGAGGCAGTCGTATTGGCTTTCGCGAGGCTCGCTGCAGCACAGCGGCGTAGCAACCCCCCGCCGCGCGCCATCCTACCGGCCACTCCGCCCATCGGGCGGGGGCCAGCCCCTCCTCGCCCTATCACGAGGCCCCGGGTCCCAATCCTGCAGGATGATTGGTGGGTGAAGCGCGCGCCAGCGACCGGCTCACCTTATGAATGAACGCATCAATGAATTGCTGAATGAATGAAGGAATAAAAATATAAAATGTGTGGGTTTTTTTTTTTCACTTCACTGAATAATGATTTCCTGTTGTGAATGAAAGGTCGGAAGAGCAGCTGTGAATGGGGTGATTTGTAATATGCTAAGACTATGGTAATTGATTCTATTGTGTGGTTTTTTTCTGCTCTCTGGAGCCCGACCTTATTTCAATAACAGATAGATGTGCTTTGTGCCAGATGGTTTTGTGTGTGTCTGAACATTGACTTCATGTTCTCCGTTACCACTGACTTAAAGCTGCCCTTTGTCTGGGTCAGGTGTGTGGGTGTGTAGGTACAGTCCAGACAGTGTCCGAATAAGTGAACTGTGTGTGTGTGTGTGTCGGTCCATCCATGCACGTCCGATTCAAAGATGCATACCCAGTTTGTCCCCGAGCTGTCAGCCCCTCCGGGATCAGTGGTGGGGGCAGGGCTGATGTGGGGGGGGGGGGGACTTCTTCTGGGCCTAAATTGGTCCCGTCCAGTCGGCACCGAGACGATTGCGTTCCGTTTTTATTTACCTTTTTGGCCCCCCCCTCTTTGCCAAACGCTGTCCTCACTGGCTGATAACTTTAGCCATTCATCAGCTCCACTTTCCCTAGCAACAAAGAGGCGAATAGAAAAGACAGCGGAGAACGCGGGCTATTCTTAGAAACTGGCTGGGGATGGGTGGAGGAGGAGGAGGAGGAGGAGGAGGAGTAGGTGAGGGAGGAGGGGGGTGGGGGGTATCCAGGGTGAGACGGCAGGCAGGCAGGCAGACAGCGGCACTAGCAGTGGTAGTGGCTGCGGCGGCAGTGGGCTCGCGCGGTTGGAGCTGCCACGTGGTGGCTGGCTTGGCGGGATGGAACAGGTTAAATTGTGGCTGGGCTTTAGCTGAGTCTTAACTGCTGCTGCTGCCAGCGGGCACAAGCACCTTAAATGCATACACATACACACACACACACATATGCAGCCACGCCCCACACACACATTCACACACATACAGAGAGACACAGAGAGAGAGGGAGAGAGAGCGCGCGATGCAGACGTCTGGTCGACTGACGTACAAAGTCCACATGTTTGTCTGTCTGTCTGCCTGTGGGTGTATGTGTGGAATTTTGTGTCAAGACTTTGGCGCTTGTGTGTGTGTGTGTGTGTGTGTGTGTGTGTCTGTACACACGTGTACGCCCGTGTCTGTCTGGAACTTGACCACAGTTGATCTCACGGAGATCTTAGCCAGTGCGCCCCCCCCCCCCTTAGCTTCCTGTCTGCAGTGCCGTCGTGTCTCCCCCTGCATCCATAGTTAATGCTGGGTCTCCTTCATGTTGTGTGTGTGTGTGTGTGTGTGTGTGGAGCACACAGAGGGAGCTGGTGTGATCATGTCACCCACTGCTGCAGCTAGTGAGTGATGGTGGCTAGCTCAGAGGGGAGGTGTTGCACTGTTCTGCGTTTCCCCGCTTTGCACAGACACCAGGACAACAAAAGCTTGTTTATGTGGGCTTAACTGCCTGCTTGGCTCGCCCCGCCGTGGATTAGGTAGGACTGGGATTATGGCTGCCTCAGATGACTTCCTCAAGGGGGGGAGGGTGGGGTGGGGAACAGAGGGGCTAAAATCCCACAGGACTGTCTCCCTTCATGAAGTTAGTTTTGTGTGTGTGTGTGTGTTTGTGTGTGCTTGCCTGATGTTAATGTTGCTACTGTGTGTGTGTACTGTGTACATTTTGGTTGAATTGTATTGACATGCAAGTAGGTAAAGAAGACTGAAATATCTTGGTTGAGAAAGAGGAAAAAGATAAGAGGCATTTTGTGCAGAAGGAAACTGGAAAAAAAAATTAAGGGGTCTTCTTTTTCTGTCATGGAACACAAAAGAATCTTCCATTAGTATTCAAAACACAGCACTTGACAAAGACATTCGTGTGTGTGTGTCTGTGTGTGTGTGTGCGGACGTCGCCTGCATGGCATTGAAGAGTGGTGCCCGGAGCAAGAGTCTCGTCTGCTGCCTTCTACTCGCGCTGAATTTAAATGTGCGCTGCCCCGCCCCGCCCTGCTCTCTTCCCTATTCCCTTTGAAGACAGAGGGGAGGAGAGGAGGGGAGGAGAGGAGGGGGGAGGGGAGGGGAGGAAGAGGCGCAGTGCCATGCGGCCGACTAGCGAGGGGCTTCTTCTTGCCGCTCTCGTCCCCTTTAGCCCCACACACCCCACCCCCCCAACCCAAATCAGTGCCTCTCCATGTTTATCACACTGAGATAGCTGTGTGTGTGTGTTTATGTGGGTGAGAGTCTGTGTGTGTGCGTGTGTGTGTCTGTGTGTGTCTGTGTGCGTGCGTGAGAGAATGTGCCATCTCTTCATTCTGACTTGTGGCTATCTGTTTTTAGTGTGCTGCAGCCCGTATGGCTTTGGGCGTGTCAAGTATCTAAGTAGGTGTTGGATTAAGACTAGTGAGCCTTTGATCAGCCACCAGATTGTTGACACAAGTTGTATGTCTGTCGCTACAGATATCTGTGGGTTTGTAAACATCTGTGTGTGTGTGAGGTTAGTAAGATAGGAAATGTGTGTGCATGCAGCATATAGAACATGCTTGTGTGTATCTGTGCGGTTGTGTGTGTATATGCGTGTGCGTGTATGTGTGTGTGTGAGAGAGAGGACAGGATATCTGTGCTGGTGGCATCGAAGAAACCAAAGCTGCTCATCCGTTGCAGCTGTGTGCTGCTGAGGTGTTGCCCCGCCCTACCCCCGACTCACTCAACAACAGCAGCCTCACTGCACCCACCCACCCACCCACCACCACCACCACCACCACCACCACCACTCTCCATCCTCCTCTAAATGCCTCTTCTCCTCAGCATCATGTGTCAAATACAACTTACTTTGGATTCAGAGTGGAATCGAAGAGGATGGTTTTGTTAGTGATTGCTCACATCTGTGAATAAATATAATTGAATGTCTTAGAAGGCCAATGCCTGCCCACGTGTAGCTGAGCCCAGCCCCAGCCCCAGCCCCGCAGTCTGTCCTGCCGCAGTAGACGCCCGTCCCCTCCTCGTTCTTACACTGCTCGCTGGAACGGTGCCAGTTCTTCGCCAGAGGTCCTTCGAGGTGTCCTCATTCAAAGTGCACATCATATCACCAAGGACAAGCACCAGGCCCCCCCCACCCCCACCCAACCCACACTCTGCACCTCGCCCTCTCTGACCTCCTATCTTATTAAGAGATTTCTCCTTCAGCTTTTGTTATTGATTTAGTGGAGTGACCCTTCAGGAAGTCTCATCGCTGTGCCCTTGCACCACACCACTCTATCAAGTCTGTTATAAACCAAGGCAGAACTTAGGCGTAGCTCTCTGGCGTTGTCATTCAACCTTATGTTACCAGGGTATTTCCTACTAGGCTCTTATACATGATCTGTGTCGGCGGGTGCCTAATCTTACTATATAGGCCTCCATCTTTAATCTCCTCTGTGGAGTTGGCCATGAGACTCTTGGTATGCGTTGTGAGGGGGGTGGGGGTGGTGGTGGGGGGGGTGGGTTATTGGGCTAAAGCACACCAAGATTTGGCCAACGTGCGTGACTTCAAGCTCTCAGCCCCTGACAGCTGGTTGCTCAGACTCTGTTTGGTTGGCATTTGCATGCCCAGGGGAATCATTTCGTGGTCCCTTCATAATGACAGAGTAGGGTTTATGTTATAGGAAAAGAGAGCACAGGTTGAAAAGGTGTCTACACTTTCCGTAAGGTGTCTGTTACCATTAGCGTGCTTAATTTAATAAACCACCCTAGAACAGTATTAAGTGTGCTTTTGATATACTAGTGCACTTTGTGTTTGTTTAATTTTTTGTCAGATATCCAACAAGTAATTTTATATTTGATTTATAATTCCTAATGCAGTTGATTGTAACAAAATGTATTAATGTTTACTGCACATATCAAGAAACACGGTGTGAAAAATCACTGAATGAACATCTTCATTGTCCATTATTTCTAAGGGGGCTTGTTCCAGTCCCCTGAAACACCGTTCAGTTCTTTGGCGTTTCTGTTTGTTTACATGTCCAATGTGTCTTTGTCTCTTTGTTTACAGCAAGATGTGGAGAAGTTTACAGACATTGAGAAACTCTACCTCTACCTTAAGTTGCCTTGTGGTCCCAGCAATGGCAATGAAAAAAGGTAACTAATTAGTGCTGTCTAGCATGAAGTGGACTTCTTAGACCAATTTAACTAAAGTATTAAAAGCATTTTATTTTCACAACTGTTGCCATAAAGTAACATCAATTCAGAATTGTTGTACTACACTGAGTGATGAATGAGGAAATGCAAGGCGCCCTGTGAGTGTTGACACCTGTCTCTCTGCCACACAGCAGTGAGCAGAGCTCCATGTCATCCAGCCGCACCCAGCAGATGCACGCGTTCAACTGGATTCGCCATCATCTGGAGGAGCACCCCGAGACGTCGCTGCCCAAGCAGGAGGTCTACGACGAGTACAAGTGAGTGGGGAGAGAGCCAGCGAGCACCAGCAGGGGGGCATATCAGCCGGGGTGGCGGGGGTGGGGGTGACACATCGCTGACACTGGATCGCTCTCACACCTGCCCATCAGATCAGATCATAGTGCCTTTTACCCCCCGCCTGTCTTTATTAGGGCCGTTTTCAGTTTTCATGATGTGGCATTAAGGTGGCATAAAAGGTCTTGACATTGAATCATTAAATCAGAATCAGAAGTGCGTTGATTGCAAAGTCTGTGTGAACAGCACAGCGAGTGCCAGCAGAGGGGCGCGATCGGGGACACAGGAGTGGCCGCTGCCCTCACACCTGCCAGTCAGCTTAGTCAGGTCAACTTATAGTCTCTCTTACCCACATGCCTGTGTTCAGCAGGGTTGTTTTTCATTACACGGCATTAAAGATAGGCATTAAGGTTTTGACATTTAGTCAGAGTCAGGTGTAAGAAATTAAACTAAAATGAAAGAAGGACAACAAAATCCAAATTACTGTTTGTGATACATAGGTGCAGTCTCAATAAGTTAGAATGTTGTGGAAAAGTGCATTTATTTTATTTATTTAATTAATTTAATTAAAAACGTGAAAGCTATACATTATATTGATTGAACACAAAGTTAAATATTTCAAGCGTAATATTATACACAATTTATCCAATTTAATGAGATGCACCTGTATGTGGTGTATTTTATTTCTGTAACGCACACTAATGCTTCACATAGTGTGAACTTGCTGCTGGCTTTGAAGTACACGTTGTAAATGAATCGCCAAGACCTGAAAACGAGAGGTGGCACGGAGGGGACAGGTGTACTGTACCTATTTGACACCAGTGGCACCCCGCACTGTGTCCCTCAGCAAAAATGCATGCACCAAAAATAGCAGCTGGAAGCATGGGAAAAAGGCGCGCGCCATATGTTTGTAATTCTAGAGCGGAAAATTTGAGTGTGTCAACTGTGTTACCGTATTACGTAAGGGGATAGAGTGGGGCAGGCTGACCTCCTATTCATTGCTATTCAATATCCATTAATTGCCCATTATGACCATTGAAGAAGCATCTCAGGCTGTCAAGGTCTATAATACGCTCTTGTCATGTGATATCATATCATTCCTAGATGGCTTTTATAGGACACTTATTTTTTGTGTGCTGTCTGGAATCCAGACAAATGCCATCCTGTGTGTCTGTGTGTGTGTGTGTGTCTGTGTGTGTCTGCCTGCCTGCCTGTCTATATCTATATGTGTGTGTGTTTGTTGTTTTTTCACAGGAGCTACTGTGACAATCTCAGCTACCACCCCCTGAGTGCTGCTGACTTTGGAAAGATCATGAAAAATGTCTTTCCCAACATGAAAGCGCGCCGGCTGGGCATGCGAGGCAAATCGAAATATCCTTCCCTACACTGGAGCACTTCGGAATAATCTGCCCTCCCTGGATCGTGGGGTGGGGAGCGATGTGTATGTGTGTGGGGGTGGGGGGTCACCAAACATCTGCTGTTGTAGTTCATGCCACCTCTAAATATAGAGGCCAAATTAAATCAAATAAAGCAGCGGGGGCTTTGAGAGCAGAGTGGGGCGAGAGGGGGTACGGCCACTTGGGGGACAATGGGGAATGGGTTTGCCCTTCAAGGAACCTCTGTGGAAACCAAGTGGTCTAAGGCCCACTTAGAGGGACTGCACTGCTGGTAAAAGCCATCCTGTGGTGACTCATGTTAACAGGGGAAGTTTAAAAACGACCTCGGGGGTTAAAAGTGCATGTGTACATGAACATTTTTATTTTTTAACGTTCCAACTAGTGGTGCCCTTCATAAATAGCCCCAGACGTTATTTGTTTGTGACGGTTGTGGTGGCAACCGAAATTCTATATGAGACCCCCACCCTCAAGTAAACAACACCAACTTTAGAATGTCATGAGCTGGCTGCTTACATAAGAATCCAACAAGCTGGGGAATGTCCTGCTATTCTTACATTAACACCCCAAAGGATGATGTGTTTATTGTGCTGCTTGCCTTTAGGGGATAGGCTTCTTGGTGCTTGTATCTCCCCCCGGGTCCTGGAAATGGTCGCAGCTGGTTATAACCGCTTTGCCGGGCAATATTTTGATGACTTGATCAGAGGAATTGAAATTGGACCTCGTCCTTTTGCAGCTGCTGATATCAGACAGAGCAAGAGCGCTTCAGTATGTGTGTATGTGTGTGGGCACGTATGTATGTGTGTGGATTAGTGTGTGTGTGCGTGTGTATGTGCCTGCCTTTGAAAGTGCGTCAAAGAACATAATCTAAAATGCAAAGTGCAGTGTAGCAGTCAGGAGTGAAGTGACACTTCAACACAAAAATAGGTCAAAGGGGAGCCAGCAGGCCTGTGATGAACTCGAGAGCAGTGGCCCACATGAGTTGTGAGCCATGTGCCCCATTAGGATACTGTATTTCTAAAGTGATAATATCCCTACATTCCAATTATGTTGGAATTCAGTTGCAAATGTAAACTTTACAGATTTGATTTTGTTTAGAATTTGATCTTGGATGTGGATTGTTTTCTCAGGAGGATTGGGCTAAAAATGGTCTGAAGTATCTTGGGTTGTGTGTGTGTGTATGTCTGTGTGAGAGTGACGGGGAGAAAGAGAAAGCAAGATCAAGAGATGGGCTTTGGGAGTGGTGGGATTAGTGGAACGCGAGGCTGGTTAAGTCTGGGGAGGGGGTTTCACAGCTGAGAGTGCAAAGACCCCGCCAGCAACTTCAGAGGGAATGTCCACGTGCCCGTTGATCCTCACAGACATTATGGTCCCGTGTTGTGCTTTTTGTAAAGATGAAGAGTATCCACACACTGGTATAGATGCCAGAAAGTTGTTTCAGTGCACAATGGCAATAGCTATGTTTCGACACACCAGGCTCTATATCAGGCAAAACTTTCTTGTTCTCTTTTCATTTCAAGTTTTTGTCCTGTACCTGGCATCACTGAGGAAGGATGTGCAAACGTTTCCTCTTTTTTTTTTGCTGTTTTGAAAGGTTCCCTCCCTTAATTCTCTAGAACCTGTTGCCATGTCATTAAAAGGGAATGGCATAATGTTTGTGTGATGAGGTGTTAAATCAAGACATTTATGATCCTAGCTGTGTCTAATTAACCTTTTGCCTATGCCATCTGTAGATATGTTTAAATTTATGGGCAAGCATACCTTTGCGGTGTTGCGACATGTCAGCCATTGGCACTTGGCACTGACAGTCTGTGTTTGCACCAATGACTGACTATATTGTCTGTATGTTTTGGGTCTGTCTGCTCTATTCTCCTTAACCCTTTCTCACATACTGCTACAGTGGACTGAGGAAGAAGGCCTTTGTCCACATGCCCTCTTTGCCCAATCTAGATTTACACAAGACTGGTGATGGGGTAAGTAACTAAATGTATACTTCTGCAAGTCCGGTAAGCAGACGGTCTCTTTGTTTACTGTATAAATGTCTGTCTGTCTGACTGACAGTAGTAGTCTGCCTGCATACCACAATGCATTATTGCATTATATACAGTCATCATATGCCACTCCAAGGAAACACTGCAAGATGAAATTCAGAACTGTTAGTATTTCCAAACAGTTCACTGTATACATTCCTTCAAGGCTTAATTGACAGTAGAATAATGACTGTAATTTTGTGTGTAGCCTGAAATAGAGTAGTGGTAGATGTCTTCATTGGCACTATACAAAGTATAGTGAGATGTCGTTGGCAGCAGCCAACAGATGCAGTACATAAAAGAAGCAGTAGATAAGAATAGTTCAGTAGAATACAGGTTCTGAATGTACAGCAATGTATACAATGTGAAACAAATGTATACAAGCCTAAAAAGAAATTCACAGTATCAATTTAATCTGAAGCTAATGTATGCATTTGTGTGTGTCCACCTCTCATCCTCTCCACTTCTCTCCCTGTGGCAGTTTGAGGTGCTGGAGGCGTCGGGTCAGCTGGCGACGGCCGAGGAGGAGGTGCGTTCGGCTGCCTGCGGCCTGGTGTGCGAGTGGGCCCAGAAGGTCCTGAGCCGGCAGTTTGACAGCGTGGAGGACCTGGCCCGCTTCCTGCTCAACAGCCACTATATCGGTACCAAGTCTGTGGCAGCGCTGACTGTTATGACTGGTTCACCTCAGGTACGGTTCACACAGGCGGTTTTTTTAAAGAAATAAAGAAAAAGCCCAACACTACTGCTTCATGGACTCTCAAGTCACAAGTGGTGACTCCTTAAAGCAGCAGTGTTATGTTTTCTTTATGTCTTTATTATTAAAAAGTTTAAACCTTAAAAAGCTGCACCTGCAAATATATCACCAAGGTCTGCAGGCCCTCTCTGACTTTGTGCACACAGGCAGTTTTACCATGTTTGACCATTTTTCCCTATATAATAACATTTGTCAAGGCTGACAATTACATTATCATCCTGTCTAGATATTTCTGTCACTTTTTTCTAAGGGAGAAAGGTGGGCACATGAGGAGTTGTATGTGATAAACAGAAACAAAAAAGTTGGATGAGAAAAAACAGGGAAGGGAACATGCATGACATTGGTGTCACCCTTTTCCTCCAGCATATCCTTCCTATTGCGAAAGATCTCCCTCTAGTGGCCATGTGCTGCAGTTCGCCCAATTAAAGTAGACACATGGCCTTCAGGCATGTAACTCTCATTATGGGCCAATCCATACGCTGCTTGTGTGGTTCCCCAAAGACACAGCACTGGCCTGATTTGCAGTTTTATATCACAGTGGTTTTGACATATGGGTTGTGTTACACAGTGTGTTATGTTTCCAATCGTCGGCCTCTCCAGATTTCTGTGCTAGTGGGCGGTCATGGCAAACTGAATAGAGTGTTTATTTTATTTACCAAGGCAAGGCGAGGCAAGTTTATTTCGCACATTTTATTCACAGAGGCAGTTCAGTGTGTTTAACAAAAATACAAGCAAAGAACAATATGTAAAAGCACAAAAGATAAAATAAGTGTAAAAGGGTAGAAGTAAGATAAGTATAAGATAAATGAAAGACATGAAAGCATAGGAAAAGATAAAATAAGTGTAAATGCTTAAAAGTATAAAATGCAAAATTATTTTTTTTTTACACTGCAAGACACTGAGTTTTCTGATGCATTCACTATGACTAATGTCACCCAGCAGTGTTGCCGCTTGCCTTGTAACCTCTCTTGCTTTCTTGTATGTCTCATCTGTGCAGGCGTCAAGATGCCCATGCAGACCTCTGCGTTCGTGCCCACGGCGGACGCTCACGCCTTCCAGCCCCAGGTGAAGACGCTGCCCTCCCCCTCCATCGACGCCAAGCAGCAGCTCCAGCGCAAGATCCAGAAGAAGCAGCAGGAGCAGAAGCTGCACTCCCCACTGCCCGGCGAGCTCCATGCCAGGAGGGCCTGAGTGTGCCACGCCTGGAGCAGGAGGCGCCATCCCCTGCGGCAGCCCGGCTCTCCTCTCTCCACAGCCCACCATCGGCATCGTGGTCGCTGCAGTGCCCTAGCCCTGTCACGGTAAGCAGGCTTGGCTCCAAACTGTTGAAGCACTTTGAGCTACGTTCTTTGTATGAAATGTGCTATACAAGTGATGAAAAAGGAGAAGAAGAAAATTATTGTTAACAATAATAATGATAGGTTTAGCTTTTTAGGTTAGGTTTTTAAAGTATAGATAATATGTTTGTTTGGTTGTTACAGCAGGGTCGGTAGTTCAAATAGGTGGCTTAGTGACTGGCCCAGATTAAGTCAGAGGAAGTGGTAAACCTCCCAGCAGTAGTGTTGTGCCTTTATTTAACTAGCAAAACAAACAAAAATGTAGGTTACTTCTTTTAAGAGGTTTATGAACTGTCGAAACTAAAACATGCTTTCTGCTCCATCAAAGTTATAACAGTTATAGGTGTAACACATGTGAATGTATGTTTTTTTTGGTATTATTTTTCACTTCTCAGGATTAATTATTGGTACTTAGTTGTTTCTTAGGGTGAAAAATGTAATCGTTACTGTCTCCGTTGCTTTCACACCCATAAGAGTTTGTGCTCTGTGCTCAGGTGCAGCGGAGTGGGCAGCTGATGACCTCGCCCAGCCCTGTGCCAATGGCAGGCTCGGAGGGCAAAGTCCTGCCGGTCAACTTCCAGGTTGTGACCCCAGTGCAGCAGGTGAAGCAGTCCCCCAAGACCCCCCAGAATGTGCCGGCCAGCCCAGTGGGTGACCGCTCGGCCCGCCACCGCCAGATCCTGCCTAAGCCCTCGGCCACCGGCGCCCTGGCCCTGCGCTCACCCTCCACCCTGCTCATCACCAACAGCCCCATCAAGACTGTTATGCCAACGCCCCACGTCAGCTCGGTCAACGTGGTCCAGATGACCGCCATATCCCTGGGCTCCAGCAGCAGCAGCGGTGGAGGCGGATGCAGCGGCAGCAACACCATCACCACCGCCGCCCCCATCTCTGCGGCCAGCTTCACCAGCACCTCCGTACGACCCGCCTCCACCGGCCTGCCCGGCTCCAGCCTGTCCGAGGAGCACAGGCCCAGTCCGCAGGTCCGGAGTGGGTCTGCCGTGCCAATGCTGTCCTCCTCTGCGGCCAGGTCAGCGGCTGAGCCGCCTGCTTCCAGTACCGACGCCAAGACGGAGCCCAAAGCCATAATGGAGGGAGGCAGAGCCCCGAGCGGTGCTACCAAACCCCGCGTGACTCAGGAACCAGCCGGGCAGCACAGGGGGGAGCCAGGTGGGCCCGTGCCGAGGGCCGCCAGTGTACCCACCCCCCTCGCCAAACCCTCCCCAGGATTAGATGCGTTCACTGGGACCAAATACAACGGCAAGGCCCCGTTTACCGGGGTCGGCAGCAGCACTACTGTGGCGCCTGGCAGCAATAATTCTAAAAATAACAACGACAGCACTTTGTTTCTGAGCGTCGCCAATCAGAACACCAGCACTGCTCTGTCTTCGGCTAGTGGCGGTGGTGGTGCGACCGGAAGCCCGCCCAAGGAGAGTCCCCTGTCCTCCAGGAGCCCACGCAAGCGCTTGGGCCCCGAATCCAGCCCGACCCCTGTGAAGAAGGTGTTTGTGACCCAGCACTCGTACGGGGCACCAGAAGGGCTCAGGCCAGCATTTGGAGCTGCAGTAAAGAGGGGGATCAGGCCCGGAGGTCCGGCCAGGCCAGAGAGTGCCCCAGCCAGTGCGGCCGCCAGAATCAGTGTCCGAATGAACTCGGCGACCCCGACGCGGATCCTGGCTCTCTCCGACTCCCCCTTCCGGCTTTCAGGCCATCGCCGAGCCCCAGCAAAACATCCTGCAGAGAAAATGTGAAAGCGCCATGTCCGTTACAATGGCCACTCCTACCACCACGAGTGCCTCTGCTGGGCAGGTGTTGCTGCAGCAGCAACACATGAATCATCCCCAAGCCATAGTCACTGACGCTGACATGCTGGATGCTTCAGTTAATGAGTTGAAAAATGCCATGTGGGCAGAAGGCCATATGGGGGCTACCCAGCAACACCAGCAGCAGCAGCAGCAACAACAACAACAACACGCACCACAGCAACAGCCAGGGTGTGTCCAGCAGATGACCGACCACAAGCAGATGTCTGCCCCAGCCAGGGACACTCTCCCCATGATGGGCCACGTGCCCACCTCCGCTGCCCAGATGGCTGGCCAGCTCCAGAATCCAGGCATGATGGACTTCAGTGGGCCCCCGCCAAACGTGGACTTCCCCTTCCCCTTCCACGACGATGACATGACCCAGGACAGCATCGTGGAGGAGCTGGTGCAGATGGAAGAGCAGATGAAGCAGAGGAAGGCCCTTCAGTCAGCCCTCAGTGGGGGCAGCAGCTGCATGGACATGGGTGGAGGAGGCGGAGGAGGAGGGGGAGGAGGAGGAGGGCTGCAAGGCCAAGTTACCCCCATGCAGAGCTCTGTCATGACGCCTCACCACCACACAGGCACGCCGTACTATAGCTCAGCTCACGGCAGCAGCACCACACCTATCCAGACGCCCACCCCGACACCCACGCCCACCCCGACCTCAGAGATGATGGGAGGTGGCCAGGGCTTGACCCGCGAGAGTCCCTGCTCCAGGGTGGCACCCACCACCCCCGTGGACAGCGCCCTGGGGAGCAGCCGGCAGACGCCCATCGGCACCCCACACTCCAACTGCAGCAGCAGCGTCCCACCGAGCCCCGTGGAGTGCCGCAACCCCTTCGCCTTCACGCCCATCAACTCTAGCATCACCGGCTACCACGACGGCAGCATTGTCTCCAGCAGCCCCGTCAAGCCCATGCAGAGGCCCATGGCCACCCACCCGGATAAAGCCAAGCTAGAGTGGATGAATAACGGCTACAACACTGGCGGGGCAGCATCGAACAATAGCATCAGCATCCTGCCTAGTTATCAGGACCTGGTAGATGACCAGTTTCGGAAGCCCCACGCCTTTGCCATACCTGGCCAGTCCTATCAGTCTCAGGTGAGGCACCACGACACGCATATCAGCCGGCTGACGCCCATCTCGCCGGTGCAGCAGCAGGTGGCCAGCATGTCCACACTGGGCAAGCAGGAGGGCTTTGCTGTGCCCGCTCCCCTGGACGGCAAGAGCACCACATCCTCCTCTGGCGGCGGAACGTTCCGGTGTCGCAGCGTGAGCCCTGCTGTACGCCAGCGCAACCTGAGCGGGAACACGTCGGCGGCAGTCGG
Organism: Setipinna tenuifilis; assembly: GCA_030347295.1. Classification (NCBI taxonomy): domain Eukaryota; kingdom Metazoa; phylum Chordata; class Actinopteri; order Clupeiformes; family Engraulidae; genus Setipinna; species Setipinna tenuifilis. The sequence continues at coordinate 21,795,536 of CM059280.1, read as the reverse complement.
AGTGGGGGCCGTGCCCAACATCCCTCGGTCGGTTGTGTCGCCGTTTAACTCGCCCGTGACTCCGGAGGTGCTGAACATCTTCGCCAACAGCCTTGGAGAGGTTGGTGGGGGAGGCACCGGAGTGGGCAGTATGGCCCAAAGGAGCCAATCGGTGCCTCTGAATGTGATGATGCAGACGGAGATGCTGCCGGCTCAGGTGGCCCAGCAGGCGGGCGCCGGCAAGAACATCACCAGCGTACTGCTGAGCAAGATGGACGGCGATGGGGACGAGGCTGTGCGGGGCCTGGGCATCAACAACCTGCCCTCCAACTACACCGCCCGCATGAACCTCACCCACATCCTGGAGACCAGCGGCGGCTCCGGCTTCCACGGCAGTGCCAACCACCAGACCCTGGTCTCACCCGGCGCTTCGGCGTCCGCGTATGAGTTCCAGAAGCCCGGCTACCTCATGAAGAACACCAGGGCTGAGCAGGTCGGCTTCTCTGTCGGCAGTGGAGTTGGCCAAGCACAGGCCATGTCTAGCCAGCAGCATCATCAGCATCAGCAGCAGCAGCAGTCCATGCAGGAGTCACAGGAGCAGACTCAGGCTCTGATGCTGCCTCAGCAGAACCCTCTGCCAACACAACATCAACAACAACAACAACAACAACAACAACAACAACAACAACAGCAGCAGCAGTTAGATTTTAGCAGCACGGTCAAGGAATTCCTGAGGGAGGACAGCCTCAACCAGGCCTCCCAAATGGCCGGCCAGGTGTCCGAGCTCGGTGCCGTGGGCTCGGACTTCCCTGCAACATGCGACTGACCTCAGATCTGTCCAGCAGCATCAGCGACCTGAACACGCTGGATGCCAACCTCCTGTTCGATCCCAACCAGCAACAGGGCCAGTATGAGGACGCCACACTGGAGGAACTGAAGAACGATCCACTCTTCCAACAAATTTGCAGCGAGACTGTGAATTCTACTGGGTTTGACTGGCTGGAGAGTAAAGACCAGACCACAGTAGAAATGTTGGGGTAATGTTTATATATACATATAAATATATACATATATTATTTGTATTATTTCAAAAAAAAAACTGATGTTTTTTTATGTTTCTGTTTTTTGAAACTGTTTTTGTAAATTTACATAGAAGAAGGAAAAAAAAACAATTGTATAGCACACTGCTGCAAGTATCTGGAATGCTGACATTTGTTTATTTAGACTAAGTGCCAGGCTGAACAGAAATTAACACGTTTTTCAAGTATGCTGGTTCTCTTTTACAAAACTCTTAGTGCCACACAGCCCATTGCTAGTGCTGTCACAGCCATTTTAGGCTCAGCTGTTACTGAGGTCATAGGAGGAGGAAGAAGAAAAAGAAGGAGAGAAGAAGGTGATGATGATTATGATGACAATGATGTGTTTCTTGGGGACATATTGTGTTGAGGGTATGTCATGAAATGGCCAAATGTCTGCACTACCATAGTTCTGTTTATTTCTGTTTGATGTATTGTTTACACCAAGTGGGTTTTTCACAGTTGTGAAAATAACGCAACCCTATCAGGAACAACAAACAGTAATTCTGACAGTTCATCTCTCCTAAGCGGTACACCCAAATACTTAAACAGAATATTAGCGAGCACCTCTTGTACTTTGTCTTCATAGACATGGTACACATTGTGGTGTTCCTAGTGGCATTTCCCTAACTGAGATTAGCATTTTACAGAAAACTGAACAAAGACCAGGTGAGGCTCAGCTTGTTACTATTTGGCTATTTAGGGATGATGGCCTGTGGCAGATAGGCTTGTAAAAAAGCCACTGTAAAAATTATCTTTTGCAGTAACTGGAAATAAGTCAAAAGGGAATACCATGTACTGTTAAAATACCATCTCTGACTTGGTATATGCAGCTTTGTGCGTTGAGTATTTGTGCAGCTCAGCTCATCATTGGCAGCTTTCTAAATTGTTAATAGCAGATTTTCACCCTGGTCTGTGCTGCATCTTTGTCAATGTGTGTAGATATCTAAAAAATGATATGCAAAAGACAAAATTTTTTAAAAGAATCAATCGCTACCTACATACATAGGTACTCTATTATGCAACAAGCAACTTGAATCTCTAGAATAAAATTAGTAGTCAGTATATAGCTTTTATCTCTGTTGTGATCTCTAGACTCATGTGAAAACAAAAAAGCACTTTTTAATTAGCTGACAATGCTGTATCCAGTTTAGTCGATGTGCCAGTAAAAGAAGAACAAGGAATGTTAAGGATGGAATTGTGTAGTACTGCCTTTTGGCATCTCTCACCCCAATGTTTTTTTCTCAGGGTTTCTAGGGTATAATTTAAAAATAGACTAATACATAGTAATTAGTCAGATTTGTCTCCTCTAACAGTTCTTGGAACAACTGTGGTGACGATTATTATTTGTTTTGTAATCTTATAAAAGTTTACCAAATCGACCTCATTTTGATCATATTTAAAAAAACAACCACTTAGCTTTAAACACTCAAGTGAGGCAAGCGAGAGAGAGATCGATAAAGTTGAACATCGAGATTTTATGCAAAATGGATGTTAAACCCCTGCTGTAACATTACAATCAGTCGTTACACAGGGAAAATAATTTATAAGGGAGAAGAGATATATTGGGTTGAAAATATGCCATCGGAGTACCAAAGTGGATTACAAACATATTGTTCAAATCACAACTGTATGCTTTGGGAATACATTTTATAGTTAAATTTTTCTATTATTATTCATTTTGAAACTATGCATTTTTTTATTTTCATGACACAGCTGCTCACTCGTTGATGTGGCTGCAGGAATTTGTAACTTATTTGGTTTGTTTGATATTTTTCTCCAATCTGATATGTATTTTGTATTGCCATTATATATCTTAACGCTGATCAAATATTTTGGATCCTCAAATGTAGTTTACTTTTTTGTAAATTTGAAATTTGTTAAATGTTAAATTGAAAGTTTCTCTCTGGTGAAAGTTCAAGGCATAGTCGAGGGTAATAATTGAAAGGATTGTTTTGCTAATTTGGACTAAAGTGAAACTGTAAAAGGTTAAAATCTGGTGCATGGAAAGTCAAACAGCTGAATTTGTGCCTGGAGATTTCATGATCAAGACACACAGTCTGTTACGAAGTCATGTGGTTATTGTGGACTTTACGCCTTCATAGCCTTATGTCCGTACCAAAGAAACCATTCAATTGGAGGAAAAAAAAAAGATTAAATCATCATCGAGGAGGTCCACATACTCTGCCGATAGTTTTTATGTTTGTCTGACACTCGTTCAAATGGCCCAGGTGGCCATCAGGATAAACCCTCTTAGCTGTTGTTCAAGTCAACAAGTTAAGATCAGTATTTGTACTTTGCAACTCGAGCAACGTTCTCTTTAGCACTGGTGTATTGTATTGATAAGTAAGCTGGAAACCACACTACTGTTATGGTTTGGAAAGAACCAGTGTAGCAAAATTATATGTTTTACTTTGTGAATTTGGCTGACTGTTCTCTTCATATGGAATTTTTTTTATGTTGTGTAAATATCAAAAGCTGCACCTGGAGAGACTGCACTGTACACACTATGGACAGTACCGATGGTGATAACTAAGCACCTTCACTGACACTATACTGATAGAAATGGATCGGGAGTTTAAAAGTGCTGTATGTTTTCATCCCTGGTCCTTATTCATGTACAGAAAAAAAATGTGAGTGTATTTTGTTTTAATTATTATTATGTGTGTTCACGTCTTTTTTTCTGCTTATTGAGATTGAATAGTGACCTGCCTTCGCAGAAGAGAGTACTTTGAGTGAATATAGCATGGTTTATTAACAAAAGAAGTATTACCATATATTACCAGGTTGCATATCTTTCTGTGACAGATGGGAAAAAAATAGACACTGGAAATTCAAGAATTCAGATTTTTTACACACATCTGAGGTTCATGTTTATTGCACTAAAGCTTTGTTTTATTTATGAACCATCACTCGGGCAACTCATTCGGACTAAAAGCTGCAATTGGAGCCCACCAAACGTATATTTTTTTGAAGAACTTAAAAAAAAAAGGTTAAAATTGTTGAAAATGAAGTGTCATCAAAATGTGACAGTCAATTGTCTTATGTAGCAATGTACATTAATCTCAGTGAGATAAAACATAATCTAACTTCTCATACGTGAGAATATGAATAATTTTAAAAGAAAGTGAAACAAGAAAGAAGTAAGAATAGGATGAAAGCTGTTCAGGAAAACCGACACCATGTTCATTTGACTTAGTAATGATAATGTGCATGTTTGTAGAATTACATTGTACAGAATTCTCATATACTTACAAGGCCAGGTTCTGTCAGAAAGGTATAGCTACTCATAGTTGCATTGTTTTGATGTTTACTAATTCTGACAAATTATCCTTGTTCATTTTAATTGGTTCTGTTGATGTTTTTATCTTTTTATCTGTCAACATGTATGTAAAGAGAAGTTTTGATAGTTTTTTTTCTGTTTTGTATTCCTTTCGTGATTCAACCAACATTAAAAATTAAGCACTGATTTTTGGATATAAATGAAGAAAAAAATGTGTTCTCATCCAAATGAGCAGGAAGTGTAACTGCAGTGCTGTACCTCTCACTGGCCCTTGTAGGCTCCCTGTAAACCCTTTCCCCTCTGTAGGACTTGTAGGAAAAAAAATCGTCCCATGCCATGTATCTGTGCCTGGTGTACAACAGGCCATGCGATAGTTTGACAATGTTGCTATAGCATTTCAGCAATGTCTTTTTTTAATTATTATTATTATTAACATTAAAAGTGCTCACTGATGTTGAGATTTTTTAAGTGGTTTTAAAAACCAATAAACTTTTGTAAGTACCTCAGTACATTCTTTGTCTTGCTTGCTTCTTAATGCCATTTCTCATTCACATGTGATTATGTAATATACCAGTAGGCGGCGGTATAGTCTATACCTTGTACTACGTCAAGCGTAATTGCCATCTCGACATAGCCTACTTACATTCAGTATTGAGACTGTTGCCCTGTGGTTGTGTATTTGCAGTTTACCGTAAGATGTTTTAGAGAGACCTTGACTACATAGGTAAAACATAGCATAAATGGACAGTCATTAATAAGTTGCAACTTGTTCAGTTTGCATTCTAAAGTACTTTACATGGTTCCGACATTGTCCACCAGCACTTAGTTGGCAAATGTTTTTGAAAGAATTTGCTGTGTCTGATCTTCAGGTCTGCTCTGTTGCTATTTCCATGACTCACTTGCTTCATTTCCATAGTCCATGTGGATCCATCAGACTTCCCGGTGACGTCATTCAAGTGGAGAAGGCGCTCTTTAACACTGCCCCTGCGCACAGCAGTGTCATTTTACTGTAGACCGGGTCGGTTGTGTGAGCTGGTTGACACTTTTCTCTTCTTAATGGATGTGTAGTCTACCTTGGAAATTCGAGCAATTTCTTGAGCTTCACAAACTAAGCCGATTTGGGCACTGAACGCCATGGCTACAATAACGTGTCGAGTCCAATACCTGGAAGATACGGACCCATTTGTTTGCACAAACTTTCCTGAGCCACGAAGACCTCCGCCATACGACTTTTATGAAAATATTCCTCTTAGCGAACAAATAGCCGGAGTTCACAAACTATTAGAGGCACCCCTGAAGGTAAGTTGTGTTCCTTTAGTTTCCATGTCTTCTTATAACTGGAATATTAGCATGAAAGCTTCTTAACAGCTTCTGCAAGGTGCCAAAAGGTGTAATCGCACCGGTAAGTCATTTAGTATGGCAGTTAGTATCAGGTCAACCTTGTACAGTTCTGTGTCAAAGCCATTGTTTACAAACATCGCTTTTGGATTAGGTTTTCTTTGGCAGCTGTATTGGATCAGTCATATAGTAAAATTTGTAGTGGGTAATCGAGATTTGACGCACATTCAAAATCTTCACGTTACAGTAAGATCACATTTCGAACGCAACGCTGTCGTGGTATTCTCCACACTTCCCTGTTTACAAATTAGTCGTCGGGGAACTGCACATACCACTGCGGAGAGGGTTTCTCCTTATCCATCACAATGCGCGATTGCCTTGGGCGTCTCGTTGGTAGTTTTGGAATTCCCTCTGAAGCAAGTTCTGAGTGTCAAGCATATCCCCTAAAGGCTAAAATTAAATGCAAAACTTTAAAATATAATGTACCCTAGCCCATGTTGATTAAACCGACAGACACACATGGGACCTCTATCCTACATTGGGCATGGTATGTCCATTTTGGTGACGGATGCCACACACTGACCTACAGCAGGAATGCTAATCGCAGGGTAGAACTGTGTGTGGCTCAAGGCTGAATTGACTTAATACTCAAGGAAAGGGTGGGATCTGTAAACAGAAGATAAGCACTGGGAATGGGCTCCTCAATCACCCTCTTATTATAAGGGCATGTGTAGGACGTGGCATGACCAACGTGGTTGTGTTGTCCATTGGATTAAGACCTGCACAGCTTACTTAATCTTTGTCTTAACTTTTATTACTAACTTTTATGTTAAACTGTCACATTCGTGCTCAGGTTTTATATGTAAACCCATTTAGCACATCATAATTCATGTGATGTATCTGTTGCCCTACCTTGTGTGTTGTCCTGTAGACTTGTACGTGCCAGTTGTTTGCTGTTTACATCTGTCTGTGATCTGTGTGTAACACTGCACATGTCTGTTTCTTATCTGCTAGCTGGAGGAATGTGCCTTGCAGGTGGCTCCCAATGGAAACTACCTGGACCTGGAGTCATCTCTGGTAGAGCAGAGAGAATACCTCGAGCACTTCTTCGAAGATGTGGAGTAAGAGCTTGTTTACCAAACCACTTTATATGCCATGCATCGTGTGTTTGTTTTTTTTTTCCTCCCTCATATTCATCTTCTGTGTTGTCTTTAGTGGTTTAAACACTGAACTCATTGACGCTGGTGGTAAATCAGAGGTCAAGTGACTTTAGTTAATAGACCTCAAAATAATAACACTCCTTATGTACACTAATTAAGCTTACATTGTCTTTATATACATTTAACAAATAATCAGAGAAGCTTAGTGGAGTCTCTTAAAGAAAGTAGCACAGCGCGTTGAGTGAAAGGGGAGGCTTTGGCCTTTTCAACCTTTGTGGTGCTGTCATAATCAGGTGAGTCAGTTGACACCTCATGGTGAAAAGGCCTCCCTCTCTCCATTCTGTCAGCTCAGTGAGAGATCAAGCAGATAATCACAACACTGCCCAGAACTCCCACACGGCTCCCCCCTTCAAAAGTGCATGCAACACATTTCGCTGAGGTAAAAAAAAAAACTCAATGTTCCTATTCAGTTCTGAGTAGGAAGCAGCTGTCATTACCCCAAACAGAAACAGTTTGAAGTAAATAGAGGCAAGTTTAAAATTAGCTTTGGATTTTGGAATTCCCCCTTTTTTCAGAGGAAGGGTTTCCTTTGCGATTCCCATCCAGCCGAGCCATTATTGTCGAAAAGAAAACGGGCCTCCTGTTGAGTGGCTCCTGTTGGAGTGCTGTTGAAACACACTGCCTGTTTATCATGGACATCTCGAACAGTCTGATGTCTGAGAAGCCGTGCTGACTGACTGGGCACCGGTTTTGAGCTCTTGTCCAGCTGCAGTTATGAGCAGTATCCATTACACTGAATCATTTAGAGTTTCCTGGCTTAGCAACAGTAAGCCGCTTCAACAAGCGGACATCGCATCGCAACAACTCCCACTCACCCGTCTGCCCTCAGCCAGCCTGCCAGCAACTTCTGAATCACATACACACACACACACCGTCATCTGACATGAGCAACACCACACTGAGGCAGTCATCTTTAGAGATAACCTCAAGAAACATGTGTGTGCGTGTGTGTGTGTGTGTCAAATTAAGTCGGAACATAGTCAGAAGTTACAGCGTAGTTGAATCATGTACATTTAAGCGGACATTGAATGCTTGAGTGGATGCTGTCCTTGAAATCCGTGATTGTGCAAATTTGGATTCTCTCGGGTCAGGGGGGGATTTTGTCAGACTTGAATGACAATTAAATTATTTATGATGGTGGAATGCTTTGGCATGATTTAGATCTGGATGTGAACAGCATTGGGCCCCTGTGAATTCCCTGCAGCAAGATAAAAAGATGTCCTGTTCTGCTTTCGTGAATGTTCTAACCCCCTCAGAGGACTTGTGCTTGATAAATCACTCGTGTAAACCATTGAAATCATACCCAGCCTGTCATGCTGTTGAGAAATGTAAAAGATGCGACTGCAAAAATAAACACACAGACAGGGGATAAGGGATTTTAATGCTGTTGATGAACTCTTGTTCTTTTTGGAGAAGGAAAGGAAGAAAGACCTCAAGGTTCAAGCGCTGCTAAGTTTGTTTGCCTTGGATCCGTGTTGCTCTGTCAGAAAATATAACATGTTACCCAAGAGGACCTCCATTCATAATGCCTTCCTCCACGGCCACGACGATCGCTGGAAAGAAAACACGTATGATAATAGCAGCACTATAGCATGTGTGGATTAGTTTTGAGTACACAAGGGTCTCAGCTGGAAGCGAGAGAGGCCTTGACTGAGGAGAGCTCCACAAGTACTAAACACGTCGTATGATTTCAGGCATGGAAAATTGAAAGAAATGCTGACTGTACTGTACGTCCTCCATGCATTTATAGATCATGTGCTGTATGAAGGAGTCACTCACTCTTCGCTCTCTCCGACATGCACAGATGCATGCATGGAGAAGAGGTGGTCTGCTTTAAGGCCCTCTGCACTCAGGGTGCATAATTTCCATACCACCAGTGTCAAACTTCACCATAACTTTCCATAGTATAATCTCCCATTGGCTTTGTGTAGCCCTGCAAATAAGCCCTTCTCTCCCCCGCTGTTTCTTCCCAGTGACGAATATAAATGCCATTATAAGACCTTAGTCTCATCAGCAGACTCTGTAAATGTTGTTTTTCTAAATGAGAACAGCATGAATTTTTATTTGGTGTTTCTAGTTTGTGCTGAGGTCTCCCTCTCTCCTCTCTCCTCTCTCTCTCTCTCTCTCTCTCACAGGAAGGGAAAAAAAGCCCATCTTTATTCTGCGCACTCAGCTCTCCGTGAGAGTTCACTCCATCCTTGGTAAGTGCATTGCATTTTTTTCCCCCTCAGACTCATCTTTTAAGTGCAGCATGAGTTTTTAAATTGGTAGTCTTGGATTTTTGTGCAATTATTACACTCAGCTTTTAAGTTGCCATCTAGAGTTCAAATCCAGTACGTCTTCAGTCAATGTCGACGGATTGTTTCTCACAGTCTGTCCACTGTCCATTCATTTACTGAGCTCCAGGAGAGATGTAGTTTGCTTGGCTGATCAAATAAAAAATCAGTAATCCTTTTCCAAAATGGCAGCTGCATCTTTAAAAGTTGCAGGAGGTTATTCTGTCTGTCTGTCTGTCTGTCTTTCTCTCTCTCTCTGTCTTTCTCACTCTCTATGTCTCTGTCTCACTGCTGAGCCGATTTGTCAGAGCGTTCAAACTCTGTGTCTTTCCACTCGAGTCGCACATTTTTGCCAACTGCTTTGTGGATAGAGGAAAGTGGCTCACTTTTCCAGAAATGCTAAAATGATCCTTTATCCCTTCTGGGTTTTCCTTCATTTTCTACGTCTTATTCAGATCTTTCCCCCATGATCCCATCATTAATTCCATTTGTGGCACCAGTAGCAGCTTGGCCTGTGTTTAGTCTGAATGGACCTCGTCTTTAATATGTCAATCAATGGATTTCTATCAAAAGAGTTACATATGGGTGTTAATGAGATGGATGCAGTCTTATGGTGAAAATAGGGGGTCACAATGTAAAGTATATATTTGTGTGCTTGTGCATGTGCGCGTGCATGTGCGTACATCCGCATGTGTGTGTGTGTGTGTCTGTACATGCGCTCACTTCCACTATTATAGATAAGACTACCGCTGTTTTGACATGCAGGATGTTTCTGACATTCATAAATCTTTCGGACAAAACAAAACATTTTTTCATCATGACAAATGCCACTTTGGAAATGCTGCATCTGTGAGTTAGTGAGATGGGCACAGTCTTTGTGGAGAAAACAGGAGCTGCAATGGCTGCAGTTTGACGTTCAAGAGCCCATGTAATCATGAGAGAGGCAGAGCAGGAAACTCATGATCTTATAAGCAACTGCATGGGTGACATGAAGATAATGTACACAAGCTGGCTGATAAAGTGGACTGATAACCAGACTTCCAGGACACATATGCAGTTTTTTTCTCCCTAGTGAAGTTTATAATTCTCACTTTCGTAAGCCCAGAACAAGCTGAGGCACGACATGCAGCCTGCACAAAACATAATAGTGTCGTACAGCACTGCACAAAATGAGGAGACCTTTTTTCGAATTTAAAAGGAAAACTATTATAGGCCCACAAAATGTTAGTGATTATACTGGGCCTTGCATAACCCCCCCACCTCATTTGTCATGATTGAGTTCTTAGTGGAGTTGGCCCAGATTGTGGTTTGGAGCCCAAATAAGGCCTGCAGCATCTGTCAAGCTGCATGTGGCGACGTAACCTTTTTCCCATTTTAGATATCAATAGTCTGCTGCTGTCATTTCTAATACACTTATGATTTTCAAATACAGGGAGCAGGTAGGGAAAAGAGAGTACCCGATCTTAGGACAGAATGACGAAGCAGATGCCACAAAACTGAATGGATAAAATGTCACCTTAATTAACTAGGCATTTTTTCCTGTAATTTGGGATCTTTTTGTTGTATAGGGAACTGCCCATGCCAGTGTTCTGTCACTCTCCATTCTTGTCTAATGACCTGTGGCTAATGTCAAAGGCAGCAGGTGTTGGGGGTGTGGGGGGTGGGGGGGGGAGGAGGGGGTGGTTGAGGGAGAGAGAATCTGATTGCTTGGCGTGCTCAGAAAACAGTGTCAGTAGGGAACGCAGACCGATGGTTCAACAGGCTAGACTGGTTCCCTCACTCGCCGTCTTCTTTTAGGTCACACATCATCTATTCTTATGCGGCGCATTGTTATTTATTGTGTCGGTGGAGCTATCTGAGAGCTTCCCAAAGAGCTACCTATCCTGCCCGTCCTCTAGAAGTGGTTTGCTAGTTTCCTCATTCTTTTTTTTTTAATGTCGTGTTCAGAGAGTGATCAGGATTTCATCTTTACAGACTCTGAATGAGCCTTAATGGACACGATTCATACACTTTACATGAAGTGACCTTTTATGATTATCTGCTTAGTGATGTGATATTTTTAGCTGGCCCTGGAAAGTGTTGTGCACGTAGATGGTGTAATAAGCCACTCATAATGTGTAATGACCACTAACAACCCTCTGTGTTTTATGTGTGGAACCTTCCAGAAATGAGTCACATATCGGCGCTTCCTATGCTGGCTTTTCCTTAAGTGTTTTCCTCCTCCTGAGTGAGTGAGGTGTTTTCCAGTCACGCCCGAGCATTGTGGGCACCGCAACAGAACAAGCTGCCCTCTGTTTACTGGTCCTGTGTCAGCTTCCCTTAGAACATATTATTTAATCACTTTTCATCCCAGTGTTGTGTTGCTCGAAGTTCGATTCAGTGGCGTAACTCTCTGAGGCATATGCGTGTCCGAACCAGCTGTTCCCTCACCCAGTGCCTTACATCCGTCTAGGAAAACACTGTGAATAGAGGGATCACATGGTCTCAGTGCAAGGAAACTCTCACTTCATACCCTTGTGCCAGTTGGCAAAGCCTCAAAGAGGAATGGCGAATCCAATCCATCAGTTACTTCGTTTAGGCCAGTTAAAGCATAGACTGCAGCTGATGATTGACAGTTAGTAATTGACTTTGTAGTCTAGCGGAGGCCATTTCACTTTGATTGCTGTTGTGCAGATTGCTAATGCTTTTTGTTTTCACGTAGGCAAAAGCTTTCATAAATAATGATTCCACTTTTTTATTTTTTGCACTTCAGTATTTTATATAATATTATTTGTAGTCTAAAATACTTTTTTTTATCCACCGTTACTACTTCAGTGGCCTTGCTCACTGATAGATTGAATGTTTTTTAGTACACAAGTATCACAAGTTAATCGAACCACATAGATGAAGTTTCCAGAAAGGAAATTGCACAGTGCAAGTGAGGCCTTCAAAGCTGTGTATCACTTTGGCATGTATACTGGGGTCATATATTTACTTGTCCTTGTGGTCTGCATAATGTAGATGGACTAACATATTTTCTGATCTTGGGCAATAAATCCTCAGGCCTTTTCACCTTCATACAGGATGTTGTCAGTTTCCCTGTGAATTCCAAAGCCTATTTGTGTCTGGCTTTGTCACTGCCAAAAAGAGTAGGATGTTTTTCCACCTCTTTTTCATTTCTCCAGATGTATAGTCCTGGAAAAAGTAGGAGTGAGATAAAGAGCCCAACCTTCAATGGCGACTCAACGTTAACGGAAGCTAATTATAAAAGTTGGCAAAATCTGTTTTCAAATCTTGCACCATGATCAAGATCCTATGCACAAACGTCAGGGTGATGGCTCAGTGCACCTATTCGCTACATGATAACTTCATTTCGTGCAAGAGAGTCTTTGCTCATTGGCTGACTTTGCCCTTCACCCATCGTATTAATGATGTAGTAGTTGTTTTTCCTTTCCCCTCCTCTTTCTTGCCTTATTTCTTTCTTTTGTTTCTTGCCCTCCCCTGCCCAAGGAGGTTATCCTGTTTTGACACGTACATGGGGCCTATTGTACGGGAAACCAAAGGGGGGGAAAGGTTCTTAGGAATAGCCAACAGCCTGGGCTCGTACGAGAGCTCGTACGTAGTGTTGATGTGTGGATTCATGTCCTGAGTTGACTCACAGTCTGTTCAGACATGAGTCGGTTTCTCTTTCTCTGTTTTTTCGGTCGTTGTCGGTATTTTACCCCTCTGTGGTGTAGAACCATTTGGGATGTGGCAGTGAGCGGGCCATGGTGCCAGTAGTCAGTAAGCTGTTTGGACTTGTTTCCTTCCACTCGCGAGCAGCAGCGAGGTTGCCACATCATCTCTGTGCCTTCCAGTAAAAATTCACAGCTGCGAAACATTGAAAAGAAAAGTACTTAATGTCTTAATAGCACTGTTATATTGGATAGTTTAAGCACTGTACAAACTGCTTTCACCCTGCTCCATGCACTTACTGCTCTGCGCAGTCTTCTGACAGTCTGTGGGGGGTAGTCATTTTCCTGAAGTACTATTATTGGCTCTATTATGTTACATGAAACCTGGTTTTTACTGTGTGGTATGAATAGAGTGGAATTCTGTTCCTTTCTTTTCAGAGAACAGTATGAAGAAATGGTAAAAATAAAGAAGTTCAGGACTATAAAAATGACTTGCATTCTGTTCTTTAACTGACTTCCACACAGTGCAGTGTTTGCAGTGATAGATACAGCATAGTGAAATTGACCAAATGCTCTTGATGCTCGTTCTTATGGACACACGGCACATCTCTTGTATAAATATTTGAATTTGGAAGTGGATGGTCATTAATGACCATGATATTGCTGAGTGTTTAAACATTCTTAAAATGATGCATTTCTATGTATACACAGCAATAGGAAACGCTGCTCCCCTGAATCTAGGTCATCTTAGCATGGCCAGAGACGTTCTAGTAAGTAAAGTGTCTCTGCCATGGCAAATTCTTCCGTTTCTTCTCCCTGCTTATTTCATGTTCATGCTAGCATATTAGCTTAGCTATGCTAGACAACAGGTCATAAGTCACACGGTCTTCCCCGTGCTCTGTATAGACGCTGCCTTGCAGGTCAAAGTAAACTGTGTGTCTGTGATTATTAACATAACACACGGGCCTTGTTTTTCTCACCTGCAGCTGTACCAGCTGGTGCCAAAGTACAGCCAACATGCATACTTTTCACTCCAGTGCTATCCCCATCCACACACTGCAGCCTGGGAGCTCCCGTCATCCCCCATGCTTTTATGAGTCCTGTCTTTCCGTGCAATGTTTTAGACCAAACCAGTGTCAGCTCTGTGCTTCCTAGCCAATTAAAATAACTTTTGTTTATTTTTGTTTGTTAATTAGCTTTTTGTTAATGAAGCACAACAGTGATACAGATGATTGCGACAGTGCAATCACCTTTATGAAGCACCAGTATAAAACAAAATGGCTAATGCCGTTGTGTTTTGTTGAGCCCCATGGCTTCAGTTGTGAGTCCTCCTGGGGCCGTGCATGCTAAAAGCAGTCAGGTTGCAAAGCCTCTGCAGGGCCCCGTGAGTCTGGGCTGCCCACTCTGGGCCATACCGCACAGCTCTGTCCTGAGGGCGGCCGTTGGCAGCTGCCGCTCTCCGGGGACAAGGGTGGTTAGCCGAATCGCTGCTTCCTATTGGCGGATATTTATAATTTGTACTTCCTGTCGTGGAGCTCGTGGAGGGGTACACGCCGTGCTGTATGCAAACACACTGTTTTGGTGTTTTCTCCCTCTCTCTCTCTCTCTCTCTGGTTTTTCTTGTTTTTTTCATGTGCATCCTCTGAGTAAACTTTTCCTCATGCTCTCTCTCTCTCTCTCTCTCTCTCTCCCTCTCTCTCCCCAGAGAGAGGGGGGTGGGGATCTCTGGAGACGCATGAGAGGGCATCTGACTCTGCTGTCCTGTCTGCCCTCTGACTCACATTGTCATTATAGATCTCTTGCCTCATATGGCCACTGAGGAGACCCCTTGTACTGCCAGGGAAGTTTAGCCCGTAAAACATCTTTAAAAACATCTTTCCATGATGCCAGTGATGTCTCCCAGGCATCCATTGCCCTCTCGTGTTCCCCTCCCGGTTGGCCAATGCTCTGGCATGTTATTGTTGGCTTATGGGATTAGTCTTGCCCACCCCGGACCCCCCACCCACCCCAACAACACCACTCACTCCCATAAGTCTTAACTCTTATGTCTCTGACCGCATGTAACTCTGAGTCTGGATATGGACCGAGTTCCACAGCCACTTGGCAAAAGCTATCTAAGGATGCACGCTCAGGGCTTAAGCATTTGGCGTCTCTACGCTGGGCCTTCTTTTGCCGGGCTTTTGGTAGCACCTGCCTTCCCTCGGCACTGTTGTCAACCCACCAAACCCCCACTACCCCCACCCCCAGCCCCACCTCCACCCCCGGCCCCTCCAATTGGGGATGTGGCCTTGGGACTGTTTGGATGCCTGACTCAAGCCTGGAAGGTTCTTCTTGGCACAGTACTCTTGTGAGATGGGTTTTTTTTGTCCTCAACATTGTTAACGATATTATTTAATCTGGGGTTTGAAGTCATCACATTAATTTGCTATTGGACTATATTCTCAGTTGAAAAATGGTATAAAAATAAACCAATTTACCAAAAAACGATACAAGGAAATTCCTTTGTAAATTAGGCACAAGGCTAGAGAATGTTTGTTTCTCCTAAAAAGCACAGCCATGGTGTAACTATTTTTGAGCACTGGTTCTCTGCTTTTTTTATAGCGGGACTGGGACCACACTGGGAAATTGCCTGTGAAGATGGTTGCCAAAAGCCTTGATAAACCGTATTAACCTTTTGGCATATTGACAGTCAGGTGCGAGCTGAGCGCTGTGTGTTTGTTCTCCACATCCCTCTCTTCCTCTCCCTCTTGCTCTCTCTCTCTCTCTCTCTCTTTCTCTCCCTCTCCCCCTCTCTCTTACTCCCTCACTCCTGTGGACAGGAGGGTTGCCAGACTCCCTGCTCCGAGCCTGTAGTTATCGGGCCGGTCTGGAATAATAACCCTGGCCCAACTGCTTATCGCAAATTAAAGCACTGGCTCCGATGACAGCATACTTCTCCACTGCAGTGCCCTTTGGCTTGGGGGCCAGGAGGTGTAGGGATTTGAAAACAAATCTTTTCCGTGCCGCCCAGCGCCTCATTGTGCGCAAATGTCTCAAGTGCCATGAAAACCTTTGTGTGTTTGTTTGTCTGTGTGTGTGTGTGCTGATGTGCATGTATGCATGCATGTGTACATGTAGGGTGTGTTTGAAATGCATGACTGCTTGTGTGTGTGTTAAGTACACACCTGGAGTTTGAAAGCTCTGCAGAAGCGCAGAGTGCAGTACATGTGTTTACATGCTGTTCTGTCTTCGGACCGCTTTGGATCTGTGTGTGTGGGATTATTAGCCCCAGTGGCCGGCTGCTGATGCCAATCTGTGCGGCCTCCACCAAACGAAGGAGCTAAGCGCTGCCAGATGCCCAGCAGCGGGCACTCGCTTCGCCCACGGGCACTAGGCCTCCGCTCGGGTTGGCTACACATATCTCTGGTTATCAGCCATGCGCTTTCATCAAAGCACCTTTTGAGCAGTGGAACCATCTTGGTGGAGTCTTGTGTCTGTGTCTTTTGGGGTTTTTTTTGTCTGACTTTGAGGAAAGAAAAGGCTTTTTGTCTCCATTCCTTATATCTACTGCATTTGTTTTGTCACGGCTGATGAGGTTGATCTGTGCTGCTGAGACTCTTAGGCTTGCGACAGCAGATGGTTCAGTGCTGTGCTGTTGCAAAGACAGGCCCAGTTGAATGCTGGGAGTAATTTAGATTACTCTTGCCTTGGCTTCTTTTTCTCAAGAATGTTTTCTCCCTAATGATGTGGGTCTCTGCAAAACTTTACGTGTGTCCATATATGGGTGTGTGTAGATGTGTTCCAGTGTGTGTCTGGCCTTACCTTGAAAGCAGACCACCTAGGGTACTTTGACGCATCACACATGCGAACTCTGACCCTTGACCCCAAATTGTGTTTAGTGGACCTTTTAACATGTGTCTTTTTATGTGACCTTCAGGGGGTCTCGCTGCTCCGTTTGGTCAGTAAAAAAAAAAAAAAAAAAACGTCCCCGGGTGCTGTGGTCAGTAAAAAATGTCCCCGGGTGTCAGTGTACAACTTAAATGCCCTGGACCAACTGCTGAGTGTTTGCCTCTTTTAGTCTAGACAAGCACCGCATGTTTATTTTGGTTCGTTTCAGTGTGGAAACCCTCTTTTGGAGGTGCTGTGTTTGTGAAGGAAGCAGAGGAGACGAGAGAAAAGGACGGCTCCGGGTATCACACTGAGAGGAATGTTGACATGGACCCCTAGCCGACCACCAGTGAGCGAGCGGCCAAAAACAAAGAAACTGATTTTTCACACAAAAGGGGTTGTCAATCAGCGTGTCATCCTCGACACACAACTCCTCCTCAACAAGGGAGATCCTGAGAAAAGTGGATTATTTGTTTCTAATGGGTATATCGCTCAGTTGGGGTTGCACAGGGTTTAATATCCTGTTTGTAATCCTGTAGTTTTTTTTATCTAGTGTTATGTTTACAGAACCGTAGCAAGAGGCACATAAAGCCTCCAACATTCAACCTTTAGGTTGAAGAAACTTGGCTGTCAATCAATAACACGTCTAGTTCAAAGAGCAAGCTTGATCAGATTGGATATATCAGTTACAGTTAAACATGAGGGGTGTGTGTGTGTGTGTGTGTGTCTCATCCACAAGTACTACCACCCACACACAAAGAGCCTATTCCTGCAGCGGCTTGAGAAGACCCTTTAAGCCATGGCTGTGGTTTTTGTGGTTAAGCCCTCAGGCAATAAAGCTTCTTCTAGGTTACAGTGAGTTCGGCATTAACGTGACTGCACTCAAGTGCATAGTGAGCCACTGACCTGAAACCTTTCCTTTAAGTCTAGGTCTATTCACTAGCGCCCTTGCATATGCTTGCGTTCTGCTTTCCTATTGGGGGATGGCGGGGTTGTGGGGAGCTGTTCACTTGGACTTGCTGGCGGCATTGTCCAGCCTTCTGGCTCTGTTGCCTGTGACCTGGAAGAGAGCTGGAGTATGGCAGAAGGAACATCTCATTCTGATCATCTCATCCTATCTGACTCAAGTGCTGCAAGAATGTGCTGATAACTCATTACTGACACCACCTCCCAACACACACACACCCCCACACCCACACAAGCACAGCTACACACACACACAAACAGATGAACAGATCACACACAGAACACATCCCAATCACCATGGTATTTTTATGAGGTTGTTAGGGAAATGTTGTTTTGCTACCGGTAAATACTAGCAGACACGTAAGTGATTTACCCATAGTCACATTGGAACAGTGGATCTGATGGGACTTTCACTGTAGGGAATTTTTATATGATATCTCAGTTTCGATTATAGGAATACTATGAATGACCCAACAGTTTCCACTTCCGCCTCGTCGTCATCTGAATGGCACATTGACCTACATGACCACATCTTTTACGACGCATAGGAATGTAATCAGCTCTTTTTCAGTCCTCATTGCATTATAGTCATAATTCTGCCTTGTGGTGATTTCCAGGACAGGCATTGCTCTGTTGTTTCACAGAGATAAATATAACTATGCAGCAGGTAAACACAGGGTAGGGGTGGCGGTGTTTTTGTTTTCTCTCTCTCTCTCTCTTTCATATGAAAGATCCCTCCTTCACACAGCTCTTCTCGGAATCGTTCCCAGCGCACCATTTGGTTGTCCTTGCAAACAGTCCCAGTGTTTGGATTTTGCGTGTGTGTGTGTGTGTGGCTGTGTGTGTGTGTGTGTGTGTGTATCCCTGTGTGTGCAGATGCGTTGTAAATATTTTCGCCTTGTTGACTGCAGCCACCTCTCATCATGCTTGGGCCATGGTGTCAACAGCGGCTCGCAGGGATTTGCTGTGAAAAAGGGGCAGTGTGTGTCCACAGCTATCTGCGCATCTCAGATGGAGAGACAGTCAGCTCGGCTCAGCTCAGCTCTCTGAGAGGGCTCTATTGGACACACGAGATGCCTGTGATGGCAGTGCTCATAAGAGAAGAATGGGAAGAATGGTGGGGGGGCATAAAGATCAGATTGGGGCACTGGGAGTCCGATTTATGGAACACCATGGCCGTAGGCATGAGGGTCTCATGACCACACAGGCTGAGGGGAAGACTGACTTCTGGTATAATTAATATAATGAGCTCGGTTAGGGGACAGGCCAAAAAGAGGAAAAAAAGACTTTGGGAAGCTGTTTCCTGCGATCGTGAATTTCACAGAGACCCTGGTGGCAATTCAGAGAGAGAGAGGATCCCTGTCTGCCATTTGTGTATTCATTTGGCTGAAAACATCCTGGACTTGATAAGTCTGTTGTGGTGTACTACAATTTGTTTGTATATGTGTGAATGTTTGGTTGTTTTGTGTGAGTGTGTGTGTGTGTGTGTGTGTGTGTGTGTGTGTGTTACACAGATAAGTTTTCCTGTCTCCTGCAGAATTAGCTTGGTTCTTCTCATGGAGGACATTGTGTGTTGTGCGTTATCTGGGTGAAACAGGCCCTTGTGGTGTGGCGTGTGGCTTTTTCTTTGTCCCTTCTATAGCCTGAACTTGTGTCTCTTCCTCCTGATGTGACCACATAGGCTCGAGCTCTGTCTCCTGGCTGCAGGGCTAAGAAGGAAATGCTCGCAGGGAGTGAGTAAGAGAGGGAGGCAGAGAGACAACAGAGCAACACCACAGAGACAAAACGTAGCTCATGACCATCATAGAAACGGACTGGCCGTTGTCAAAGCAATAAGGAAAACCCGAGCTACCACAGAGCAGAAAGAACTACCTCGCCGTTCCTCTTCCATGTCATGCTCCCATTGATGTTACTGACTGTCCGTGAAGATTTACAATGGAATGTGCTCAACCGAGGATTTTTACGGCGTATCCTCCGGAAATGTGCTTAACCATGGCGGAATCCGCCTATGCCCTGGTGCCATGCATTCGAGCGCTGCCATCTCCCTTCTCTCATGCGCCACACTACCGGTGTGTGTTCCAGCTCCAGATCGCGCTGAATTGCTTTACATGCAGGATGCGTTGGTCTCCAGCTGAATGACATGGCGTGTGGGTTTTGGCTGATCCTTGTTGAATGCCACATTAAACCAAAGCTAGCCACGCGACCTTCAGTGTTGCTGCAGCAGCACCAGCCAGCAGCAGGCAAAGTGATCAGGGCCCCGGCTGTGTTAACAACAGTGAAAGTCTCTCTGTGTCTGAGTTTGCAATCGGTGGTGGTGGTGTTTAATCGGCATGGAGTCCTTTCCAGTGTCTGTGTCTTTTACAACAGGATATCTCACACGTGTGCATGGCACTTACACACAAATACACACAGACACACACTCACACAAAGCGGGGGGTGGGGGAGTACAGTTGTGGGCAAGTGTGACGAAAACTATCAGGATTTCTTTGCAGGCTCCACATAGGAATTCATGTTTGTTTTTACAAGTGGCCTAAAATAGGTGGTGTACATACACACACACACACACACACACACACACACACACACACACACACAGATACAAGTGTCTGCAGAGCCTGGACACACACCATACGCTCCGGAATCGGGAACGCTTCTTTTTTGGCACTGCTGGTGCAATATGAATTCCCAGACAGGAACTCCGTCAACTCTCCTCCATTCCCTACTCTCCCTACTGTGTCTGTCTCTGTCTGTCTCTCTCTCTCATTCTCTCTCTCTCTGCCTCTTTGTCTCTCTCCTGTTTTCTTTCCTTGTGTCTGTCCTTTCCTTCCTTTTACAGATTCTTTTGTCTGCGAGATATGGGAATTTCCTTTTCCATCTGGTCAGATATGCTGATGATTAACTTTTAGCTTACACCACTTCAGAGTTGAGTCATTGTCTTACACATGCCATTGTTTTATTACACAACACTGTTGCACACCCTGGAAAGAGAGGAAAGACATTCAAAAGGAAATGTTGTAATATTATAATAATTAATAATAATAATGATTTATATGAACTTTCTCAACCACATAGGAATGAGAAATGTTTCAGTTTTTTTGGTCTGGCCAATGTTGGTAATACTGATGCGTCATGGTCTTGCAAACGTAACAGGAGATTGTTGGAACAACGAAGAAAGGGAGGCCACTGACCTCTGTGCGGAGTAAACAGGAAGCCATTTTCCTCCAAATGGACATCATTCCCTATTGTTTTGAGTCTCGCACTCTTGTCTCTAGGTAACAGTGAGGTCGGCTAAATAACGGTCACTGGCTGCCCAGAGGCGTAGGGTTATGGCAAAGTCAGTAGCCCAATATTGTTCTGCCTCAAAAGCAAATACCACAATAATTCCGAAGCTTTAGCTGGTCTGGTCACGGTTTCAGAGGCCCAAATCCCGAAAACCCACAGTTTTGATTTAATGTTTAAATATGTGTGTCTAATACAAATAATCTCGCTGGTTTTCAGAAGCCACGTCTCAGTTTCGTCTCAGCTTTCTGCTTCGTCACAGTAGGTGAAAAAGTGGTTGGCCGTGTTGCTTATGCTGGATGGGGTGTCTTAACTAATGACAGGCGGTGAACACTCTTTTGGGCACGTGGTGCGAAGCCGAGGCCGCAGCTTAATCTTCGTGACGGTAGTTGCGCTGAGCGTCTGTCTTCATTTTTCCCCTTGGCCAGCAACATATGGAATTTCATTACGAGGCAAATTTGCTCAAGTTGCTCCATGTCCGTTTTTTTTACCACAGTTCTGATATATACAACAAATGAGAGTGTTTTTGAGAATCGTGTTCCTTTTGACTTATGTGTTTATTGGCTTGTTATCTGATAATATTTTGAAATATTTCTGGATTCACGCAAACATCAATCGCTACATGATGGGAACATGATCGACTTGGGAATTGACTGGAGGCAGACTTGGAAGTCCTTAAAAACGATAGGAATGGGACAAAACAAGTAAATAAATTTCCCAGCTACTCCATGATCCATGAGTAAGAGGTTTTTGATTGCCTTTGCGTGTGTGTGTGTTTGTGTTTTCCAGAGAAGCTGTACAACTCACATGGCCCCGAGCTCCGGCGGTCCCTGTTCTCCTTAAAGCAGCTGTTCCAGGTAATGCAGGCTAGAGTCACCTGCTGAATGTTGCGTCAGCACCGCAAACCACCTGTGTCATACAGTACCTTTTGCTTAAGTATCAACTTGGCTAAAGTACAAGAGCCTAAGCGCTGCCTGTTACCCCAGCGTCGAACAAGAGAGTTCAGAGAGGCAGCGGAGGGAGGAAATGCATACCAGTCATGCCAAAGTCTTTAAGTGTAATCATCTAGGAGATGAAGCCATGATAAGTTTAGACCTCAGAGGGGAAAAATGCTGAATTCATGATCATGCCACTAAGAATAGTAGGGCCTCATCCAGACCTGCTGTGTTCCTCTCTCTCTCTTTTAGTCAGCGCATTCAGAAGGGAAAGGTCTTTTGCTGTTTAATTCATTAAGTTTTGCCCTAGATGGACTGGTTGATAATGGGGCTATTCTTCACTGTATGGGATGAGGGGGAAGATTTTTCCCCTCAATGATGTTGGAGGCGGATGTAAAATGACTGTGATAGACCCACAGTCAGCCCTAGACAAGCATACAGTACATAGACACTGACCAAACCATTAGCATCAGAACAAAAGTTCTTGATGTGACAATGCCAATGTTGCCATGCAAGCACAAACGCAAACAGACCATGTTCCCTTTGTTCTGACCTGTTTGTTCTGTACTTTGATGTAGGATGACAAAGACCTCGTGCCAGAGTTTGTGAATTCAGATGGCCTCACCTGTTTCATCAAAGTAGGGGCAGAGGCTGACCACAACTACCAGAACTACATTCTTAGAGGTAAGAGTGTGCTAGCGGGGCGACCCCGCCCAGCTTCAAGCCCAGGTCTCTGGGGTACCAAACATGCACTTTGAGCGCAACGCCAAAAAGCCAGGCTCATTGGTATGCCAGTCAGAGCACACCCACAACCCTAGCTCTCCATCACAAAGGCCCGAAATTTGCGCCAAACTACAAGGCTGGTGTATATACAGGAGAAAACACTAGTAGTCGAGGTCTGCTAAAAAGATGTCATGTTGACAGAAACCACTGCTGTAGGGGACACATGGTCTTGAACGTGCTCTCTGGATCTCTAATTTATCGGCCCACGGCAGCAGGGGAAGCCAAGAAGATTTATTTCTCTTTCAAACAGCCCAGATCATGAGTAAAGATATCCCTGTAAACCAAGTTGGTTTTTCAACACAATGTTAGACACACAGAGAGACGTTCACATGGACAAGTCGAAACCACTTGGAACTGGTTTGGGATCATACCAGCTTCATGTGAACGGAGATTGGTTTGGATTGGAATTGGTTTTCCTGATCCCCCTGCGACTCCAGGCCGGGGCTGTTTCGAAACCACTTCGACTGCCATGTGAACGGGATCGGATTGGTTTTCATGTATTGCGCATGTATCAACGAAATAAAAAACGCAGTTTGTTCCTTCATACAGACTTTCTAACACAGCAGAATGCACAACACGTACGCGAATGCGTCAAACTCCTGGAACACCATGTTTGTATGCCGCCAGAAAGTTTGTTTATTGTCTTTATTTAGTAGGAACAGTGCAGAGCCCATAGAAGATGTGCCAGAGTATTACGTTTTTGTTTAAACCACCTTATTGTTTAAGTGGGTAATAATATCAGGTGAAAGGAGGAGGCTATGTAAATACATTTGCACTGACTGACTTGTAAGATTTTCTTTAGCCACTGTTTTGCGATGTGGAATAACCGGAATGAGAGGTGAAAAGTTCAGTCTCCTCTACGTGTCGTCTGTATGTGTAGGCATATGTGTGCAGTGCTGTAGTCTGCTGTTGCGTATACGATAAGATACATCTTACCTACGTAGCAGCTTTGTTGTGGGCAAATGTTTACTCGTGTTATGTCCATTATTTTAGTTATGTGTCGTTAGTCGCGTTATGTCCAACATTGTAGCATATAGCATTGTAAATCTTATCAGCCTGGGTCGTCATGGCTGGGTCGGCACGGTTTGACCGATATCTTTGGCATTTTTTGCCCAAACAACACGAAACTTGGTACTGCACACACTGGTAACATTATGATGACGCTGTCCAAATTTGAGATCAAGCGGATGAGTGGTTCAAGAGTTATGCGTGGAAGAGACGTTCCTTGTATTAAAAGATAATAATAGAAAGATAGAAGTTGACTACAGCGCCCCCAATAGCGTAGCGGAAAGGGCCGGAACTCCCGCCGAATCCGCTTAGACGAACTGCATGTGAACAGGGACTTGGGGGACAGACCACCCGTTGTGAACCAATCCCAAACCAAACCAATCCCACCATGTGAACGCAGTCACTGACTGTACACATTCACTGCAGTGACGTTCGCTGCAAGTCACTTTGCTGTGAGATATCTGATTGCATGGCAGTGTAAATATACAGAAACAAATAAGCGGGGACCCAGCTCGGTGCTGGTTCAGAGATATGGCGTGGAAACGTGCATTAAATAAATAAATGGCTGTCTTCGGCTCCGCAGCGCTGAGCCAGATCATGCTGTTTGTGGACGGGATGAACGGCGTCATCAACCATAATGAGACCGTGCAGTGGCTCTACACCCTGAGCGGCAGCCTGGTGAGTGTTTCGCTCCTCTCCACTCCCCTCCGTCCTCTCTGACCTCCCTCTCCCTCTTCTTCACATCCATCACTGCTCTTGTTAGCTGTAGTGTCCTTGGCAGATGTCTCCTGGGTTAGGGCCCTTTTACTGTTTGGGGTGGACAGAGGTTTTTGTTCAGTGTTTACTTCCAGGGGACATTTTCCTGGATTGAATTAGTCCCTTGGTGTCTCAGCTCCTCTCTACCTGAATTTGCAGACTTTCTTTCAGTTAAAAACTGAAGCCGTTTCATATTTCCTGATCTCATCAAATAAAGTGGTGTGAATTATAGAATGCATGTCACAAATTACCTCACGCTCACAGGGAATTAGCAAAACGTGTCATGACCTGTAATGAGGTACAGAAGCGAAAATGAAGTCATTTCCTTTTAGCAGTCATTGTGGTTCTAGTATAAAAAAAGAAAAAAAAAAGTATTCTGGATGCAGACTGTTCTGTTACTTCATCGTAACATGTCAATTACCTAAAGGGCCTAATGACAAAAATCTGTGTAAATTATCTAGTAACCCCAGTACAGAAAGTTATTATCTGCAGCATTGTGCCCAACTGATTACAATTTTATATAAACTTTAGAGGGTGTGGCGCTCAAACAGACTAGGTACAAAGAGGTAATAAAATGGAGCCCAGTATGAAAAAGGTAAACTAAACCTCTGCTGAGGGTAGTTCATTTGCATATAACAGTTTCCAGTTATGTCCATTACTCTTTCTGTTTCGGTTTGTGAACAGAGTAAGGGATTGGAGAATTTCTTTGACTACCTCTGCTAAGGAAATGGGGTTGTAACAAGTTTAAAGACTGTTAAACAGGAAATAAAGGAGAAGTGAAACTCACAGAAAGGGGGAAATCTCAAAGCGTCAGCAGATGTCATTGAGTAGTGGTTTAGAAGGGAAGGTGCTCCCAAGCCTCACTAGAGAGACATAGTCTGTGTAGAACGTGTAAACCCTACTTGTCATTCTAGATCTCCATAAGAGGCACTGTCGCCATCTAGTGTTCAAAGTTTTCGTTATCTTTCTTTGTGTTGCATATTTTTTGAAGCCATGATATGTTGTGTTCAGTTCAGTTGTGTGTCATAGTCTTCTCTTGAATTTTCTTTCTAACTTCTTAATTCTACCCCCCACCCAAAACCTGCTGTCTTCCTCGCAGTCGCGACTGGTGGTGAAGACCGCTCTGAAGCTGCTTATCGTGTTTGTCGAGTACACAGAGTCCAACAGCCCGCTGCTCATTCAGGCTGTCAACACTGTGGATGCCAAAAGAGGTATCTCCTCCTATACTTCACCAGGCACCTCAAAGCACTCTGCAGTTAGCCATCTCTTTCTCTCTGGTAGATGCTGCCAGCTTGGTCCTACATGACACATGCCATGCATCTCAGCTACACATTGTTCTCTATGTAGAGTAATCTACAGAGGGATTCATCCCATGTTTTGCCACGCTTTCTTTCCAGGGGTGAAGCCATTTACATATCTTGTAGACATTCTGGAGGAGAAGAATGGCTCAGACTCGGAGCTTCTGGTGTTCACCATGTCGCTGATAAATAAGGTACTGAAACCAGATGTAGCCTAAGACTGTAGACAGACCCATGAAACCGCAGTTGGACTTTAACCAGAGTTTAAACTGGACAGGAGCCCTCTGGAGGTCATCTCCTCCTCCTTACCTCGGCAATACAGCCAGCCGGAGCTCAGCTCCCTTTGCTACTGTATTTATAGTAAAACAATATAGATATTGACCACTGTGAGTAAAGAAGGGCTCCCCGTCCTTACAAAAGCCAATTTAACCACTGACTTTAACCCCAGTTATGTTGGAGTCTGTTAGCATCACTGCTCAAGTATATGGTTTGGAGAATAATTAGAGATTTACAGGCTTTGCTGTCTGATGCACTCCTTTGCAAACGTAGCTAAACATTCTGGAAGTCCTAAAAGTAAATCACAACAGTACATCATTGCTGGTCTCTGCGTGTCTGCGTGTCTCTGTGTCTGTGTCTGTGTGGTTGCACGTGTGTGTGTCCGCTTTGAATGATTGGAGAACTAATGCACTGGCTTGTGCACAGACGCTGTCAGCTCTGCCAGACCAGGATTCCTTTTATGACGTGACTGACTGTCTGGAGCAGCAGGGGATGGAGAGCATCATGCACAAGCACATGAACACCAAGGGGACTGAGCCCGACCTCAAACACCAGTTCACTATATATGAGGTACACTACACCGGTCCCGTTCCCCCCATAGCTAACCACCAAATCCCATGCATCTTTTGCTGGCCAAGCAGATGTTTTCCATGAGGATTGAACTTAAGTCTCTGTAGGCCGTATAGAGACTATGCTATGCTATAATGTAAGAGATATTTAAATAGTTTGGTAACTGGTTGGCTTCTTTTTTGAGGGGCAGTTCATGTGTGTAGTAGTTTACATTTCTTTTCTATCTGTCGTAAAGAGAATATGTATAAATATGTGTAAATATAGTATGCCTTTTTCTGTTGCTAAGGTTATGAAACGGCACACAGTTGTAAGAAGTAGTGACCATCACTTTTTTCTATCTCAGGGCTATCAAACCACTAACATGATGTATGAATAGATGATTTATTCATCATTGGTTTGTCTGTGTGCCTTAGAATGCTCTGAAGTACGAGGATGGGGAGATGGACGAGCCCTCCGCACACATCCGCAAGGAGCGCCGCAAGGGGGCGAGCAGCGAGCAGGAGGGCCGGAGGAGCCGGAGGTCCTCTGCCAACCTCCCCGACCTGCCCCTCTCCTCCTCCCCGGCCCCCTCAGGCTCCCCCTCCTCCTCCACCCCCTCCTCCTCCGCCTCCCACAGTCGCACCACCTCCCCACTGCCCCCCGATGCTGGCAGCCCGCTGCCTCCCTCCACACCCAACTCCAACTGCAGCTCCCAGAGATCCTCCCCCGTGCCCCCTCCACTGGCCTCCAACGGTACTGCAGCCGGCCTTCAGGAGCAGGAGCAGCGGGCCTCTCCCACTCCGTAAGTGCACGTGGATGGCTGCACGTATGCGGACGCGTATCGCTGTATATGTGTACGTGCATGCTTGCATAGGTCTCACCGTCAGCCTGGCTACACCGAGTGTGCTTGTGTGTAAAAGCTCATCACCCCCGAAGTGTTGCTGTGCATTGCTAAAGTCTGAAAAGCACCCTTTTGTCCGTCCGTTGTTTGTACATCAGTGCATGGCATCACATGTTGAGATCGCACATGAAGCAATTAATCAGCACTATGTTTTAATGAAAATTCTCCCTGTTACAAGACAAGCTACTGGTTTGCATCCACTGAGTCTGGCAGTGCATGCCCTGTTCCTCCATATCTTGTTGTCCACCACTGTCTCACTCTGTCTGCAGTCAGCCTAATCCCCATCTCCAGCCTGGAGGCTCTTCTTTTTCAAGGGGAAAATCCTAAATATTGATCCATTGATTACTCATATGCTAGTGTGCACTATGTAGTGAATGACCTAATGGGACTTATGCCCTACATAGTATACTCAGATAGGGCCTTAGTGTAGCTGCCCACGTGCTTTGCTTTACGTGTACACCAAAGAGCACTCCTCTCCAGTTTCCTGCCTGCCTGCCTGTCTGTCAGTCTCTCAGGAACGGTTCAACGGTCAGATAAAATCCCCCACTAAAGATTACACTGCTGACAGATGACCGTTATTTACCTAGCTTCAGGCTATAGGAATACCTCTGTGCCCTCTGTGCTTTGTGCCTTAGTTATGGTAGTGTGTGTGTGTGTGTGTGTGTGTGTGTGTGTGTGTGTGTGTGTGTGTGTGTGTGTGTGTGTGTGTGTGTGTGTGTGTGTGTGTGTGTGTGTGTTTGTGTCTGTCATTTTGTCACAGTCTGCCGCAATCTGTCTTTGTGTGTTTCGTCTTTTAAGCATGCCTAATTGTATACCGTCATAAGCAAAACTGAGCGTTCAAGTTTAGGAGAGTTTAGCTAAATTGTCACAATTTTAAAACGCAGCTACATAATTAGCTACATTTCAAATGAGCTAGTACATTGTGTGACACACCCCCTCAGTTTGATTTGAGGTGTTAGGAGCGTGTCTTGATAAACTATCCTTGACATTTAGCACCAGCTTGGTAGAGTTATCACACTGATCAGACAGCAGGCTGTCACATGCCTCATGTGTAGAAAGCTTAAAAAATGTGACTGATGGGGATCATAGCTTAGTCAGCAGACAAAAATTGGTCTGCAGCGTTGAAAAGCAGATTAAATTTAACATTAAATATTAACATTAAACATTACATTAAATTACACTACACAGTACACATGGGTCGTCCTTAGGGGAAAACAAGTGTTTCTGCCTTGTCTATGTGTTAAGCCACTTTAAATGCACTAGTCAAAAGAGACTGAAGTTTAATATGTGAGATTAAACAAATGTTCAGTGCTTTATTTAGGCTCCAGAGGCATCTATTTATGCCAGAATTAGGATCACAAGGAACAGCTAAGGAACTACAGGCCTTTGTGTGTTTTGTTGTGTTTGCAGACAGGCAAGATTGGCCTGTTGTTAGAATGTATTTTTACTGGCTTAATCATCCTTTATAACTGCATACCAGCTTATGCATCTTACTGTTAATGCTCTGAAATAGTTGTGTGACAATACAGTCAATCCAAACTAAGTTCCCAAGACATAGCCTTGGTCTTTCATTTGGTACATATGGTGCCATCATGATGATTTATCGTTTGCAGTCATCGTGGGGAAAATTGAATGTTATGACAGCAGCATACCTAACTCTCCCTTACGTATAGATGACGTTGGCTGTGCCTGAGTCTACATGCATGATTCTGTATGTATGTGAGTGTATGTCTGCAGACATGTGAGTCAGTTTGACTGTACGTTTGCATGTTTGTGCATGCCAGTCTGTCCATGTGTCCACATTTCTGTGTTGAAGTCTGTGGCTATGTTGGCTTTCTGTGTGCGAGTTGTTTATGTGTCTGTGTTTGTATCAGACTTCTTGTATATGCCTGTGAGAGCAGGGGACAGACAGACAGACAGACAGACAGACAGACAGACAGACAGACAGACAGACAGACAGACAGACAGACAGACAGACAGACAGACAGACAGGCAGGCAGGCAGGCAGGCAGGCAGGCAGAGATTGACAGACAGGCAGAGAGAAATAGACACAGAGACAGCGAGAGAGAGTCCGACAGTGAGAGAGAGAGAGAGACAGAGAGACAGGATACAGAGACAGACAGACAGACAGACAGACAGAGAGAGATACAGAGAGAGAGAGAGAGACAGAGAGAGATACAGACAGAGAGAGACAGGATACAGAGACAGACAGGATTCCAGAGCGCAGCAGCAGCATGACTGTGCATGTGGGAGAGACAAATCACATGGGCAGTGACAGCGCACTGATTGATGCTGGCCCTGGGCCTTTCCCATATGCGGTAATGCGCCGTAGGGGCAGCCGTACTGATGTGCGCGCCGCTGCTGAGAACCGCCGAGTAGCCTTTAAAATGATTTAAGCTCTGGAACTGCGGCACGTATTCCTGCCTTGGCTCATGGCCCTTCGCCATCAGACCAGAGTTTGTTTAGAAGTTTAAAACTCCTCTCGCTGCGTTTTTGTAATCTTGGATGTTGCGTGCGAGGGGGCTGTTCTGTTCAGCCGTACATGTTTGTACACAATATAGCAGTGTTCACAGTTGCCGTATGCTGTCCGATCGTTAGCCCTTGATGATTTCTCCATATATTTAACCTGGAAAATGCTTACATTCACAGGCCCCCCGGTGCTCCGGCTCATTCATTGACTGGCTCATAAGCCGTATGTTTTAACAGACTGCTGGGCTGCGCTGGTGGCATTAAACTTTCAGCAGGTTTGCTCCCATATGAACGCAGCTGCGCACCTGGTAAGCGTCCCGGATTAAGGAGCGAGGCAGGCCGATCACATTGTAAGAGTCCCATTCTGTGTACAATTAGCTCAGCGAAGCGTAGAATATGATCGCTACATCACAGTGGAAGTATTGTGGTCCTGATTTCTTTTCTTTGGCTCCAAGCGCTGCCTGCAGTCCTTTTTTTGGATGTTTGTACTGATTTTAGGACTTTCTCAGGTCAATGAGATTAAAACTGGTGCTCTGAAGTCTGAATAATTTTAG
>CM059280.1:21730070-21760070 GCA_030347295.1 Setipinna tenuifilis | reverse complement strand
GCATGGTGATCGGTGGCCTTGGGTTCGCAGGGTTGCTGTGCTTTTAAAGCCTCATGCTTTCTCTGGGTGTGCTGACTCGTACAGTTTTGGGGTTTGAATTGATCCTGGCTGTGTGATTTGTTAAAATGCCTTGGTGGTTGGAATGAAATGAAAAAAAAAAACTTAATCCCTAATGATGTTTTTGAAAACAACTGTGTTTTTTGTTGCTTTGTGTTTGGTTAAGGAATGGTTTTGATGTGAATTGACAGGCCACTAGTAATTTACAGAGCTGATTGCTGTAAGAGAGTAGTGTATTTTCCATAGACAATGCCTCGTAGTACTGCAGTTTGTTCAAGGTGAAGTCAGGCATTTGGTATGAAACCTTTCTCACATATTCCAAGACCATTTGCTGCATGTAATGGTTATTTTTGTGGCCAAACCATGTGAAGGACTTAAAGTACACACAATACTACTGGTCTGCTGTGATGTGTATGACTAATGCATGTACCACCAGAATGATGTTTAACCACAACAGATGATGCTGTAATTTATGGCCATGTAATGTATTTATTCTTTAACTGAGATCCAGGGTCAGAGTCAAATCTGTGCCCAACATCAGTGATTTCTGGCATAAAAAATAGTATTTATGATGCTTACATTGTTCAGTCAAGAAACCATAATCATTTAGCTTATCTTCTTTTAACAAGAATAGATGTCAACAAAAAAGGCTATTAGGTCATTTGTTTGTAGTCGAGTTTAGACTTGTGTAGACTGTGTGTGTGTGTGTGTGTGTGTGTGTGTGTGTGTGTGTGTGTTTATATGATGGAGATGACTGGGCTTTTGAAAGCGATACGCGGGGGCGTTGGGGACCTTCTGTGGTTGGGGTGGCTTGTGGACGAGGGAGGGAGGGAGGCGGCAGGGGGGTGGTGGAGGGTGGACGGGGAGCTGTGGTGGTTTGGCCTGGCTTCTGTCGCTGGCCACAGTCTCCTTTCACAAGTGTGGGCAGCATATCTGTGGCCAAGAGCGTTCAAGCGCTCCGCTTTAAGGGGTTAGGTGGACCAAATCTCATCAGGGTGATATCAAATTTATTTATGTTTTATTTCATCTGTTTTTTTTTTTCTTAAACCAAGAAATGTTGATTAAAAAAACGTTGCCCTTTAATCACTACTTGGCTGTTCCCTCTCTGGCTATATACATAAGCTCTCAGTAAAAAAAGTTTCAGTTAGGGTCAGCCTCCATGTTTGTGTGTGTCGATGCTCCTGTAGAGACACCTTCCTGAGAAGCCTGGCCGCCACACACAGGGACAGGGACCGGAAGAGGCGCTCTCTCCAGGCCAAGGAGCGCCGGGCATCCAGGGACCAGAGCAGCCCTGGCACCGCCGACAGTGACGTGTGCTCCCCTACGGATTCGTGCCCTACCTCGCCCACCGAAGGTATGAATGGACACACTGGGCACCAGGAAATGCCCCATTAAGAGTTCTTGATGTGTAATAATGACATTCCTCATGTTTATGCAGGCCTTTGCCACACCTCCTGTTAGTTTAAAGGGTCAAGCTGTGTAAATTGCCTGTACTGTATTTAATTATTATGGTGTTGGTATGTGGTATTATGGTACGATCGCACAAAAATCTTGTCGCACATAATTGGTCCTTTAAACAAAGAAAAAAAACTTGAAAATAGTGAGGAGCAGGCAGAACTTGGCTAAGAACAGGCTAAAGACTGCATGCCGACAGATTGGGGTTGAAGTCGATGTTTCTGCATTGGCTGAATATAAACAGAGTTGACAATAATCTTGGCACCCCAACTTAAAAAAAAAAAACGTGTGTAAGCAGAGATCAGCTCTCTGCAGTTTTGCCTCCTCTTTCACCCTTCGTTTTCCCAACCTTTAACCCCGGTTTATGGGTTCACCTTTCACCTCCCCCGTGTAAAACCAACACATGCTTCCCCCATCCTCCACACCTTTGTGAGGCACTCCACTGAAGGACCTGCTGCTTTGTGTTTGTGTGTCATGTCATAAGCAATTAGGACTATGGCCGCCATTCTCATCTCCCCCTCCTCCCATCATAAGGGTTCGTGCACCCTCCTCCTCTTACCCTCCCCTTCACCTGTTAGGGGCGAGAGCCTAGAGTGGTGGAATCTGGCCTGCGATTGGCCCAGTTGGGGTAAGGCTGGTGTTTTTATGTAATGTACCCCCAACTGGGTAAGTCAAAGTTTGGCACTCCACTCCGAGCAGAACCTGACAGCGCAAAGTGCTCATTACAGCTGTGCTGCTGTTTGGTTACTGTACCCGTTCCAGTGAGTGGCTCCAAGGTTAAGCCCCTTAGACAAGAAATCTGCACAGTTAATCTTGTACAAGAAATCTGCACCGTTAATCAGAATTTGGTCCATATATACAGTAACTGCTGCCTCCACCACAGTCTTTATAGATTCAGCAAGTCCTAATTTGAAAATATACACACAGCCATTGTACAGCCATCGGTTGTTTATTTACGTTAGCATTGAGAAACACGGCACCATTAAAATAACGTTTCTGTATGGTTAAAAAAAACATTAAAGCAGTACTATGCAACTTCTTCGAGTTAATAATCATCTTCTTCGATCACCTGGTAATGACTCATTTAAGCATCATTAAGACTTTCTCAAACGCCCCCACTGTCTGTGGACAGAATACCATGCTTGCAATATCTGTCTGTCTGTCTGTCCCAGCACCCTCAGACTCGTACAGAATTGGAGACACTTGGGGGAGCTCCATTGAGAACAAGCCCTTAAGGTTGCATACTATCTCTTTAAGGGCTTTAGTCATGTTAAGCTAAAACTATGATCACAATCATTTTTGTTGTGTGTGTGTGGTTGTGTGTTTTTTTATCTTTATAGTACTGTTAATGATTCTGTCTACATAACGCCTACATTTAGTTTGAGACCAGTAAAGTATCTACCTACCTACCTATCTATCGATTATTAACATTACGCAGTATTGACCGACAGGACAGGGCCTACTGTATGTATGCCGTGACAGGTTGGCAGTGCCAGTGACGGGTGGGCCGGGCGTGTAGTAGGGGCCGGTTGTGGCACGCCGAAATCTGGGTCTGCAGTTTCCCATGAGGGCCGCGTGACCCCAGCGTGGTTTTAGGAAGACTGGTGGGGCGAGCGCTTTAGACAAGCCAAGCGGGGCCCTTTCTGTCCGGCCCCAAAGAGATGCAAATGAGCGCCCGGCGCCCAGAAAGCGCTCTCTACACACACACACACACACACACACACACACACACACACACACACACGCACACACACAAGCACATGTACACACACAAATACACACACACTCCTCTAAGCTCTCTCTCTCACTCAAACGCACACACACCACACCACACCACACACACACACACACAAACACACATACACACACACACACACACGCACAAGCACATGTACACACACACATACACACACACACTCCTCTAAGCTCTCTCTCTCTCACTTAAACACACACACACACACACACACACACACACAAACACACACACACACACACTGAGGTGCATGAAAAGAGAGGCTTGGCACTCTGGAGGATGAGGGCACAGAGGGCTTTTCACATAGACGGGAAGTGAAAGAGTGCGAGTAGGGGGTTATGCTCCCTGTCACACTCCCAAAACACCCACACACTGCTGCAGTCGCTGCAGAAAATACGGCAGTGATGCAATGTCAACAATGATGTAGCCGTTATGACCAGAAATGTTTTTTTTTTGGCATATTCTGTGCATATTCTTGGGTTGCTTTTATGTATTCTTGGTTGTTTGTTTCTGACTGTTGTGTCTTACTGTCCCTCCTGCCCTGTCATTTGCTATCTCACTTGCTCTGTGTCTTTGTCTCTCTCTCTCTCTCTCTCTCTCTCTCTCTCTCTCTGTCTTGTTGTGTCCAGTCTCTTTCATTCTGTCTCTCTCTCAAACACACACAAACATGTACACACAAACATCTCTCTCTTCTCTCTCTCTCTCTCTCTCTCTCTCTCTCTCTCTCTCTCTCTCTCTCTCTCTCTCGCAGTCTCTTTATTTTGGTGAGGCAGCGTCCATTTTTACCCCCAGTGTGTATGGATTACTTTGTTCTCGGTATGTGCTATGTTTATATCTGCTCAGTGTGTGTTCTCATTTCTCTCTCTCTCTCTCTCTCTCTCTCTCTCTCTCTCTCACTCTCTCTCTTCAACCAACACACACACACACACACACACACACACATGCACACACCCCCACACACACACTCTCACTCCCACACTCTCCCACACACACTCACACCTCCTCAGGGACGTCAGGGTCTGGTGGAGCGGAGCCCCTGGTCCTGGGGGTGACGGCCACAGAAGCCCCGCCCACTCCCAGCACCCTGGAGCAGTCAGGAGACGCACAGGCGACCCGCAATGAAGCAGGCAAGAGAGATTGCATCTGTCCGTCATTCCTCGCTCTACCTTCCACCATATCTCTCTCTCTCTTTCTTTCTCTCTCTTTCTCTCTCTCTCTCACACTCTCTCTCTCCTTTGGTCTGTCTCTCTGTCCTCTTCCTTTTCCTTAATCTGTCTCATCTCTCTCTCTGTCTCCCTCTCTGTCTCTGTCTCTGTCTCTGTCCTCTTCCTTTTCCTTTTCCTCAATCTGTCTCATTTCTCATCTCTGCCCCCCCAAGATGTTTTGTTTTTGTTTGTTTATGCCTTTGATTCAGTGATGCGCAGTGTGTTCACAAAAAAAAGAAAAAAGAAAAAAGAAAAAACGGCACTTGGTACATTTTTGGCACGGGCGGCCATGTTGCCATGTAATGAACATATCAGTGCAGTGAGCTGCAGCCGTCCCCCGCCGCGAGCTGTGCCAGCTTATTGTTCCCGTGACTTGTGTGTGAGACCAGCAGGCAGCTGTCAGTGGTTGTTTTGACACCGTAGATAGATGAAGGCCCAGTCAAGCAGTGGTAATAAGTCAGGAATAGGACTATAGAACAATGGTGTGTGTGAGAATATGGGTTACTTTTTTTTTGTTCCCTGTTATAATGTATGTATATCATGACGTACAGTGTAATAGTGTTCAACAAATGTCATATTATGTACTTTAATGCATCTTGTACCTTTGGGTTAGGATAAAGGTTAGGGTCAGGGTTAGGGTTAGTGCTAGATATGTACAGAGTAGGTACGTGTTGCACGTTACATGTAGATACACTGCGATAGGGACTGTTAAAATAGAGTTTTACCTGAATTTGAGAGGCATATTGTTTCACCATTACAGCTTTGTCAAATGAAGCAATCCCTGTGTGTGTGGGTTTTTTTTCCTTTCAAACAAGAACATATTCATTGAGGCAATTTTGAAAATTTTACCCAGATAGAATCTCACTTCCCACCCCTCCGCCCCTCTGGTGGCCAAGGTCCAGTCGCGCGGGTCCCAAACGAGCCCCGCCGGTCGCCCAGGGAGCGCAAATTAGGGGCCGGGTCTAAACTGTTTAAAGTAGCCGATGAGGATCTGTCCTCCCAGCTTCCTGCTATGTGAAGGCTTTTTTGACAAAACGCTCAGTCAGTCTGGAGCTTAGTCTGTGCGCTGTGAAGACGTGCCTTGCCTCCCCTTCACAAAAGTACTCAAGGATGGTTTTGTGTGGAAATAATGAACTGTGTTCCCACGTTGGCGTGCTTGAAGGTAGGATCTCTCTTAAGGATTTTAAATGGCTTTTGTTGCTTTGTGTGTGGCTCCGTTTCCTTATCGCCAAGACAGTTCAGACAGTGACCATGAGATTCTTTTAATTTATTTATTAGTGTTGTTGAAGGAGTTTGTGGAACACCATGTATGTTGTGTTGTGCTGTGCATCAGTGATAATCTTAAATAGTGTAATTTGTACACCATCTGCCAGTTTTTGTAGGGCTTTTGCCAAACGTGAACATGCAGACAGTGAAGGTACTCTGTGTCCAGTAAAGCAACAAAAAAAAAAAAAACAAGAGCACACTGAACTCATGCAGAGCGAGACTGTTTTTCTGTCCGCTGGATGGTGGACATTAGCCGTGTGCCAAAGAACAGCTTGGTCCTGCAGGAATGCACTGCCCCTGACAGCACACGCCGACTGATTCATGCTGCTCTCCTCCCTCCCTGTCCCTTTCTGCCCCTTCCTGTCTCACCACTAGGTGGCGCTGTCCAGCGGCAGGGCAGTGTTGCTGAGCAGCACAACACCCTGTCCAGCGAGAGGAAGTTCATGCTGGACATGCTGTACAGCAAGAACAACAACAGCGGTGGCGGGGCGCTGAAAAGCCCAGGGCTGGGCGAGGGGTCGGAGGCAGAGGCCGGCCTGGAGCATCTGGGCATCGCCAGCCTGGCGGGGCGGCTCTCCAGCCTGCAGGCGCGGCCCACACAGCCCACCGAGGACGCCACACGGCGGGCTGAGCTGGAGGGCCTGGGGGGCAGCGCCCAGGCGGCACGAGCCCGTCTGGCGGAGGAAGCGCAGCACCGCAGGGTGCGACCCCAGTACAGCATCGACGCGGAGACGCACGCACGCAGCCTGGAGAAGACCCAGATGACACCACTGCCCCGCGACAGCCAGGACGCCTGGGACCAGCTGCAGCCCAGCTCGCGAGCGCTGCGCATCAAGGACCTGGACTTCTCCGACCTCAAGGAGGAGGAGGACATCGACGTGCTGGACATGGACTCCTTCGACTCGGGTCTGCACAATGGAATAGCCCCTCCCCCACCTCCAATGCCAGGTCTGTGTGGCGCACCTCCACCGCCCCCTCCTCCTCCCCCACCGCCTGGCGGTGCACCTGGGATGCCAGCTCCTCCACCCCCGCCCCCTCCACCACCTGGTGGTGGTCCACCTCCCCCACCCCCTCCCCCAGGCATGCCCCCTCCGCCACCAATGCTGGGGGCCGACCCTGTCTTTGCCAAGAAGAGGAAAACGGTGAAGCTTTTCTGGAAGGAACTGAAGCAGCCTGACAGTCCCAGGAAG
Source organism: Setipinna tenuifilis (assembly GCA_030347295.1). Classification (NCBI taxonomy): domain Eukaryota; kingdom Metazoa; phylum Chordata; class Actinopteri; order Clupeiformes; family Engraulidae; genus Setipinna; species Setipinna tenuifilis. The sequence continues at coordinate 21,753,144 of CM059280.1, read as the reverse complement.
TGCCGCTTTGGCTCCGGCACGGTCTGGGCATCGCTGGACAAGGTCACGGTAGACACGGCCAAGCTGGAGCACCTGTTCGAGTCCAAAGCTAAGGAGCTTCCCGTCGCCAAGGTAAACATACTTCTGGTGCCGATGGCCTTCGCTGCTTGTTTACAATTAAAACAGCAGGAGATAATGATCCCTTCATTTTTTCCAGGGGGGTTGGTAATAGATGTCATATTGCAGTCGACTTCTTTGTTTATGTTGGGGCATGATTTCCTTGTAATGAAATGTAATTGCTTGCACAGTGAAAGTAGATGGGGACTTGATTTCCTATCATTTGCCACTCACAGAAAGGGGCTGAGATAAAGAGGTCTGAAATCCTTGTTCTGGATTCGAAAAGGAGTAATGCCATCAACATAGGCATGACTGTCCTTCCTGCTGTCCATGTCATCAAAACAGCTATTCTCAACTTTGATGAGTTTGCCATCAGCAAAGAGGGAATTGAGGTGAGACTTGTTTTGGCCACTAGAGGGCGCTGATGTTCCAGGCAATACATGTAGCTCTAAGTTCCAACTCACTCGAGACCCTTGGTTAAGATTTGTCTGACTTTGATGTTTTCATGTTTTTTCTTCCAATAACATGGACCTTCATACCTTACTTTTTTGATGACAGCTTGGCACTGTACTCACATGCCCCATGTCCTTCTTCCTTGTCCTTCACAGAAAATACTCACAATGACACCCACGGAGGAGGAGAAGCAGAAGATCCAGGAGGCTCAGCTGGCCAATCCCGACGTGCCCTTGGGGACGGCCGAGCAGTTCCTGCTCACGCTTTCGTCCATCAGCGCCCTGACCGCACGCCTGCAGCTCTGGGCCTTTAAGCTCAACTATGAGACTCTAGAGAAGGTCAGCACAGACCACACACCTCCTCATCTCCAGGAGCTCTCTTAGTGCAGCTGCAACAGTGTGCTCAACTTGTAGCGTTATCTTTAGAAAAGGTTTGCTTATGTGTAAAACAAACCTTAATCAGTAGTTGGTTATTTGAAAGGGATTACATAGATCTTATTGTTATTGTTGTTATTTTTTTCTTTTTTTTAGTAGTAGTAGTAGTAGTAGTAGTAGTAGTAGTATAAGTAGTAGTAATAGTATTTACCCTAAATGTTGCTATAATTTGTTTATTACTTACTCACCTGGAACAAAAAATGACCATAAGCATTTATCAGAGCAAATTATGCTTTTCCTGGAAACTTTTAAAATTGACCTTTGCCACATCAGATATATTTGGGCTTCATGCTCCTGTGTGTGTGTCTGTGTGTGTGTAAGTAAGTACTGTAAGGGTAAGAAAAGCAGCAACTATACAACATCCGTGTTCCTCAGTGAGCTCAAGTGTCAGCCAATGCGTTGAGTCAGATATATGACAAGGATGCACTTCTGTACACTACGTAATCTTTTCTTGCAGAATCTAAATGAAACCAAGACTGTACACTTGACCATGATGTGACCGACTTTTTTTTGTTGTTGTTGTTGGACTCATTATGGCTCCGTCTGCTCCCCCTTTTTAGGAGATCGCCGAGCCACTGTTCGACCTCAAGCTGGGCATGGAGCAGCTCGCCAAGAACAAAACATTCAAACGCATCCTGGCAACCCTTCTGGCCATCGGCAACTTCCTCAACAGCTCCAGCGTAAGGGCCCTTGTTTTTTTTTCTGTGTTCCAGCTACACACTAACCAATTGCCCAATGAGCCATTCCCCTTAAGAACACCATAAAAAAACGGGAGGCCAGCTTGGCTGCATGCACAGCTCACTGCGTGAACACGTGTAGGAGGAGTAGATGTCCTTCTGTAATCCTCCTGCTTGTCTGTGTGTGTTTGGTTTGGGTTTGCTTGTCTGGCCAGTGACCTGGAGGAGGCTCCTGGTAAGGCGATTAGCAGCAGATGTAGTCCAAAAGGCCAAGGTTCTGCAACGTGACCCAGAACTGAGAAAGACACTGATGTACCCTGTGATAGCAGCGGTTATGATGACATGATGATACACACACACACACACACACACACACACACACACACACTACTGTTAACTGCTACTACTTACCGCTATATTGCAGATTATTTCACCATTTACCTTAAGAGTTGTGCTATACGAGTAGAATCAGCTAGTTTTGTGAACTGTTGAAACAAATATGTGCCAGATTTTACACTTCTACTTACTTACCCTTCTGTCTCGCACTGCCTTCACACTTTTATTTTATGTGATGGTGTCTGTCTCCTTTTTTTTTTCTCTCGCTGTCCACCTCCCATTCATTTACCTCTCTTCCTGTCCCCACCCCTGCCCCAAACCCATTTGTGTACGTGTTGTAGGCGAAAGGTTTTGAGCTGAGTTACCTGGAGAAGGTCACTGAGGTCAAGGACACGGTGCACAGGCAGTCCCTCCTGCACCACACCTGCAACTTCGTGGTGGAGAATTTCCCCGACACGTCTGACGTCTACACAGAGATTCCCGCCATCACACGATCTGCCAAAGTTAGTGTCCCTCCCGCATTCTGCCTTCTGCCTTTTCAGCACTATTTTCACACTACTGGGACAGTCCAGCTATGTAATACACATATCATTATTCATTGTATTATAATGATTTACTTGCTGTGATGTCTGACTCTGAATGGTCATATGGGCCCTCACATTGACTTTTCTGTCTACTATAATGAGTAATTGTAAGATTATTCTCAAAACATACATTTTTAGTAGGATTTTGGACACGGAGAACCATTAAAAAACCATAACTCCTCTTGTTTGGAAGGCGCAGTGTGAAAATGAGCCTCCGTGATAAATCTCCTCTGTCTGGTTTCTTCCAGGTGGAGTTTGAGCAGCTGTCCGACAACCTGATGCAGCTGGAGAGGAAGTGCAAGAACTCGTGGGACAACCTGAAGGTGGTGGCCAAACACGAGACCAAGCCGCTGCTCAAGAACAAGATGACCGAGTTCCTGAAAGACTGCACAGAGAGGATAATCATCCTCAAAGTGGTGCATCGGCGCATCATAAACAGGTGCGTGATTACGCAGCTACTGTCGCAGATACCAAGCAACAGCGTGCCAGAATGCTGTACTGTTTCTGTTAGCTAGGGGAATCCAGAAGGGGAATTCATCTATACTAAATGATAATATCTGTGGTCCAGCCATTGCCTAACCAGAGGCAGACATCCTGGGTTCAGAAAGTAAACGTCCTGACTCCTGTCACATATTTGCTTCTGCCAATTCACTGAACCAGTTGATCCTACTTAGAACAACTCTTTAGCCAGGTAAATGAGCTAGCTATAAGATTATCAACTGAGGTGGACAAACCGGCTATACATATATATATATATATATATATACACTTTCTTAAACTGACTCATGGTCCACTTACAACAGAGCATACACATACAATATTACAGTTTTATTTATTTATTTACAGTATTACACTATTTACATTTGCATAGCAGTTAGTGCATTTCTCAAAACAGTTAGTGCAAACTGCAAAACCTAGTGGATAACCTGCAAAAGCACGTCACTTGATCAAAATGGATAGTCCATTCCTCAAAAGCAAGTATTCATGTCAATGAAACTGCCAGTGTCATCAAAATGAGAAGTCTTGAAACCAAGTTTATGAACAAGACAGTCAAATGGCTTTGGCATGTTTTCATTATGACAGTAACTTCTGTCAGTGTTTTCCAATGCAAAAAAAAGTTTAGAACTCATTGACACTACCTGAAAACACACTATACACTACCTGTACAGCCATTTTACACTACAGGCACTTACATATTTAGAACAAATATAAGAAACACCCTTTTGTTAGAGCTGTGCACAAATGTGAACAACATTACAGTATGTATTGTAACTGAAAATAGGTAAATCATTCTGGCACATCCAGACGCTCCTGTCTGTCTGGCCACATATTTTCATCTACATCACAACGGATATCATCCCTTGCAATGCAGCGAGAAAAGTATCTCCTGGAGTGGCGAATCCACCCTTTGCAGGACTCTGCTGCAGCAGAGCAGACAATTTACAGTGCTGAACATTAGAGTATACATAGAAGACATGTTTTACCTGTACATACTGGTGACGGATCTCCTTTAGTCTTTCACTGTTCCCTTCAAAATGGCACTTCGTACAATTGTTTCATGTGCATTTCATTTCCCTTGAGCACTCTGTCAATTGTTGCAATTGACACAGATTCAATATTGACAAATACATTGTTATCCTCTATGACAGCGGTTTGATTTTTTCAAACTTATTGCATTGTTTGCAATCACCATTGCACAAATGGCTTTCTCTTGCTAAAAAGGGTAAAAGGGTAAAAAGGGACCCTCTTCCACTTTTGCGAGGTTATCTTTCAGTCCTATGTGGTGCAGAGTAAAATTACAGTAATGTACAGTAAACTAGATATTATGAGACATTGGATTACTGTCCAATACTGTACTCTGTTCTCCACAAAATTTTTGAATGATTGAATTCACAGTGGTTCTTCCAACATTTGGTTGCACCCTCTGACCAGTAAGAGGTTTTGCAGTTTGCACTAACTGTTTTGAGAAATGCACTAACTGCTATGCAAATGTCAATAGTGATGTGAGAAAAGCACCAAAGCGACTGGGAAAACTGTAATACTTCACACACCTCATTGTGAGTGAAAGCTGAAGTTCACCTGAGAGCAATTGGTCAATTTAGGAGACATTTCCAGCAAAAAAAATGATAAAGAAAGGTATAAAATGTGCTTGACAGAATTTGGTAACTAGTTCAACAATTTTGTATGTAGTGACTAAAGCAATAAGACTAAGACTATTAGTTTTATTGGGAATGACTATTCAGCATTCATAAGTATAGTTTATTTTGACTGACATGACATAAGCAAATGATAATGTTAAAAAAGAACATTGTATTGTATAAAAGCAACTGACACATGTCCAAAAGGATTTGCAATTTGTTCAGAGGAAGGAGAAAATGCTATTATGAGGTGCACAAATGACTAAATGTTTTGGAGGTTGAACTAATAGTTATGAGAATTTACATTCTGATCTGAGAAAAGCACCAAAGCAACTGAGAAAAACTGTAAACACACTAGACAGATAAACACGCAAAGATATATATATGTATGATTAGATGAAATGCGTAAATACAGTATATATCCTATATCCCTCCCAAAGTCCATTATAGACTTCCACTGTTGTGGCTAACCGTGTTTGTTTTTCACACACAGGTTCCATTCGTTCTTGCTCTACCTGGGCCAGCCGTCATACTCAGTGCGAGACACAAAGGTCACCCAGTTCTGCAAGATTATCAGTGAGTTCTCCCTGGAGTACCGAACCACACGAGAGAGGGTCCTGACCCAGAAACGCAAGCGGGCCGCCCATCGGGAGAGGACAAAGACCCGAGGGAAGATGATTACAGAGGTTAGATTCATTCAGACTTTGAATGGCGGGTGACGACTGACCTTAGAATCAAGAATAGTTTCTCCAGTCATAAAAGGGGTATTTTAAGGCCAAATAAAAGCTATCTACATTTCATAGATGTATTGAGTGTTATAAAAATGCATTTGTATTAGTTCATTTTTTATCCGTATCAATCATAACTGTTTTGATTTGCATTTTTGTCATACTGAACTTGCTAAATGCCTCTGATGACATTCTTGACATATTTTGAATTTCAGACTGAGAAGTTCTCTGGAGCAGTTTCACCACAGCCTCAAGACAGTGTTTCTCCAGTCTCCACGGCAACAGATCCTGAGCCTGCTGAAGAGGAACATGAGAACATGAAGAACTTGCTCATCGCCAGTGACGACAACTGCAAGCTGAGAAGATCACGCGGTGTGAGAAGTATGGGTAAGAGCACCTTTTTTTTAGTACAATAAAAAAAAACAAGAAGATATACATATATTCTTAATGAAGACATTATATCCAAGTTTCAATTATGACTTTAGTTGCCCCAGTCACCCAGGTAAAGACTGTTAAATTATGAGTATTTTTTCTCCCCTCAAGACTTAAAGTGTAAAACTTTTTTTCAGGCTTAGGAAGGGTCAGTCCATCTCAGATGTCAACAGCCAAAGAGGACAGTGCTAGCTCCCAGGATGATGCTACAGATGAGATCATGGATCGTTTGGTTAAGTCTGTCACACAGAATCCGTCAGAAAGGGCATCTAGTCCCAAGACACGCAAACGCTCCCGTCTCAACCGGAAATCATGTGAGTATTTCTAAACGGTGTTACAGGCTATGAAGCATTAAAACATGTGAGCATGACCTACAGGAGACACAAAGAAAGTTAAGGTCATTTACAAGGGTAATTAAAATAATGTATGATTTTATATAGGAACATTAGGATTTCCAAGATAAGAAACAGAATTTACCAAATTAGGCCAGATATGGTAAAGCATCAGTTGCACTGATTGTTTCCTTTAAAACTGTTTAGATGGTCATAGACTGAGGACAAGATGTACGTTCACATGTCTTCATACACTCTTAGGCCAAAAACTTCCTTAAGAGTGGTCGAAATTATTTTAGAAGGTTGTGTGCAAATACATTAACTTCATGGAACAGTCACTGGAAAAAGAAATGAAGCCACAGAATTGCTGGAAAATCCCTAAAATCCTTTTTCCTTCTCTTGCCGTCCCATAAGGTCATGGGGTAAATACTGGACCATGCACGATAAGATTCAAGATCCAATTCTGTGTGCATAAACAGTGGCTTATCTGTGTCCAAAACAGGGTCTAATCGCAAGAGCTCTGTGCACAAGTCTGCATAGTGGTGTTTTTAGCATCTCTATGGCAGAGATGAATATCTAATTTTTGTATATATGCCTGTGCTGTAAACTAGGGAACTAGAGAAAAATATGCAGCTACACGATAACTGTGGTATCACTGTCAGTATAGCACAACCACAAACAGTTGTTATTCCCCAGTTTGTACTGTCGTAAATGTAACCCGACTAATGCTGTCTTTTCTCTGCTACAGTGCGTAGGACACTCAAGAGCGGACTCAGTGTTGACATGGTGCAGGCCCTTGGACTCAACAAGGCCAATGAGAAGGTCTGAAGAAGAAAGACATTCTATTGTATTTTTTTCCCTAAAATACAAGCAAGAGACACCTTAAAAAAAAGTGAGAGCTGCATCCGAAACTGACCGAAGACCCAGGTCTTATGAGGATGCAAAGGCCCACACTGAATAGCTCCTCAGTGGTGCATAGTGAATATTGGTTGTCACCAGAGACTTCACTGTCATTGGTAGTGACCAGAGACTTCACTGTCATTGGTAATATTCCAAGTTCGAGGACTGAAACATATCAACACTTTAGAATAGTGTAATGCCATCAAAACACACAACAGCAGGGATAGTTGGACTGCCTTGTTTTATTCAGTGAAGTAAAGTATTATTTTTTAACAAATTACAAATGTAGATGTCTGATGTAGCATATTATACAGCCATGATGTAAGTTTTTAAATGGGTATTTTGTACATATTTGAGTTACTTGTTAATATAAATTACGAGCCTGTTGATATTGTATTTCTGAAATGAGCACACATTTTAGGAAATCTGTATTATTATTTCTGTTTGTTAGTAGTATTTTTCACTTATGTCATAGTGTTTGTGAAAGGGATTTTTGAAGACTGGTGAAGACAAAATCTATATTATAAAGAGTTCTGAGGGTGATGTCCTGTAGCTTACAGTTTTAGGCAAAGGGTTACACCAGACTATCAAACCAAGAGTATCAAAGAGATCTTGCCAGAAGCCAAAATACAGGTCATTTGGTTTTCTTTTGGGTTTTGTGTGTTTATTTGGACCAGGGACGGTGTTGATTTTGTGGCTAACTTGCCACTGCTAATGCAGCAGTTGTCCAGGCTGTTTATTTGGACATAGTGGAACAAAGACAGTATGCAACATCAACACAACATTGGTTAGTGCTATGTGTCCATGATCAATTGGTGTGGTAATAGGAGACTCAGACATAAGAGGGCTGACATAAACTGTTTCAACTTGTTCTGTCATGCAGATCACTTAACTATGTATTTTGTTTTGTGGATCCACTGTTACTAATTCTAATTATGCTCACAGAGGTTTTAGACATATACATGAAAATATGTCATGAAATGAGTCACAGTTTAATATATACACTAGCTCAGCTGTTGTGAAGCGTTTCAATCTTCTTCTTTTTTTTTACTTAGAAAACAACTTCATGAATGCTGTTTTTTGCACAAGTGGTTGTACTGTTTTGAAAGGTTCTTGGTGGTATTGATATTGTTATACTACAATGCATTCATTCAAGGTGTATTCACAAGTTTGTTGATACTAGATATCTGAATAATGCATGTTTACATTGAATGTATAAGTAGAAGTGGATATAGATATATCTTTTGATTAGGCACATATTTTGCCCAGAGAAATGTTTTAGGCTGTGACTTGCGTTATTTGTTGCCATGAGGATAACCCAGTCGTGGTCACTTTGATAAAACTAGGCCCACGTGTTTCTACACACAAAATGCATATGTATTTTTAAGCTTTGTTTGTTCCCAGAAGATAATGTTTTATGGAAATTAAAGGATCTTAATCGACAATATTTCTGAAGTCTCTTTCTGGAAATTACTTGATTTGTCCACGTGGGGGAGCGCGCTCTATCATAATTTAAAGGTTGGATTAATTACAGATGGTTCAATCATATCGCGACGCGTCATGGTGATTTATTGAATAAAAGTTAAACTTGTATTCTTTATTTTTAAAAGGTTTTATTTTTTAGTTAATGCACATAAGGAGTAGCTCATAAAACGCGAGTCATACCTTGATCAGCAGGCATAACGACAACACAAAGCAATTACCTACAAATGGAGGCATACAGATATGGGTTGTTCCAATTTTATTATTTTTTTATTTTTTTAATCATCGAGTGGTAGCCTGGTAGTGGTTCTGTGAAAATGCCAAGTCAGAAGTGCTAACACGGTGGCGCTTTAATAAAAATCTTTATGGTCCTCTGAGAGTTGAATCACGTGTCACAGACGCCAGCGGTACCTTTGCGAGTTACCGGAGACTGAAGGTGTTTATATTGTAAACCGGTGGCAGGGCGCCCAGCTGTACCCCTACTACAACTCTGGACGTATAAAAGGGAAAGCAAGATGACAGACCGCTGAATGTACCAGGAAGATGCTGTTCGTGAGTTTTCTCTTGCTGGTAACGGTTGCCGGTGAGGCTGTGGCTGACCTTTACTTGACAGAAGCATCGTTGCCTCCCGAGCTAGCCCTCAGTGTGCCGCCGGTGCCTACCCCCTCTGCTCACCATGAGTCTGAGTACGGTCAGTCCGGGAGTGTGAGATCTGCCAGGTCTGCAGAAGATCCAGCAATAACCCCTGGCCACGGAGAGTCGTCCCATCACGGAGGAGGTTATAAGATAGTACAGTGGGAATGGAGTTATGTTCAGACACCTTACATTATCGCCATATGGCTTCTTGTGGCCAGTTTTGCGAAAATACGTAAGTTCATTTAAGTTTCCTTTTTGTTTGATATAGGCTAACCTAGAAGGTCACACTTTTACAGTGGGTTAGTGCAGCTTAGGTGATCCGTGTGGCTTACGCCAACGTTTCAAAACCACTCTGTATAGTCTTAAAGTAACCAGTTATTTTGTAACTTTGTAACCACAAGAGAGGTTCTTATGATTTCCATTACCTTTCACCTTATAATGTTGGCCTAATGTGCGTAACATTTTGAGTAACTGTTGCCTCAGTGCAATAGCATCTCCTTCCCACTACTAGTCCAGACAGTCCCGCATCATCAGTCTTGTGAAGCCATCGTGACACATTCATCTTACAGGCATGCGACTTCTTAAGGGGGGGAGAAGGATTGAGAGGGGTCGGTTTGTGATCTCACCCTTTAAACATACGAGCATAGTAATGCTGTGGCTTTATAATTTCCGCATCCTCTGAAAGAATTCTGATGCATGACTCTATAGTCCAGAAACTGAATTCTTAATATGTGTCAGACAAGTATAAAATGATGGTAAATATTGAATTTAAGATCTACGTATACAAAGCTTTATTTTTCTTATTATTAACTATTTGTCACAGTGTATAACAATGCATGTACAATCCAAATATATCATGCAAATTTCATCAGTTCTCATCACTTCGTTGTTAGCATTGTTTCTAGATATGCACATTGGCGTTTTGACATAGTCTCACTGGTCCACACAGCAAGATACTCTAGTTTTGGAGGCTACCCTTGATAGTGTGGGTGGTTGCTAGGCATCTCTGCAGCCCACTTAATTTTCACCCAAGCTGTAAAAATGCTGCTTGCGGTGAATAGACCAACTGATTAATGTAGGGCAAGCAGTATTACATAAAAAACAGGACTACGACAGGACGAAGAACCACATATTTTTACTGCCATTGGCATTAGTGTTATATAATTTGTGTCTGCAAAATATGTTATGAGTCATATCCAGTCAGTCAACACCTAACACACAGATTCAATATTTTTAGGCCCCTTCATGATATGATACTCCACCTCCCACACAAAGAGGAAGGCAAATATTTTTTTGGCCCTAGTGTCCATGGCATTATTAAACTTAAACATTGGAAATGGTTTCACAAATTGTTGCGATAGATTTTGGGTTCAGCCTTCATGTCCACAGCCTGGGACTGAGTCACCAGTTGTTTGAGGTGACTGGTCAGGCTGGTGTCCAGGTGTGTTGTAAATGCGTGTGGAGCAGTTGCAGCCGAAAAAAGACACTGCCATTATCCTGTAGCAGAATTCAAACCGCCGTCCGGTACTTTGCATATAGGAATATTATGGTCAACTAAATTTGATTTGTTATCATCATGTCTCCTTCACAGTCTGTAAATAATATCCCCTCTAGGGTGCAACTGGGTATGTTTCACAGTCTTGTACATACTTACAAACACTTATTTACACGCACGCACGCACACACAAGCAAGCACACAGACACACACACACACACACACACACTGTGGCACACTCACTGCTTTGCTCTAACACACTGAGCTGATGTGTGCAACCCTGAGGCGGGAGACACTCCCATGTCTGCAGAGCGTCACCAGCAGCAGTAGTGGCACCAGCAGCAGCGGCAGTAGTCTCATGAGCAGCAGTAGCAGCAGCAGCAGTAGCAGGTGTCCCTCGGGGCTCCAGCGGCTGGGAGTCTGTGATAAGCACAACACGTGGACCTCTCAGGCACAGTCCCACTTCCATAGCAGAGAAAAACCATGACTGTCTGTGCACAATATTGCCTTACTGTCAGAAGCATAGATGGATAGCCAACAGGCTACACAGGCAACTGCTAATGGTCCTCAGGCCAGGGAAGGGCACTGAGGGGCTGACAACTGTTAAACTATAGCAGTAGCAATGGAGTTTTCAGTTAATGTGGCCAACAGAATCAAGAATAGCCTCTGCTCACTGTATATAAATAATTCTAAAGCTTAGGCTGGTGGGATAGATTACTCTTTTTAGTGTGTATTGCCCACTGTTGAGTCAGTTTTCCTACTTGTGTTGTAAGTCTCTTTTTTATATTCTGTGTACCTAACTGCAAGACAAGTTACCCTTTGAGACAATAAACCTTACAGGCACACTCACTCATTAGGGCTAATGGAGCGCATCTCACTTTGTCTTAAGACCACCTGGGGAACCTAATGGCCTTTCCACTCTTGCTGTTTCCTTAACCTTTAAGCAGGGTGTTGAGGCAGGAATCTAATATCTTTGCTTTAAGGGTGAGTGTACTGTCTGTCACAGTGGTGTGAAGGGAATGCTGCGAGGATGACAGTTCTAAAAAAAATGTTGGACTCCAGTAGAATATAATGTGGAATTTCATAATCTTACATTGTTGTGAAACACATTCTTTTATACAGTGTTACAAAACTCACACCCTTAAACATTAATAAGAACCAGTGCCTCAAAAACTGATATTTGTTTGCAGTAACAGGTGGGAATGCACTACAGTGGTCTGCCGTAACAACCATTTGGCCCTCATAGCTAGCAGAAACTAACAGGGCGAAAGTGTGCTTGTGTGGTTTTAATGCCTTCACCTGTTTGATGAATATCAGTTTAAAAGGCTGAAGGGGCTTTGTAAGAGTGGTGGCAGTGTGTGTTATTTGTTGACAGAACTGAAGGACAGATCATTTCCTTAGTTTGGTGTTCGTTGCAGGTTGCGTGGTTGCTATGTGTTAACTGTTAACTGCCACTGTGGAAGTCTATCATCTTTTCTTTTCAGTTAATGTGTTTTTCTATTTGTCCACATCTCTATTAACACATTATTCTCCCTGTCTGCCTTTTATTCTTGCTCTGCGTGTGTGTGTGTGTTTGTGTGTGAGTGACTGTGTACATTGTGCATTTAAGCAGAAGGCATCTATGATTTTTGTAGGTCTTTTTCTATGCCTTTGTGCATCCAGATTAGTTTGTGATTAGCACGTGCACCCATTCATGTTGTGTTGATGCATGTCCAATCAATGTGCATTTTATTGTGTGTGTGTGTGTGCGCAAGTGCATGCAGTCTGTGGTTGTGGGTGAGCCAGTCCATGTGTGACCATGTGTTTGTGTGAGTGTGCAAGTTTGTGTGTGGTGTATGCAGGTGTGTTTGTGCGTGTGTGTGTGTCTGCATGTGTGTGTGTGCATGTACGCATATGTGTATGTGTGCGTGCGTGCGTGTGTGCGTGTGTGCGTGTACTGTTGGCTCATAGTGTTCTGTGCTCCTTCTGTGGTGACTCATGGCCGGCTGATTGATGTGTTCCTGGCAGAGGCGTGCTCATAGTCATGCGGACAGCATGGCCACCACACACATGAATAATCTGCAACATGAAAGAGCCTGATTACACACACGCTCCTGCCCTGCCTACTACATCAAATGCCTCCTTGTCGCCATTCACACCCTGATCAGCACACCAGTGTGACCTCATTATTTTAGGTGGTGTTTGTCTGGTTTTACCCAGAAACACACACAAACAAAGCAATTTAAGTATTCAAGTAGCGTGTGTTTTATTTACTACATTCATGGTTGTTTTGTATTGGTCTTGTATTTCCATTCACAAAGGATCATTCTCTTCCATTCAATAGTCATTTTATTTTTTAAAAAGGTCGGTTTGACCGACAGAATTGCATGAAATTGCATACAGTGCATAAGTAGCACCCATGTTATGAAAGCCCAGCTTGGTTGTGGTGTTCTTGATCACCATGCCCATCTCAGTTTGCAGCCACGCTGCAAGATGTTTAGTGAAGGTCTGGGAGAGGACACTCAGACAGCATGAAACTGCACAGGCAGATGTACTTGACATTTGTATGGCGTACATGTGCCTCTGCATTGACCCTCTATATGTAATAATTCTAAAAATTAGTCAGTTTTTGTGTTCTGCGCTGGGTCTGGTGGTATCCAAGTGTAGGAAACTGCCAGGGTCTTTTTTGGCACCTCTCTGGGAATGGTGCCATGTTGGTTCATGAGCTGTGAGGTTGACAGGTTGTGTAATTTTTTTCCCTGTCAAATGCTAACTGCAAAGTGTTAGCTACTGAATGTACTGTGTGACATTTTATATTTAAGCGGATTACATAAAGAACGCATGAGTACATTCCCAAGTCACACAAAGTGATTTTCATCGATCGCCTGTAATCTGCCATTAAGAGGGGTAATAGCTTGTGAGCAGCCTTAATTCAGTACCTCTGCTCAATCCACTAAAAACAACCACATTTGTAAATGTCACTGTGATTTCTGATTAGGTTTTAGAAACCTCTTATCAGGTTTTACCTAAAGTGATTACTTAGATTCTAAGTCTTAGAACGATGAACAGGAATGAGGAAGGAAGTAGAATGGTAGCAGATTCTGAGGAAGGCACAGAAAGGATGTCTGTGTGTGTGTGGTTGGGGGTGTATTATGATTCTAGGGGCCCAGCATTGACAGTGGGCTTTTTGGGGACATTGTTAATAGCATTTCTAATATTAAAAAGGTCCAAAATTGAATTCTTTGGTAATGGCCCAAAATTTCTAGGGGTGCCCTTAACCTGTATAATTATCTTCATGAGCAGAAAATAAGCATGTAATCCCCTATGTTACCTGAGCTTGATTGTCATCCTCCACTGAAAGTGCCTTTGGATAAATCCATCTACTAAGTGTACCATAATGTAATAATGTCATTATAATGTTGTTATTATTATGTTTTGTCAGCTTATGTCCTCCTTTTTGTAAGTCGCTTTGGATAAAAGCATCTGCCAAATGCAATGTAATGTAATGTTGTTCCTTCTGGTCCCTTTCTTAGTGTTCCACCTTTCGCAGTGCTTCACCATGCTGGTGCCTGAGAGCTACAAGAGATCCCAACAATCTTATTTTCTCCTGGGGCCCAACATTTCTAGTGGCGTCTATGATCAATTTAATAATCTACATGAGCTGAAAGTAAGGTGTTATTATTTTGTTGCTCCTTCTGCTTCCCCTCCTCAGTGTTCCACCTCTCTCAGCGTTTCACCACGGTAGTGCCGGAGAGCTGCATGCTGATCCTGATCGGCCTGGTGCTGGGCGGCGTGGTGCTCATCACCAGCAAGGTGCCTCTCTACCAGCTGGACCCCGGCCTCTTCTTCCTCTTCCTGCTGCCCACCATCGTGGGGGACGCCGGCTACTTCATGCCTGCCCGCCTCTTCTTCGACAACCTGGGCGCCATCTTGATGTACGCGGTGGTGGGCACCCTGTGGAACGCCTTCTGCACGGGCCTCTGTCTGTACGGCATGAAGATGATTGGCGTTATCGGTGAGGGTTTGTCTGTGGCGAGACACATGAGGAATGACTCATACCTGCTGAGGAGTTAGCCTTTGTGGAAAATTTTAGTTTGCAGATTGACAGTTTGTGCCTACTATTTATTTTATTTTTTTGCTGGTTTATTTGATAGTGACATTGCAAATTCATGAACAATAACATAAAATACATTAACATCAGTGCTATCTGTTATCTGTGGTCTCTAGTATAATGTATCATCCGCAATCCCTTTCAGGTATATAATAGAAATGTATAGCATTTTCAACAATTGCACGTTCCTTTATTCATAATGATTTGCAAACACAGCAGACAGTTATGCATAAGATAAGAAAAGAGGGTAATGTTTAATAGTCCCCTATTCACAGTTCCTTCGGAATACATGACAAAACTATACTAAATTATTGGGAATTTTCCACAGGTTACGGGTGGAAACTTTAATCCCATGGTATTAGAAAGAACTTAAAGCTTCACAGACATAACACCCTTCAAAATGCACCTCTGTTCATATTCATCATGACATGGTACATGAGAAAGTTATTATTAACCTAATCCTTTCACAGATACATGATACTTGATTGAGTGGATAGATGATACTGCACATTTTTCTCAGCAGTATTTGTAATGATGTGCTATAATTTTAATGGGTAATTTGGTGTGGAAATTAGTTCACTGGAACAGAAAGTGGAAGATGTTACCAAAGACTGCTGGTCGTGCACGTGTATATGCATGTGTGTGTGTATGCTGTCGTGCATGTACGTATGTGCATATGTCTGCATGTCTGTGTGTGTGTGTGTTTGCGTCTGTGTTGCATATGTTCATGCATGCATGTATCTCTCATGTCTGTCTGTGCCTAGACCAAAAGGTGGAGGGTGGCCTCATGGAGTTCCTGCTGTTTGGGGCTCTGATCTCTGCCGTGGACCCCGTGGCTGTGCTGGCTGTGTTTGAGGAGGTGCATGTGAACGAGACCCTCTTCATCATTGTGTTTGGGGAGTCTCTGCTCAATGATGCGGTCACAGTGGTGAGTCATCTCCCCACTACGAGCCTCCTGACGGCCTTCATCAGCACTAGTGCAGACCTGTTTTAGCAGCACTTCAGGGAGAACCTGAAAGGTCATGTGACTCTCTGAAGGAAGCCAGGACAGACAGGAGGAGATTACCCTTTGCTCTCTTTTACCAGCTTTTTCTGTCAAAGAACAAGAATCAACAAAAAAGACCCCAAATTCTAAAAAAGTCTCCTCGTTTCTCTGATGTGGAAGGCTGACTGACAGTGCTTTAATAGCCTTAGTGGGCAACAGAGCTGACATTCTTGTCTAATCCAGAAAATTCACCAGTGCTCTGTTTCAATGTCAGGTCATACTGGGAGCATTTACTCAGAAGATTGAGTGTAGCATAATAATTTATTGATACTACTCTAGCATGACTCTTGCCATAATAAATGCTGAGCCCATCTGTGATGTCTCTGCATGAACCTCAGCCCAGACTCATGTTATATATGCTTCCTGTAGATTCAGTCTTGACTAAAGACCAAATTAGAACCAAGGCTAGAAGACTGAGGAGTGCTTATGTACATAGAATTTGAAAAGCCATTTGAGAGTGATTCACTTTATTGATGCAGTGGTCAGCACATAACCAGGCATGCACACACGCGCGCCCACACACACACACACACTATACGGAGACACACTTCTGCATCTCCTATTCTCTTATTCTGTTATCCCTTACTCTGTATCCATTACAGAAATAATCATGCACACACACTGTGTGTACACACACACTGTGTGTACACACACACACACAGCATTAGTGTTGGTGCTGCCTTGCCACATGTGATCCTATACATCATCTCCTTTCCATGAAAACCGGTCGATATGTTCTCCTTTAAGCTCTCCTTTGTACTCAAAGAAAGTACTTTGTTGGGCTAGAATTACTACTAATTTGGTAAAGATGTAGAATTGCAACTTGTGGACATGATGCAGTTAAAAAAGCTGTCAGGTTTCAGTATTAGGGTTTCTTAGGGCGCAATCTAACTATTCCCCCATTAAAATTACTTAGATTAGAGCAAATTAGGAGTTTGACCCATCTGGAAAGGCTTACGTCTAAACACAAGTGACCCCTGACATTCCTGGGCACTGCCCACTCTACCTACTTTTGTGCTAATCCGATCAGAGTTTGGTTCCCAGTGCAATTGGCACAATTCTGCTGCATGCCCAGGGCAGAGTCAGAGCCAAACATGTCCACAGACTACCTCACATCGAAACACTTGCTGCATGCTGAGGTGGAGTTATTATGTAAAATAGTAACCGTATACTGTTTTTGTTTACATAAAAATGTACTCTCAGTCTGTCTGAGATGCCAAGACTGTTTTTAGAGTCCACTACTAGTTAAGGTGCTGTAAAGGCGAGGAAAAGCTCTGAGTTTGCACCGTGGGTTGGATCAGCAGAATAAGGGGGTAGGGGCCTCTGAGTTTCCCTGGCTCTATTTCTTACTCGCTTAAGCTCGAGGTCATTTGAAAACAACAAAAGCTCCTTTCCTTGAATGCCCAGTTTATTTACATCACTGCATGTCAACAGAGAGAGCATTACTCAGCGCCCTCCATATACATATTGCTCTTGTATTTATCTCTTATACAACTGGATTTTACCATAAGACCCCTCCCACCCCACGCCCTCCTCCTCTAGCTTGTAGGATTAGTGAGAAGTTAACAGTCACATTAAATGGATTTCTCTTTGTCTGACACTGGTTCCCACCATGCTTGCTCAGACTTTTGGCCCCATGCAAGTAATATTACATTTCATACACTGTGCTACCAGGAAATATTAAAAAGTGATCTGCATTCCTGTCATAAATTTGATAAGCATGATGGGAATGTTACTCGCCTTGTGGTGCCAGTAACATCAAAAGAAATAAAGCTGTATTCATGAAGACTAGGCTGTTGTTGATTAAAAAAAGAGTTTGTCTTGAGAAAAAAAGAGTTGTGGATTTGTCTTGAGAATGCAGAGCACTGTTATTGTGTGCAGTGTGTGACATTACAAAGGCAGGAACATAGCGTAGTTTGCCAGCTGCTGTTGGGAATGCTGACGGAGGGTCTGCACACTGCTAAATGCTCTGCATTACTTTATCGAGCGTTTTATCGGGCATTTAGAGCAGCGTATGTTAGTTCTGTTAGCATTCTGAACGAGCCTCGGCAGCATCTGTGTCTATGCTGATGTGCCTTTTTGCTCCACTCTCCTCCAGCTGTTGTTGTCAGAACATTTGCGTGTGGGGGCTCGGTTTTATTATGCATAATAATAGGACCTTAACCGAGCAGCCATATGGTAGATGGAGACTGGGGATCAAGAGAGCTTTTGGTTCCTCAGGCCTTAGACAGAGCCTTAACCCCTCTGACCCACCCCCAAGCCCCTCTTCAAAGGGCCTCTGCCAGTCAATCAGTAGAAGGACACCTGGTTCAGGACTCTTAATTAACCAGCATCTTCACTCCACTGAAGGACCATTTTCAGGTCTTGTCAGTCTTTGATGCCACTGGGTGGATGAATCAGTGTTAAGGGGAGGTTAGAGGAGTAATTGTAAAAGGATGCTTTTAAAGCCAGGGAACATGTGGCTCTGTAATAGAGTTCATTACCATGATGCCCACATTGAGGTTTGCAGGGCTGTGCACTCTGGATAAACAGGAAATGTAATTAGGGTGTGCATGTTCCCGGAGTGATTCGTGAGGGCTTGTTAGGGCACGAGTATTTCCCATAATGAACTGATGACCCAGGAGATCCAAAGAGTTTAGCTTCGACAAAATAAGGGCCAGCGTGACCATTGCGCATCCTTTTTTTCCAGGTGTTGTACAAAGTGTACATCTCGTTCGTGGAGGTGGGCCCTGGCAATGTTCAAACTGCTGACTATTTTAAAGGAGTGGGTGAGTATAAACTATTTTAATTTATAAACCTGAAACAAAAAAACATGCTTTTAATAATGCACAGATTTTTTTCACATTTCCATGTCATCCTCCAGAAAACTGTGAGCTTTTTAAGGTTGAGGTGCCTCAGTATCTGTGTAGCCTTCTGTAAGTAGGCCATACAATTTGATAAAATGGAGGCACTGTGCCATTTGGGCCAATTCATATGAATTCTGACTCATGCAACATAGTAAAGGAACATTTAAAAATAACCTGTGCAGATGTGCCCATTCTCCATTGCGTTTATTTATTTTTATCTTTAACGCTCTCCAAACCCTGTGCTCTGCCTCGTATTTGTCTCTGTCCTTGCCTCTGCCTCTGCCAGCCTCGTTTCTCATCGTGAGCATCGGTGGGACGCTGGTGGGCCTGATCTTCGCCGTCATCCTGGCCTTCACCACGCGCTTTACCAAGAAAGTGCGAATCATCGAGCCGCTGTTTGTCTTCCTGCTGGTCTATCTGGCCTACCTGACCGCTGAGCTCTTCTCCCTGTCCGCCATCCTGTCGTGAGTACAGCCTGCTGTGCAGACTCGCACTTCTGAATAGCTCAGTCGGCACAACACTGTGTTAGGACTTGGCCGTGGTCCTCTATGTTACTCTGTGCGCAGGTAACTCGGAGACAAATTTAGAGGCAATTGTAGTGTGAACAGAACAGCAACACCTGGGCTGCTGCCAATGCAGGGAGAAGATACTGCATTGATGCAGCCAAGTAAGCTTTCAGCATCACAATGCCGGGGGGAGATAATGTCAGTTAAGTACGCCTTTTCATATCTCCTTCCTTTTCCAATATATTTTAATGACCCGTCTTTAAAGTTTATCTCACGAAGAAGGAGGCTTTGTACTAGAGAAGAAGTGAGCTTTGTCACTGTGTGCATAGCAGAAAAACTAAGCTGTAGGCTGCAAGAGTGACTCATGTCTGTGAGTAAGGAACAGTCAAGGTGAGGAGCCGTGAAAGAGTTTTTGGCAGAGAATAGAATAGAGGGATAAAGAAGTGTGTCTCCAGTGTGTGTGTGTGTGTTTGTGTGTGTGTGTCTATGTGTGTGTTAATGTGTACATGTGTGATTGTATGTTTGTGTGTGTGTGTGTGTGTGTGTGTGTGTGTGTGTGTGTGTGTGTATGGGAGAGAGAGAGAGTGAGTGTGTGCATGCATGTGTGTGTGTAGTGGCACACAGCAAAGACACAATGGCATACACTACCAACTGCCTCTATCATTGCAGACTAAGAACAGGCTGGGTGACACTAATGACTTCCTCTGCATGGTGACGTTAATGAGTTGGCCATAAATCTCCATGGCCACACCCTTATTAGCAGACATGTACTGTTACAACCAGGCCTTGGGTCAACACCGGCCATCACTGCTAATGTGCAGGAGTGTGTCTGACTGGATGCCAGCACACCAGAATTCAGGGTAATGATGAGTGGTGAATATGTGGCATCTGGGAGACGTCACACTAACTCAAATGGGATATCAGTGAGCTAACACTGCCTCAGTCTCATTAGGTGATCAGGATATAAAATTATATTTCAAATGTTGTGCATGTGTGCATGTGTGTGTGTGACACTGTTTGTGAGTACGCTGTGTGTGTGTGTGTGTGTGTGTGTGTGTGTGTGTGTGTGTGTGTGTGTGTGCGTGCGTGCGTGCGTGCGTGCGTGCGTGCGTGCGTGTGTGCGCATGCGTGCATGTGCGCGTGTGTGTGTGTGTATATGTGTGCATACGTCAGTAACTCAGCAGTGTTCAATAAAATCTTTAAAGAATCAATATGCCAGCAGTGACCATTAAGAGCATCTTAACAGTGTGTGATGAATTGCTCCCGTCTCAGCATGGGGGAGGCTGAGGGCTAGCCCAGGCTGCAGTCAATAATGTAGCTGTCATGCCATGTAATTTAGCTGCTATGTGTTTTAAATATCCACGCTCAAAATAAGGCTTTTTTCCTAACTATTGCTGTATTGTTGCACCTGTATTGTGTTTTCTATGTATTGTTTTTTTTTTGAAGAGATGAATGAAGAGACATTTTTTTATGAAAGAAGAAACAGTGTGGTAATCAGTGAAATATAAATTTCAGGACAATAAACCTTTTGAATCAATCATATATTTTAGCACAGAGAGCCAATTTCCACCCACATAGGCATGCTGTTATTACTGTAGCTACACAACAATATTGCATGCAGAGCCAAGACTTCCTGTGATGCTTCCTGTGCGACTTCCTACTACCCCCTGTATGTGAGTCTAAGACTAAAGCTTCCTAATTAGCTTCCTTGGATATGTCACATTATGTGATTGATTGATCGTGCTCAAATTAAATTGTTTATCTCAATCAAAACTGTAGTGTATTTAAAAGGTAAAATGTTTCCAATATGTAGTCCAATAAGAGACATAGCTAGGATGGGGACATGTGAAGGTCAGATGATCTGAGGGTTAATTAACCTGGCGTATTGCTGTGAAGAATATTGGGAAAGAGACAGGCAAGAGGGAGAAAATGTCACAGGCGCCCCCCTCTGGTCACAAAATATGTCTGAATTCAATTATATTTTTTTCTACGTGTGGAGATAGAGTTTGTATGGAAATAGAGTTTGTATTGAGGTAACACATCTATCTAGGTCTTGGTGACCATGTTCTATGTGGGTGTGTCAGAAGGGCTGTATTGTTAGCTTTCACAAATATGGGACAATACTGTGCAATAAGCCATTATCACCTGCAAAGCTCAATAGGGACATAAAAATGAAAATTAACCCTGTCAACAAGGGACACTGATTGAGGCGCCAAGAAAAGAAAGTCAGGCAGAAGGACAGACAGACAACAGAAAAAACACAGCATTAACATAGCATGCCAGATGTTGGATTTAGTGAATTTGCTTTTAAAAAAAAACATATTCTGCCACAAACTGTTAGTGTGTGCTTTAATCTCTGTCCCAGTCTACCCCATTATGCCTTCGGTCATTATTTTAGTCTCAGAAATGGAGTGGCAATTATAGCAGCATTTGTCTGGCTAGTTGCTGTGATTAAAGATGCTATTTGGAAAATGCAGACTGTTATTGTAATGAATGAAGAGATTTATCAAGCATGATAGTATGAGTTTGTTTGCATGTGTGCTTTTCAGGTTGTTTGTTTGTATGTGTTTGTGTGTGTATATATACACAAACAGGCACACCACTCCAAACAGATTAATTTAGTTTAACGTAAGAATTAACCTCTGTTCTTTTCCTCATCTTGCCAGGCTGACGTTCTGTGGCATTGGCTGCAATAAGTATGTGGAGGCAAATATATCTCAGAAGTCCAGGACTACTGTCAAGTATACCATGAAGACCCTGGCCAGCATTGCAGAGACCATCATCTTCATCTTCCTGGGGATTTCAGCGGTGGACAAGTCCAAGTGGGCCTGGGACACTGGCCTGGTCTCCTGCACTCTCATCTTCATCTTTGTGTTCAGAGCCATGGGTAATAGCACCGTCTGTCTCTTTCTTCAGGATGCAGGATGAAGCATGAGTTTATCAACTATATATTAGGTTTTTTTTAATGAAATTCAACATTTTCTAGTTTATCATCACTTCTCAGAGTGTGTCAAGTACAATGGAATTAACATTTCAAAATACAGTAAATAAATAGATACATAAATATGTACATGTAATTGGAAGTGGTAATGGAAAACAATATGCCAGTATCTGCACGTTAAGTGTAATGACATATAAGGGAAGGAAGCTGTCCCTCAATCTTACTGCGTCTATTCAGGGGTTAATCATTAAATTGTCTTTCAGTTATGATTATAGTATTTGATGTGTCAGATCATGAGATGCATTCTCTGTTTCTCACATGTAAGGGGTCGTGGGCCAAACATGGTTCCTGAACTGGTTTAGACTGGTTCCCCTGGACAAGATCGACCAGGTGGTGATGTCGTACGGTGGCCTGAGAGGGGCAGTTGCCTTTGCCCTGGTGGTCCTTCTGGATGGAAATCACGTAAAGGCCAAGGACTACTTTGTCGCTACGACTATAGTGGTGGTTTTTTTCACAGTCATGTTTCAGGTAAGAATATTTTATAGGTTTTGTGCCAAATGCCCTTGAAGAACACACACTGTCAGGAATGGATATCAAAACCCATTAATCTGAGCAAAATACATGTGGCATTTATGCAGTTAATATATAATGTAATACAACAAAGGGTATGATTGCTATCGCTGTCCCTTATTACCTTTGATGTGTAAACTTGGTGGTTAGCATTCCAATAAACCCACCACTATAAATGCCACACTGCGCATCTTCATCTATCTCCTGTCAGTTCAAGCTTCTCAGTTCCCCTTAGGCTCTCTCTCTTTATCTCTCTCTCTCTCTCTCTCTCTGACTCCTTTCCTCTCTCTTCCTCCTTCATTTCTCCTCTGCCATACCTTTGTGTCTTTGCAGACGGGTAATCTATCTGTCTC
>CM059280.1:21385070-21727570 GCA_030347295.1 Setipinna tenuifilis | reverse complement strand
GAGAGAGAGAGAGAGAGAGAGAGAGAGAGAGAGAGAGAGAGAGAGAGACTGTCCCTGCAAAATCACTCAGATGAATAAATCATCAGAACCTTCCCCAGCCAGTGTCCACTCTACTCAGTCTGACTCCTGGAACCTCCCAGAACAGAACAGAGGGTGCGTCACACTCAACTCAACTCTACTGAGCTGCTTTGTGGAGTACTTTATCCTGTAGCATACACAGCCAATTTACTGTCTCCTCATATCGTATGTGTATCCTCACATCCTCACACATTAAGAATATGTATGAAGACAATTTGACCTAGCCTATCATTGACACTATCAGGACTTTGCATCTGTCACTTTTATGTGATCCCTTTGGTTTTTCACAAATAGAATATAACCCCCAAATCAAAATAACTGTGTGAAAGGCAGTAGTAAATCAACTGTGTGTGCCTAAATGAGATGTGAGGCTCTGGGCTGGATAGCTTTGAGACCTTCTGGAGGTTCAGTGAACTGTAACTCATCCTTCTCTCTTTAGGCATTCGACCACATCATGGCTGCAGTGGAGGACATCGCCGGTCTCAGTGGGTATCACCACTGGAGAGACAAGTAAGTTTCTTATACCTATCCCTTGGATGGACTATTTCCAAAATAGAACTCCTGAAGGAGGGTCACCTAAATTTAGTTTGAGAACTGTGGCTCAATTGTAATCAGTGCCAGCTTTGTCTGTCTTTGAGAATGCGCGATCAATATAGTATTTTTTTTTCCTTCTGTGTAGGTGGGAGCAATTTGACAAGAAATACCTGAGCAAGCTTTTGATGCGCAAGTCTGTGTATCGCAAGAGTGAGCTGTGGGAGGCCTATCAGAAGATTAATATTAGAGATGCCATCAGTGTTATTGATCAGGTGAGCTCACTGGCTCTCTAGAAAACCCTCCCTGAAGGGACCCATGCTCTAATTGCTTTTCTGGCCCAATTGACAAATGGTTTTAACAGATTCCCTGTTTTCAATATAGCAAGAGTTGATTGCTGTTTACTTTTAATCATCTGGTGTGTTGTTGAGCTCATTTAATCTCCCTTTACGTGTTATTTACAGTGTGATGTCTGGCCACAAGATGGCGCTGCACTTCAACATGTCATTTTTCTGGAACTTTTAGGAGCTTATTCATGTCCCTCTACGGGTTACAAAATACCTAGCTTTTCTTGTTAATATTTCATACACAAAGTACTCTATTTGTTCTGAGCCTTCTTTTGAGATTTGTGCTTATGTCTCCCCAGCCATTCAACAAAAAGCAGGCATTTTACTGAAACCCTTTTTGTTACCGGGTGACAGGGAGAAACAGAGGTAGATAGATGCAGAGGAAGAGAGATAAAGTAAAGGGAAGAAAGATAAAGGAAAAGAGTCAGATACACTGTGTGTGTGTGTGTGTGTGTGTGTGTGTGTGTGTGTGTGTGTGTGTGTGTGTGTGTGTGTGTGTGTGTGTGTGTGTGTGTGTGTGTGTGTGTGTGTGACAGGGAGAGAGAGTGAGTGTGAGGCTCCGGGGACTGTTCTTCAGGCCAGCGATCGTCAGAAATGGGAATAATTCTCTCCTTTGTCTGCTTGGCCGACGCCAAACTGCCGGCACTGGGTCCCTGCAGGCATCTGATACCTGATTGTTGCCACATCAAAGATAGTCATCTGTGGTGGTGACATCACAGCGGCACTGGAAGAAGGCCCCAGCAGGGTGGTGCCAGCAGGAGCAGTCAGTCTCCTTACAAATCCACATGGAGCACTGAATTACATTAGGGCACTTCAAAAAGAAAACAAGTGAATAGCAAACTGCAGGAATAGCCCTCTAAAGGGATATCTATCTCAATATATATGATGTGCATAATGATAAAACCGAGATAGAAATGGATAAATATTCCTTTAAAAGGAGTTTTCTTCAACCAGATTTTTTTATTGAGTGTGTATATGTGTGTGTGCACATGAAAGAAAGAGAGAGAGTGTTTGTGTGGATGGGCGTCATATGCCAGGCATTTTATCTCTCAACTACTCAAAGTCTTTAGTAAACATCATATGAAATGAAAATGAAAATACGTAACCATACTGCTATTTTCAGGTGTGTCCAGGTCCCCTTTGAAAGCTTGTCTGTGTTTTTTTTTTGGTAATTTGGCCATCTATGCATTAATTAATTTATTTATTTCATACTGAGGTGTCATGGATGGCTGCCAAGGCTGCTCCTCTGTCAGAGAGGATGTGATTATATTACATGTCAACATGGGGATCCCCTAAGCTGCTGCGCTGGGCTGTTCAGTGGAGGCGGCGTAATGAAAAAGTGCCTGACTGACAGGGGAATGGGTACTGGGAGGCGGAGGGCGGGCTCGTGGGCCGGGGCAGTGATGTCTCCAGCCGGCCAGGATCAGACGTGTGTTGAAAGCGCTGATATGAAACTACAGAGAGAAGGAGGCCCCACGAAGGAAGATTTTGGGATTGTGAGGCTTTGGCTTTGGTCTGTTTCCCTGAAACATATTCTGTACGTTGTGCACAGCGTCTCCGGTTGTCTTTTCTGTCTCTTTGTAACCTCTCCTGATCTCCCTTCATCTTCGCGATATTCCATTATTATTGTTCTATTCCTCAATAGTAATAATTTTTGTGTCATCATGGATAATACAATAACATTTGTCATGGCAGAGTTCTTCTTAGCTGACTCAGGTTAGACGACATGGACGATCTTATCTGCCTGTATGAATTTCATTTTTCTGTGATGTAGGCAAGCGAGCTCAGGCCACACAAACACAAACAATGTGGGATCCGACAGCCATGTGGCCAGCCCTGTGTGAATGTGATGGTGGGAATATCGTAGAGGGGTCGGCTCCACCAATTCTTATGCCACATCCCTTTTCTCTCTCTCGCTGTGCCTACAGTTGGCCAATACAAAAAAAGAGAGTCATTTCCTGTATCCTTGGGTTTTATACTTCTCAGCTTCCTGGGCTGAGTCAGACTGTTAATTTTAGTACAAATATAATGAGCTAAAAAAGACCTTTCGCTCACATCTAGGCCACCCATTGCACTGGCAAAGGGGAAAAAAGTTGTTAGAGTAAAAGAGTACAAGGGGAAAATTATGTTATAAATTAATTTTAAAGCTACTCTGTTTTGTTTTTTAGAAAAACCACTCAATCCAGATCAGCTGTCTGTAAAAGTACCCATAATGAATAATGTAAATATGGAGCAGTAAGACTTCCTAGCCATAGCCCGTGTCTGTGGCTATGCATGCTGTTTAGATTTAACCACTTTTTTTAATCCGTTGAACATTTATGCGTGGCGCTGTTCAGAAATGTCCGATGGCCATTCTCGTCTATGCAACCGCAGCATATAGCAGGGATGCCCAGAGGAACAGGCGGTGGTAGAAATCACCATACTTACAATGTCAGGAGTCATTACCGAAGCATATCCCAGAGCTTTGAGGTGAACAACCCTCAGATGTATGGCTGGTGCCCACGTCAGTCAGCAGCGGGGGGGCTGCTTTTTGTCTCCGACATGTCGTCTACATGAACCACAAAGGGGCCAATGGGACTTGGTGCAAATGCTGCTGCATAAGGCTGTCATCCATGCAGGACGTGTAGGGAGGCCCAGATGACATCCATTTAGTTTTCCCTCAGAATCGTTTTTTTTTAAGCGCACATATACCACACATGCATCTACACACTGTTTCTCTTTTTCTCTCTCCTTCTTTCGTTTTGCTCTATCCTGCAGGGGGGTAATGTGTTGACGTCTGCTAGACTTTCTCTTCCCTCCATGGCAAGTAGAACATCCTTCCCTGAAGCCACTAATGTCACAAACTACCTGTGAGTATAACATTGTTTCTTTTTTCCCACATGGTGCAGTTATTTTATTGCGTCAGATAACACTGTGTTAATGCAGCACGCATATGATAAACTATACACTTATTTGTCCCAAAAGGTAATTTGTCTTGGACTTATTTGCTGCATACATAATGCCCAACACATTAGAAACACATAATAGACAATGTCAAATAGATAACACATAGAAGACTGTGATATTACACACAATACAAACAATAACAAGATAGAAAGGAAAGAACATGCTTGTATGTAACATGTTGTTGAGATGTTCTTTCTCCACCTGCGGTCCTCAGGCGTGAGAATGGAAGCGGTGTGTGTCTGGACCTACAGGTCATAGACACGGTGCCCAGTGCCAAAGTGGAGGAGGAGACCGAGACTCACCATGTTCTGGCTGGCAACCTTTACAAGCCACGCAGACGAGTATGACTCATTGATTTATGCCTAAGCACTCATTTGCTTTGCTTTGCTTTGGACATCCTGCCATATGTCAGTCAATTAAAGCCATAACCATCCACACACTGCCACACTCATGAAGATGCCAAGACTTAAAATGAGGATGAAAACAAGGGCATACATACACAACTGATGTTTGACTTAAAATTTGTGACTTAAAGTCTCAGTAGGATTTTAAGTCCAGCTGAAGAAAACCATAGCTTTGTGGTGAGTGAATTTCACTGATACTTGCAATTGTTAGTACAGTGCAGGTTTGTAATGATGCAAAAGTAAGCCTGTGGACAGACATAATGGGAGTTTACTTTCTCAGTGGTGGGGAAGCATGGAACTGAAAATAATGATGGAAAGAAAGATATACAGTGCACATGGTAATTGACTTGAGAGCTTTCTCAGCTTTGTCTGGAAAAGAGGCTTGTGTAGAATTATAGTTCCATTCTGGCTATTTGGCCCACAGTACCACCAGTCCCATTACAGCCGACACTTCATGACAGTGGGTGACCAGGAGCGACAGGACAGAGAGGTCTTCCAGAGGAACATGCGCAATCGCCTGGAGTCGTTCAAGTCCACGCGCTACAAACGCCACAAGAAGGACCGCAGCCAGAAAAAGGTCATTTTTTACATTTTTTACATATCCAGATGGATTTATAGATAGATATAGTTATAGACATGTAGGACAAACCCGTATGGTGTGTACACTTTTTTTTTCATAGGTTAGTGCAAAGTGGGACAAGAGGCAAGATAGGATTGGGGAATAACCACAGGCCCACTGCAGCACAGCACCCCAGATTGTTTTACACTGGTTTACAAAGAGCATTACTTATTAAATCGGATAATTTCATACTCTAACTCACACAACAGAAAGCAAAGGGTAGAGAGGGCGGAACGGTTGTGAAGGATATCTCCTGATGTGTGCAAAGGTCACACTCAGAAGGGTGGAGTGAGGACATCAGTAAGGGCAACAGTCATGGCAGCAGAGGTGGAGGTTTATCATGACTGATGGGCTTTTTCACAGGATGTTCTCGTTGTGGGTCCCAGTGGCAAAGATTACTGATAAATGCACTCTCTCCATCTCCTCCCTGTCTTGCCCAAGAAAGGCACATGCCCCTGCCTGCCTCGTGACTCAAGCAAAGTATCATATTATGGATTTTTTCCTCCCCTCTCCTTCTCTTTCTCTCATCACTTCATAGCAGGCATTCTGTTATGTCAGAGAGCCAGCATTGTAATTTACTCAGCACACACACACACACACACACACACACACACACACACACACACACACACACACACACACACAAACAGAATCAACAACAGGAGGGTGGGGGAGTAGAAAACAGTTTGGCATGTTTGTTCATCCTGATGTGCCCCCACCACATCTGCTCGTAAAAAAAGCCTGTCATGCTTTTCCTTAACAGCGGAGAGGTTCAGACGTGAAGGAGAGAGACTTGGAGCCTAATGACAAACCCAGACGCAATGTCAGCTGGCAGGACAAAGGTATGGTGTTTTATTACTGGATGGGGGGGCTGTCGAGAAGTTCATTGACTCCTTTCCTCTCCAACCCAAACCTTCCTATGTTTACATTCTGTGGGCGTGTGTTCCTGAAGACCATTTAATATTACAGAAAAGACATTCAGAGCTGGAAAATTACT
Organism: Setipinna tenuifilis; assembly: GCA_030347295.1. NCBI lineage: Eukaryota > Metazoa > Chordata > Actinopteri > Clupeiformes > Engraulidae > Setipinna > Setipinna tenuifilis. The sequence goes on along the minus strand of CM059280.1, from coordinate 21,721,648 downwards.
TTGGCTGTGATATGTATAGTGTTGTGGAAATGAATTATAAGCCCTTGGGTCAATGTGTGTGTTTATTTAGTTTTGTGTAATATTAACAAAGATAAGTTCTGAGAAAACCACAAAGTCCTTATTTTTAGCACTCTATTAAAAATGTTCACATATCTGTGTTCTGTGTCATTTGAAAAATGATATTACAAACATATACAGTTTAAGTAACATTTTAGAAATTTTAAATATTTTACACACATTTTTGGAAAGTAAATGTTTTGCCACAACACGAACATGAATTTAGTGATTGGACATCCCTTTTTTCCCCTGCCAAACATACTTTTTAATGACCTAAACATCCTGCTGTAGTGGTATGCACATATTCCTCATTTTCTCCAATGTGACCTTGACACAGATCCAGTGGCTGTTCCCATTGAGCAAGAGGAGAACAAAGGCGATCAGTCTGAACCTGAGAAAGAAGAAGATGTGGGCATCACTTTTGTGGCGCGCAAGGCCCCTGACACTCCGAAGGAGAGACCCAAATCAGGTGAGCAATCGAGTAGGCAAGTCTCTTTTCCATTAGCAGTAAATGAAGAGATAAATGTAATGGCATACATTCATTCACTATACTCACCACATTACCATATTAATGACTGAATGTCGTTGTAGTTCCATCTGCCCTGGAGGTTTGTCAGAGTCCCTCCGCTGCCCCTCCGTCTCCTACCTGTGCTGAAAAGAATCTCCCCTGGAAGGGTGGGATGGGCACCTTACCTGTCTGTGTCTCCATGGAGGCCACCAAGATCATCCCCATAGACCTTCAGCAGGCCTGGAACCAGAGCATCTCCTCCCTGGAGAGCCTGGCCTCCCCGCCGGTCCCCGCTGAGCCTCAGCACCCGCGCATCAGCGCCCTTTCCAGGATGGGAGGTCCGATGCGCCCGCTGTCCGCCGTGATTCCCTCGACAGGGATTGGCGCTGCCGAGAGCCGCTCTGTGGAGAGCCCCACTGCTGCTCGCCCCCCTGCGGCCCCCTCCACAGCCTCAGGCGAGTTCCGTTTCCCGGGGGGGGAGGAAGAGGATGAGAGCGCCCTCTCTCAGCAGCAGCAGGAAATGCAGCCGCTCATGTCCTCCACACGGCCACCCCCTCCACCCCCACCTCCACTTGCACAGGGTGCAGCCCGCAGGAGAAACCCCTGCGTGTATCTGAGGAACCTGGTGACAACACCACCAGGCAACGAGCCTTACAGTAGAGGGCCAACACAGCTGTAAAAGCCAGCACAGCACCATCCATACCCCATACCCTGTATGTTCTCTTACCAGCTGTCGCACCACTCCTTTGATGTATTCTGTCACTCAGTGGAGAGGGCATTACTAATAGCCTAGGTGGGCGACTCACAACAAATGTACACTGTATTTTATATATTAATAATAATTTGTCAGATATATGAAGTGGTGTTTTTTAAACACAGGGCATGACTGAATGTGAAGGAGCTTATGTTTAAGTACTGCTTAAAACATCTGTTAGTTTGACAATGCTTTACAAACACGCTAGACGATACCCAATGAAATTGTATTGTGGACAGGGTGATTTTTCCCATCATGGAAACAATCATGGTGAAATTTCCATGATTTCAGACAGTGCCCTGTTCCTCCTTGTCAGCATGTACGATCACTAAAAAAAAAATGTCTAGACCCTATTAAGCATATCCTCAGGCTGTGCTGATTAAACAATGGCTTAATTTACACCATCCTTCCCCCCACAGAGAAATAGGACAAAAGTGACGCTGGCAGAGACTCCAGTAACTAAATGGCAGTGCTTAACTGCTTAACTTTATTCTGGATATTGGCATGCCCATTCAAAACACAACAAAAGCAAAAGGCTGTGAGGACTCAGTCCAGCCAACCCTCACTGTGAAGCCCAATTTCTTCTTTGTGCAAGCACAGGCGAGACTCTTTTCTTTGCCCAGAGATTGAGAGGGACCAGGGACACCACGTGACTTATGCTTCGGAGGTAGCCACAGTGGGCCTTTCAGCTCTCTGGAGGCACAAATCTAGTGCAGTGAAGCCTTACAACCCACTCACTTGCAAGACTGCGGTGATAAATCTTTAGGATATGAATTGAAAGCAGACAGTATTACCAAAGCTGCACAACCACTCAGTCAGGTCAGAGTGCTGACAGCGTAGTTATCCTGAGGTGGTGCCTCTGTTTTCCTCATCTGTAACAGTTATGATACTCTCTGGATTAATCAATTAATTCCTCTCTCTCACTAACAAGAAAGTTGCACTTTAAATCGAATCAGCTTGTGCTTGTTTCAAGTGTGTTCAGCACAGATTTATTTAAACGTCAACAATATCTATTTATTTTGCTTTGCTGCTTTTTTCACTCCTGTTTTGTGCTCGCTGGGGACGATTATTTTTGCACATCTTAAACAAAAATAAAAAATTACAAACAATTGTTTAAATGACCAAAGTGAAGGTGAAAAACAAAGTTAATATTTCTCGTGTGCCATTTCTCACTGTCCCTTCAGATTGTCTTTGTCTCTGTGTATGTAGAAGGTAATATATGATGTCATGACCTTTGGTTGATGTAATTTAGCTTTTGGGGTTAGAACAATGTTTGTGCCTTTGTGCCTATAATCTGTGTGCATTTCAAAGTCAACCAGTTGAATAGACATATTTTCAATTTAGTTGTGTCTGTTGTTAGAGGTGCTCTATACCCTTTAAGCACACAGTTAGCACCCATGTGTTTTTTTTCTCCAAAAAATACACATATATCTCTATATCAAAGTCCTGCTAAATTCAGTTGTATTGACTGGACAAAATGGTATGAAAGAAATATAGACTTGAAAAAAAAAAATCAAATAGATTCTTTTGTTACGTGTGTGAATAAACCCTTTATTAGTGTCCACACAATGGTTTGACTCACCCTTTCCGTCTGATAAACTAAATCAGAGTGAATTAGACCAAATTCAGATGGTTTTACCATTCTCATTCAAGGTTTTTAATTCAATGTCACTGCATTTGTCAAACCCTTTACACCACAGCTCTTGCCTTTGTACTGTGAGTGAATATCCCTATATTCACTAAGAGCCTTCCGGCTTACAGCCATATTCAGCATCACTTTAGTATGCCAACAAAGCTGCATAATCTCTGTCCAGCATGTGAGAATGAGCGGCGCTGGGGCTTTTGCTTTAAAGGGAGAGAAAGGTGCAGAAAGAGGAAGAGGCCTTGCTAATATTTGTTGTGCCTGACACTGAACACAAAGCAGCTTAGCCATATTTGAGCTTGTCACAAACTAATGAATGTGGTGGATTTGTCAATCAAACCCAGAGGATGTTTTGCTTGGTAACTTATTAATTGGTTAGATATGGTCACATGCCCTGCCTCACTGCTTTGGGTTAGCGTTTGAATTGTTTTACAGAAATGGAGGATGTATTGTACCATATGGAAGAAAGAAAATAAAAATATGTAAATCAACATAATTTTGTTTTTGTCTTGTTATTTATACCATTTTGCGAACTTACAAAAGAGATTAATATGACTGTCAAGTCCACATTTTATAATGCCCTATATAGAGGTTCAAAAAGGAGGATCTGATGAATAATTAAATGGTCTCTCCCATTGCCCTCTTTCAAATCCCAGTGCTGAGGTAGGAGTCCCTTAGCAGAGTTCTCAAAGGGGATTTGTGTATTTATGTGCTAATGTGCCATTTACCCCACAAAACCTTGCAGCACCCTGAAGTGATGAGATCATTAGAGGGAAAACAAAACTTCAGTGCAATTCAGTACAATGTAGTCTGGTCCTGCCTTTATTGTGAGATTTGTCATGTAGTTTAATATTATGACTAAAGTGTGAAATAATTTTGGTCTTTCATGAACTAAAAAGGACACGTGACTCCTCTTGGTGTTTGCATTTGGCCCTTGTTGCAGCCAGAATTAAGTTCCAGTCTCTCACAGTGGCTTACAGGACTATTAGCCTACTGGATCTACTTCTTCCTATTTTAGTTATATTATTCAACCTTATACTCCATCTAGACCACTTCACTTATCAATGACCAGTAGTTGTGTTGGCTAACTATTAGTGCCAGATATTCTCGACCAAGACTTTTCCAGTGGTGGAATAGATTGGATACATACACTACAGTTTTCTTAAGACATTTAAACATGCATGTTTTTGTTTAGTCTATATTTAGTTGATTAACTACTCTATCTATTTTTTGTCATTGTATGATACGTAGATTAATTGTTTTTTTATTATTATTAATAACCTATGCATGTCTTTATAAGTTATGTTTATACTTGTTTTAAACATATTTTTGTCATACTTTTTGCTAAATAGCCTACCATAGCCATAACCCTATCCATTATTATATGGGTGATATCTATAAGAAAACACGTTGTTTCAGCTATTTCAGTTAAACAAACAAATACATTTTTGGTATTGCTTCTTTTCATTTCCGATTAAATTATTCCAAATGCATCCACTAAATAGGCCTGCAGCAAGTCTACCTGTGTTAGTTTGGCCAGAAAACAGCGCCCCCTGTCGCTACTGTTTGATGCACAAATTGCATGCGGTACAGTACATACGGTCAGCCAACTGTGGGGAACATTTATCTTCTTCTCTCAGCCGTCTAAAATAAAAAGTAACAAATAAAGTTAAATCTTAGAGTCACAAATATCACTGAACAGCGACCCAAGCAAGAAAAGGTAAGATATTAAAGTAGTTCTCCATTACAAAGTAGTTGTAAGCTACATTATCAAACAAAAATCTCCTTGCTGCTAAAACGTTCTATCAGCCTTCAACACAAAATGTAGCAGTGCTTGGCATTCCTGTTTTCTCTCAAGGTAAGTATTCATAGACTATTAACCATCTTTAACGTAAAATTTGCAAACATTGGCTGTGACAAGATGTCCAGGATAGCTACAAATTATTGATGGCCAACCATATTAAAGGGCAGGCGTTTGGATTAGCACGCTAACAATAGCATGGTCAACCGCCAAAATAGTTAAGGACAAGCGGTTAGCCGGCAGGTTGCGTGTGACACAGCTTTGACATTGCCAAACATTATTATTTTTCCCAATTATTAACAGCTTAACAATTTTGTTCTCGGGGAAAGCACATTTCACTTGAGTAATTTAAGTTTAGCAAGTGCTCAAATCATAGCTGGATAACTATACTAGCTAGCTGTTGCTTTTCAGTGTAGCATTGAAGGTCAGTCGTCTTTAACGTCTACACAGCTGCTACTTTGATAATGACAACAGGTTGTTCAGACACACCAGCCAAAGACATCACATGGTATCTGATTGTAACATGTTGACTTATTGTTACTTATCTTAAGCAATGACAGATTTATTGTTTTATAGGACAAAAAATATCTAGACAGCTGCATAAATTGTCTGAAAATTGAATATAAATTGATAATGATACCATTATTTGATATTTCAGCAAGTCTGCAATAACGTGCAAGTCTCCAGACACCTTTGTTTTTAAGTAGTCTAGTATAATTTTATTTTTTATTTTTGTAGTTTTTTTTTTGCTTTGCCTGCATAACTTATTAAGGTAGAAAGCAAATAAGCTCAAGATGTACAGGGCGGGGTGAGGCTTTGGTTCAGTGTTCTTCTATAGTAAAGTGATAAGAGTGAGCTATTCAGGCCTGTCTGCTCAAGTGTCTGTTCCACTACATTCCTTTCCAGAGAGCTAGGGATGCGGTGGATTTTAGCCGCGAGGCACATGTCTCTGCCCCTTCAATGGGAAATGTCTGTGATTTCACTCTTGTCATTTTCACTGGAGGCTATGGGTGTTGTGCAACCAACCCCAGGCTGTCAGGAGATCATACCACAGGTGGGAGTACTGTTTGTACTGAGGTTAGGAACGAAAGAATGAATGCAGGAATACAACTAGGATTGGATTTATGACCCAGTCTTTTTTCACCACTTGTTCATAATAACACCTCAGGATGATTATTTTACAATAAATCGTCTTCTTCTTCTCACGTTTGTATTCCCATGTGTGCCAGATCTAGGCTACATCTGTGTTGTGCCTACACTCATGCTTACCTTTGAGATAATTAGGCCAATTAAAGGTTTGTAGAGCAGCAGTGTCACATAGCCTATTACCTGGGAACACAAACACAGCTCTCTGTGTCCTCCGAAATTTGTTACAGCTGATTTCTCAGCTGCTGCTTTGGTCGTTAGTCCGTCTTTGGTGAGCTCAGCACACCTTTCCAATGACACCTGGGTCAGTCAGCGTTGTGTCTTGTGGGAGTGAGTCCCAAAAGCAACCACACACACACACATGCATACACACACACACACACACACACACACTGACCTCATATGGGAGTAATCTTTGCCAGTCTAGCCGAAGGTACACGGCTCTTAGTGTCAGATTGCGCCGGTCTTGTGTCTGCCAGTGAACTGTATGCGCAAGGGTGGGGAGACCCTTAAACCAAAACCTAGACGAGGTTTTTGGGCCACTTAAAAGTGCTTATGATGTCTTTCTCTCAACGGAAACAGGGGCCATGAGAATGTGGAGCAAGGGTATGACCTGGCCCGATGCCCCAGACACACAGCCCTGTGTTTCTTGAAAAGGCTGGCGCACAAAGACCAGATGCCAAAGTAGGGTTGATTGCTGGCAGAAGCACATCTTAAAAGTGAGAAGCAGATGCAGACATACACAGATACATATCTCTGTGACAGGAGAACCATTTTAAAGTTTTAGCCTAGAGTAAGACATATCTTAACTTTTAGCTCTAAGCATTAGGCTAACCAGTCACCCTTTATAAGTTTTTCATATAACTGCGAGTTCTAGCATTTGCGCTGCAAAATCTTTATCATTCCAGTGTAATGCCTATTTTACTCCCAAATATGAAACACTAGAGGATTGCCCCGAGAGCTTGTCCAGCTTATCTTGTTTTTATGTGGACCAGGCTACACCTTTCCACGAAGTTTTCTGAAAACCAATCCTGCAAACAAATCAACGAACGAAATATTAGCTACAGCATCTGTATCCTTGATCTGAAATGCATTTCAGTTAGGTCTGTATGAAGAGGGAGAACAGTGTAGCCTAAACTATAGCCTAGACCTACTATGTTGACTGAATGTGTCTTTATGTCCACATGTATTGCCTTATATGTGAAGTATACCAGTCTGTATGCCTATTTGTTTCAAGCAGAACTTTCTGCAGATGAAATAGCAATTACTTTGCAGTCCGTGCAAAGTTCATGGTGAAATGCTCACCCACCTTTCCCATGGTATGAGTCAAAGACAGCCATTATTTACAAAGTAATTATGTATCAAACAGACAAATGGTTTTACCTTTCACTGTACACCGCACAGAGTGTAGAGTTACAGGCAGCTCATTTGGGACCCCTGGTCCCCCCACCACCGCACCAAACGCAGACATCCAAGAATGAGCCTATTCTTTCAGGGCTTAATTGTGGCCCAAGCCTCTGTGTGGATTAGAGGGTGCTGCTCACCCATGCGTACTTGTCTCCCCTATTGGCTGGGCAGAAATTGTTCCCCCGGGTGGAAAGGCTGCTCACATTCTTAACGGATGATTTGTATTGTCACAGAGCAGTGGCGCTATCAGATAGTGTTATCTGCGTGCCAGCGAGAGCCCCAAACTTGAGAATGGTAATTTTCCATGCACATGGCCGCATCGTGAACGACCTGTTGGCTGCTTCTTAGCTGGTGTGATGTTCACTAATGCTCCAATATGGCACTCTGTTTTTGTCACTTATGGCCTGAAATGGCGGGCGTAGGGGGGGAAAAGATCTTATTCCAGTGTGTAAATTTCTCTCTGGCTTTTTAATTGAGCCCACGGTTATGTTGGCCTACGTTTGACTATGGGTAATTACCACTTTGCACTCTGTGCCTGGGACAGAGTGTTTGCTGCTTGCGTGTGACTGCATGCTGGTCTAAAATGTTTTGGTGTGTGTTGCTCAACAGCATCTCTCCGCAAACCCCCCCCCCCCAACCTCCCACGTACGTATTGGGGGTTAAGGATGAAAGATAGTCACTGCCTTTCAGACAGACACACATGCACACACGCACACACACACACACTCACACTCAAACACAGATACAAATACACACACACATACACACTCGCACACACACACACACACACACACACACACACACACACACACACACACACACACACACACACACACACACACACAGAAATCCTGTCACTGATCTTGGGAAGCATTTTGACTGGGGGATAGAAGAAAGGGGGGGTTGTCAAAAGCAGAACTTCAGACAGAGGTACCTCAGAGAGACTTTATAATGGGTGGTGTTGGGGTGGGGTGAGGGGGTCCCAGACATTTGGACTGGTGGGGTCATTGGGTCTGTTCTAGGAATAAATAATACAGCATCTTAAAGCTGCTACATGTGACTTCGGAGGCTTTCTACCTACAGAGAGAACCTTAAGTGTTAGACATATTTTAAAGTATAATGATGTGTGTCCTGCCAACAAAAAGTCTTCAAGGAGCTTAGGAATTGAGCCTGTGGACTGACCCTGCGTTTGACTTCGCTCTCTCTTTACCTCTATCAATTACTGTGTCTGTGTAACCCCCAAGGGTGGGTGTGCAGGCTATCCCAGCCAGTTTGCTTCATTAAGCCTGAGTTATATCACTTGCTTAATCGGGGCATAGTTGCGCTGCGGCTAAGCTTCATTTACAGACTAGACGAACACATTCTGCCCAGATCCAGGCTGCTTGCTCGAGAGGTTTTTATTGGACCCTTAAATTTTTGCATTGTTGAGTTTTGAATAACATTGGCGATTTATTTCATATCGGAAAAAAATATGGCATTCTCCATAGCCAGCCATCATTAATCATTTGGTCAGCCTTGGCTCCCTCACCATAAAATTTGCTGAGCCAGTGCCAACCGTGGCACAGGGGCCGAGGGCTGGTGCATTGTTCCACCCAGGTAGGGAGCAAGAGGGCTTTTTAATGCTGCATTTATCTCTGCTCTGCTCTGCCAAGAGCACACCACAGCTTGTACATGAGCATTTTTCCAAAGTAATGGCTTTTTTTTTAACTTCTCCAGTTCTCCTCATGTGCTTTTCTCTCCTGAGATCCTTTAATTGGTTTGGACGTGTCCGTTTAATTTTGCGGAAATCAGCTCCTTTTCTTTTGCTATGTGTTTCCGCTCAATTTATCCAGTAGCGCCTCAGGAGAAATAACTAAAACCTGGTTAAGCAGTACTTTTCTATGCCACAACAAGAACACCGGCCAACTTTCATTTACAGGTAGGGGCTTAACAAACATTTCACAGACCAAAAGCTATACTTTAGTGTTGTGCAACACCGCGCATACCTGCATTCCCAGCCGGGTCATAAAAGGTGAGGCAGCAGCAGGCCTGTGGATGTTTACGGTGATACATTCTGCCATATTTGTGCTTGTTCAAATATGAAAACAGAACCAAATCCTCTGTGCTGTTTGTAAAAGGATTACTTTACAGCATATGATGAATTTATTTGAACTGTTGCATACGGTATGTAGTCCTGTATGCCTCCCCGCCCGTTTGGAGCTTTTGATAAATCTACTTGTCAAAGGAGTTGTTAATATTTATAGGTATTAATGTACACAAAAGCTTAGCCTCATAGCTATTGTGTGATGGGCCCCCCTAAGGGCAGTCCTCCCTCAAAGCTGTCACCACTATTTTCTAAGGGGGTTAAAAGGCCTACTGTGGTTAAAGCTCACTGGGTTTTTACACAATAACAGGCACACTCTAATTTTTGTTTCTCTGCTGTAATTGGCATCTTGGGCACACGCACAGTTCTAGCTGGTGGGGGCTGGGTATTTCTTTGTGCTGTCTCTGACTTCAAGGGTCAGTAGTAGTGTGCGTCTGTCTTGTTTGCCTGTGATACAACCTGTCCCGTGAGCTTGTTTTAATTACACCGAAGCCAGCCCAGCCCAGGGAGGCTTGCGTGCAGGCAGATATTACGGCGTAATCCACCAAATCATTGTTTGTCTTACGGATGGGAGGAAGGCTGAAGAGCAGTTGCAGACACAACGACAACGTAGCAGTCGTATGACAAGCTTACCTCAACAGTTATGTTCTTGACACAAGCTGTAATCAGAGGCAGAGGCTAGCTATTAGAATAATGTGAAAAATTTTCCTTTCCAACTTCACTGCTGAGCACATGGATCTGTGACCACAGTCTGGAGGCTACAGGCAACCCCCCCGCCCTCTCCTATAGACTTCTCAAATGTCCAACAAATGTACTGAGAAGTACTGTGTCTTAGTATGATTCTCTGCCTCAGATTTGCTTCAGATGTCCAACAAAGGCCCTACAATGTACTGTATCTTAGTATGCTTCTCTGCCTTCGATTTGCCTCAAATGTCCAACAAATGTCCTGACATGTACTGTATCTTAGTAAGCTTCTCTGCCTTAGATTTGTGTCACTTGTGTGACTTTTTTGAAGAATCAAGCGGAGTAATCCACCTGTGGGATGGATAATTATTTTTTGAGCAGACACATCGTAAAACCTCAGTGTGCTGGGAGGTCTATTCACACACAACGACAGAAGTGTTGGGTATCTTGGACTTGGACTCCTTCCGCCCTGAAAGCCCAAGTTGGCCGTTGCAAAGATTTAATAGGCCAGTTCTTTTTTCGTGCTGCAGGAGCAGCCTATAAGCCACTTGATGACAGGAAAAGGAATCGTAGTAAATAATTGTGAAGTGTCCTGGGCAAACGATTGCATCCCAGAGTGGGGTGTACAAAACCCTCTCGTCAGCTTTTTACACAAACACGCCCCCCCTGGCCCCCCGCCCCCCCCAGTGTAACTTTCCAGCCGGCCAGAGCCATGCAACAGCAGGTCTCGTGCACTGCACAGCAAAGAACAGACAGGAAACTCAGAGCGTGTTGCCCCCCCCAGCCCCGGCCCCGGTCCACCGCCCCCCACACATTACAGGCCTCTGAGAACCCCCAGAGCAGACATAAGTCTCTCACCTTGGCCAAGCAGTCATGCTTGCTTCCAACATGAGCCACATGTCTGGCTGCCTTCTCCTTTGCCAAGTTCTGCAAAGCCGTGCGTGTTGTTTTATCATGGCCTGCAGGTCTATGTGAGGTTGGTCTAAAGTCAGGTTGAGTCAGAACACTGATATGAACTCAATAGCAGATGATTACTATGCATATGAAGGTATGCATTTTTTACGTAACCACTGAGGAAAGTACTGACTTTGAAATGAAAGAGGATGGGGTGTTTTATGTCAGTGTTTAAATGTTCAAAACAACACATGGGTTAAAAGGCAAAAACCCTAACATCTTCGTACATTGTGGAAAGGTTGAGCAATCAGAACAGACTGATTTTAGGTGTTGCACCAGAACCACGTCACCCACTGCTCGCTCTTGCTAACATCCCAAGCTAAAGCCACAGAAGTCAGCATGCCTACCTAAACATGTTCTTTGCAATTCTGAACAAATGGACCTGACGTCAGCCCTGATCTACTTGGTCATGCCCTGGTGAATCACCCATACTTAGGAAACCTTTTGTTTATGTTGCCATTAAGATGCCCTTTCAAAGCAGAGTCTCAGGAGAGCCTCTTCAGAAAACTCGTTTTGCAGGATTCTGTGTATTTTTCTGCTGTGTAATGTGTGTTTTTATTGTGTTGTTAATGTGTGTAGACAGTCAAAACACTTCTATTTGTAAGTGGGGAAAAAAATGAAGTATAATAAAAATGGAGTGAAAGATTCAGGTTATATAATGTAGTCTGATCGGGTGAGACACAGTTTGTACTGTCACTTTAGCGGCCTGAACCATATGATAAGAAGAGTTGGTGGGGATGGTAGAGTTTATGTTGGAACATCTGTTCCTGTCTGTCTAATGTCCCTGAGAGAATGTCTCAGATCTCTAATGCTGTAGGCTAGTGGGGAAAAAAAGGAAAGTTCCTGTCTTGCTTTTTTTTCTGTTGTTTCTTTTGCCCACCACTCCACACCCATCCAGCCAGTTCCTCCGTTGTGGTCGTAGGCAGCGGAGGTTATTTTGCTAAGGATAATGTATCACCAGGTTGCTCCCCCAAAATCTAGAAGAGATGTCCGTCCCTTACGCGTTCCAGAGACCACTAACCAATAGACCAGAATGAACAAGCATAGAATGTTCCTTTGCCTGCGCTGGGTCTTTTCTGTATGGCTTTCTTTTTTTTTTTTTGTGTGTTTTAAGAGTTTGGGAGGGGGAGTGTTTTCTCTCCAGCTGTCTCCTGCTCTTGCGCAGGATCAGATAGAAGGGCTCACGTGCTGGAACAGGCAAGTGGTGCGGTGAGTGGGAGTGGGGGTATAGACGCCCTCAGAGAAGAACACTGGGGGAGCGAGGGAGAGGGAGGGGGAGGAGAGAGAGAGAGAGGGAGGGAGGGAGGAGGAGAGAGAGGAAGGGAGGGAGGGGGACAGAGAGAGAGGCAGGGAGGGGGGAGGAGCACGTTACGGATGAAGCACTTGCCTGACATTCAGAGCGTGGGGAGCTTGGTGAGTGTATGCATGTGTGTTTTGTTTTTGCGTGTTTCTAAAGTTGCTGTTAATAACACCCCTTGTTATCCTCGGTTGTGGGGAAATAAAATCTAAACCATACTTTCTGATTTTTCAACCGTGTGGCTGGGGTTGATATCAGCTGTCGTCAGGGGCTCTGGAGTTTGGATTAGTTCGGCGTTCTGTGTGGACAGTCCTGAGGAGTGGCAGCCGTGGGCCCCCGCGCGTGGGTAAGTGACCCCCCCACCCCTTCACCTGTCTCATGCTTTCAGCTTTCGACCGGCCACCATAGTGTCAGATAACTCCTCATGCTTGTTCACAGCGCGGTGCAATTTGCTGTCTCTCATGTTGCCTAGAAAACAAGCCCTTTTTTACTGCTAACGTTACATTTTATCAGTACTTTTATGTGGCGCCAGTAAATATATGAGTGTGTGATTCATTTGTTTAATTAGTATTTCATGACATTTTACGGGTGTTTATGGGTTGTTACTTAGATTAGAGAAAACATTTTTTTTGTGTGGAATCTTTTGAAGCTGATAATAGAAACCCTACTTGTGGGGACTTTTGAGATAATCCTGCCTGTTCTGGTTTCTGTAGGAGGTTTGCCCTATGGATGGGCGGGGGGGTGGTGGTGGATGTGAGCGCCATTGTTTTAAATAGAAGTGTTGAGAGTCGACCTGCTGTTAGGGTTTACACACCATAAATTTCTAAGCGCACTAGAGCAGCTTGCGTCTGATGTGAACATTTGCAGATCGCTGAATCTAAAGGCAGCAGTTACTCACCTCTCGTGAAGAGGTGTGGAAAGCGAGGCAGGGGGTCCAGGAGCCAACCCGTTAAAACCATAAGTGCTTTAAAACGGTGTGCCCTGTTGAAACCGACCGTAGATAGATGGCGCTGCCATCGCCACCGCCTTGTTTGGAGAGCGAGTGCCTGCCTACCGACCTCGCCTGGGGCATGGCTTCCTCCCACACCATAGTAACCGGCAAAGGGCTGACTCCCTCACCTTTCTCCCTTACCGCTCACATTTGGCACCCAGCAAGCCTCCCTCTTTCTTCCTCCGCTCTCTCCACCCAACCACCCCCAACCCTCTACCTCCTACACCACACAGGAAGAAACCTTTCAGAACTGGAGGGGGGTCATTAGAGAGGACTGCATAGTTCTTGCAGGTGTGTGTGTGTGTCCCTGAGGTTAGCTCTTCTGTGTGTGTGTGAATCTCCCTTAGGTTTTTCCATTCTGTGTGTGTGTATGTGTGTGTGTGTGTGTGTGTGTGTTTATGTGTGTGTGTATGTGTACATGTTGAGAGTAACAGAAGAACTCCCTGTGAACTCCACACTGTGGAGCAGAGAGGGGTTAGAGGTCCCTCACGGCTGGTTAATTAAGGGGTTTGTCCACCGGCCGGCTCAAAGGCCGTCTCTGACCCACACTGGGCCGAGGTGCAGTGGACTGAAGCAGACTGTGAGAACAGGCGGAGACAGTTACAGGAGCGGCTCCGACTTTTTATACCACGCGCCGTCAAGTGGAAAAACAAGTGCAACATCTTTTGCCCGGCACGTTTTTTTTTTTTTTTTTTTTGCTTTTTTTTGGTTTGTTTTTCTTGTGTGTGTGTACAGGAAAATGTCAAAGCAGTTAAAAGCACATTAAGGTATAAGTATCAACAGGTTTTCCATATCTGTGACAACCCTCGTGTGACGTGGTTGTCCTATTGCTGTCACCGACATTCAGTGACTGTAAATCGCGTGTTTGCACACAGGCTGGGAAGTTTAGACTCTCCTCAGACACGTGATTTGTTGATTGTGATAGAGAGAAAGAAATAGAGAAAGAAGGCACAGGATATTATGCAGCACATCCAGACAGAGCAATACCCCCTGAAATCTCAGTCAATGCTCCCTTCAGAGTTTAATTTCCTCCCCAAAGAAAACCTGAACATCTGCTGACTCCATTTCTTCACTCCCCTTTTTAGAGTGATCTGTCTGTTGTCCTCGTCCAACCAAACCTCAGCGGTTCTCTTCGTTGGGCCTGGATGCACCAGACCCTCTGCACATGATTATACCTCTCCCATCCCTCTGTTAGTTAGCATCGGACAGAGACTAGCGTCGGATCCTGTGGTTACGCCATGGCAGAGCGGTATTATTTGAGGAAGCCCTGATGCCAAAATGACTCTGCTGCCGCGGATTCTCCCTTGAAAACATATTAAATGTGGAAGCAATTATCCGATGAATGAGCCACTGACTGAGGCGGAACGAGGCAGGCTTAAGACCCGCCATTACCGTCAGGCCCCTAGAGGGACCCGGAGAGGAGAGCGGAGGAGAGGAGAGGAGAGGAGAAGAGGCGGGAATGTCGGCCACACCGCTCACATGTTTCAACCATTGACTTTTTCAGTGCAGACTTTTTCGACCACTCTGACCTGACCTGAGAGCTTCATAGTATTGAACTCCTTCCTGCCCATTCATCAATAATAAAAATGTGCTCCAGTTATTGCCATTGTGTAAGGTGAAGTGTTTAGAATTTGTAGTGGATGTCCTGACAGGAGGGTCAAGGTTCAGCCCACCGACGTTCACTCTTAGGTGAAGCCCTCCCGGATACGTGTTTAAGTGACAGTCCAAGTAATCAATAGACTTTATCTTTGAGCATCACGAACCGTCATCCATTTGTCTCAGTTTAAGCCCCTATCCCCTTTTGGCCTCTAATGCGTCTTTGGCCACGACTGTCACTATTCAAGTGGAGGGAACATGTGATCCGCAGCTATCAACCCAGTTCGCCTTGGCAGTTTTTGTTGGCCTTCAACAAAGACGTGCCAGATTACTCACTGCCTCAGTAATGTGTAAACACAGCCATAGACTCTTTGACATTTAATGGTGGTGAACACTGTTGTTGGGGAAAACTGCACAGTTTTGGTTTTGGCCACGGCAGCTGGGCCCCTCCTCCCGACAGGGTTGGGTTTACTGAACTATAGAGCCCCGTCCTTATTTCACTTCACTTATGTGTGCGCGCCAGCATTTGTTCCCCAGGTCAGAAAAGACTGATAAATGACACTCTGTAAATTTCAATAGCAAGTCACAGTAAACAGAACTGTGGGACAGTAAAAAAAACTGGTTTGTTTGGGTTTTTTTGTTTTTTTTTTGGACAGAAGCACCGGCTAACCAAACTGGTCCTAGTGTTTTGAGATTCTAAGGTCCTCCACTAGTTGAATCCCTTGAATCTCTTGTCCCAATGCAAACAACAGAGCGTTGCTATGAGGCTATGATAACTGATCTGTACCATTGCTGGAAAACATAAGTGTTTAAAATTCCACCAGGACTGGGTGGACTTAGTCTCACACAGAGATGATGTCACTCTCCTAGTGTGTCCTTCACACAAAGCAGCTCCCATTGGCCCAAGACACACACACACAGACACACACACACACACTAGGGTGCAGAAACACATACACAAGACAAAACAGCACTCACACATGACTGACCCCTTAAGCGACTAAAGCGGGCTTGGAGTAATATTTCTCATTGTATTGATCTGACACAACAAGTTTTAGGAGTGAACAGCAGCTTATTGAAATCTTGGCGACATGCTTTGTTTGGCTCCCCCCTTCCTCATTCCAGCTCTGAGACAAAATGCATAGCGTGGGAATACCCAGTGTTATGTTTCATTTGAGGGTTTTTTTTTTTTTTACATTTTGCTGTTGGAAGGGGAAAAAAAGGCCTTTGGGGTTGGAGCTTTACATGCTAATCCACAGTGCTACTCCCTGTTACAGCACATCTTTAGTTTTATGAACACAGCGTGTCTTAGGTTACACATTGGTGAACACTTCTTATGCACCATGTCCAATTCTTTGGATCGGTACATTGTTATCCCATGGAAGTGTATCAGAGCAAGACAAAAGTGTCCATCGTCTGCTTACTGCTGTCCAAGGTGAAGAGAGAGAGTTCCAGATCGCGTGATTGTCAGGCTTTTGTGTGCTCCATTCAGGCATGCGTGTGTGCGTATGCAAGTGTACGCACATGAGCGTGCACACACACACACACACACACACACACACACACACACACACACACACACACACACTCTCTCTCTCTCTCTCTTCTCTCTCTCTCTCTGTCTCTCTAGGTCTCTCTCAAAATACACAAACAAAACACATACATACACATCACTTATGCGCAGTAATGTTGTCATTGACGGGTCATGTCCATCAAAAATCATACTGACGGTGAACAAAAGTCCTTATCTGTGGGTGGGGCTTCATTTGTCTGGGGTCTGTCACTGCCTGAGGAGCCCTATCTAAAAATCTCTACTTTCTCAGCAGCATTTTCACCAGTGACAATAGACACAGCGAGACGTGTGGCGTTATCAACACAGACATGTCAAAGCATCGCAGATAACAGTAAGAGATCGAGGCCAAAAAAAGTGTAAAAAAAAAGCTAAACCAACAATAGGAAACTAAGTGGATGAATAATGTGCTGTTTCTCCAAATCGTAGTGTAAAGCCACTCTGTCCTCACTCAATAACTAGACTAATTTAGTACACACATTTATTACGTAGTCTGGAGTGCCCAGCAAAATATCACAGCTCAGTATCATTCATACGTAATGTCAGTCGTGTCATATTGGAGTTCATTTATCAGTGCATGTGGGTAATGAGCAGGTCGATGAAAGGTGCCTCATCAGATATTCATGAACAGGGCCGGGTTGTCTGGAGTCTAGGTCATTTCTCTTCCAGCCCTGCGTCTTCACTAAAAGAGATGCGGGGTGAGAGAGGTTAATGCACTCCTGGGATCGTATTTAATGGCTCGTACATCGCATGCTCCCCCTCAGCAGCTGTGCTGTGTGTACAAATATTATGGCACACATGCGGGCTGTCATAACAGAAACACATGTGGTCATCATCATGCTGGTGGCTCTTGGTGTCACATCTAGACAAAGAAGAAAAGCAGGTGTGTTTCACTCATGTTTAAAGTCGACGTTGGGCCATCTACAAAGTTGAACTTGATGCAACTTTATTGAAAGCCTCGAGACTAACACATCTCAGCTTAACGTCTTCTCATACCTTTGAGTATGTACTGCTACTTTTTTTAATCTTTTTTTTCCCTAAAGAAAACAATACCGATAACATTTCATATCAAATGTGCGTAGTTCCAGTGATGCCATGCATACGACTGTTGTCAGTCCGCTGTGGATATTTATTGTCTTTTACACAAAGAACAACAAAGACTACTCTTCCATCAACACACCAGGCTTTACTGTAATATGCACAATCGAGTGGATGTTGTTTTATCTTCCCATGTTCAGATTTAATGGAGTTGAATTTAGGTCAGTAGAGCCAGCATGTTTATGTATATTCGCTGAGATGTTTGTTTGAAACATATCGGTCTGTTGCGGTTACAGGTGTGTTGGTGCTTTGATAAAAGTCTTACTGTTTGCACAGCTTTCAATCTGTCCTCTTATGTGGCCCTTTTGCATGTGCACACTCTAATCACGTGTAGGCTCTTGATACTGTACAGGATCATTACTAAGACAGCTTCATCTTTAAAAGAAAAATGTTTTGTTGAATTAGCAGACCTTAGTCCTAAGCTTGTGTATGCATCTCAATTTGCGATCGGGAAGTTCAAACAAAATACATATCAGGCCTCTCAAGTGGGCCATTGTTACTTCAGCCCCTCAATTTTAATCTCTCAAGAAATGTCATTACTTCCATAAAGAAAGCCACTGGGGATATTGTTGACCAAGGTGTAGGCTAGTCTCCCTCCATTTGCCCTGTAAGCCACATGAGGCTTATTGTTGTATTTATTGCGGCACTGGCCCATGTGATATTTAGTGCACTTGTGACCGCTGTATGCTAATCCTCTATTTGTGGAGCTTATGCTGGACTGTGAAGCAAAGACCCCCCGAAGTTCACATTTCCTCCCGGGTTTTTGAGTCAGTAGGAAAGGAGCTGGGAACGCCAACATGATTGGTGTCACAACACTATCACACGGATATCCTCGCAGCTCCCTGAACTGTGTCCGGAGTCTATAAGCACTGTATGTGTGTCTCTGTCTTTTTTTGGAAGGGGGGGGGGGGGGTTGTATCTAAACCCCAGCCATGAGAAGACCAAATATTTGATTAGTGTAACACCCTCTCTCAGAGGACTTAAACAAGGGGCTGAAGGAAGGACAAAATGGGGCCGATGGGGGAGAGGGGGTTGGATGGATGGATAGATGGATAGATGGATAGATGGATGGATGGGGGGAGCAGCTCCTCTTCCCTGACCTTGATCCCAGAGCCTACTGATTAGGGGTGAAGACAGAAGGGGAGGGGGTTGGACGGGGAGGGGGGGTGGTCAGAGGAAAGGTGGAGCCTAGAGAAATTAGGTGTTTTCCAGCCATCTTTTAACTTGCCTTACACAAAGCCTTCTCAAAGATACTAGAAGCTTACACTAATCTGCATAGAGTATTGAATTTTTCTGATTTGGGCTGCAGTGATCATCACGCACGAGAACAAACCACAGATTTGTGTCATGTCATATTGTGACATACCAAATGCGATGTTTTGTACTATAGAACATAAATAAAGCCTATTTTGTGGTTACTTTCATGAATTGCAGCATACAGCGTGCGAGGTTAAGTTCCTGTTAATGAGGATTATGCTGAAGGGTGGGTCTCCTCTGTGACTCTCTTAAATCTCCCCTAAAAGCATATGCTGTCTCCAGTGATTCCATGGAGGCTATTATTGCCACAGAATCTTGCTGTGTCTCCATTTGCTTTGCTCTTTGAAGCAAATCTACACGCTGGTATAGAGCCTAAATGTCTGCAGTTCTCCTTTGCGAGAACTACTGTTTGGAATATTGGATGGTAAACAATGGGGAATATCTTTGCAAGCTTTGAAACAGGGAATCTTTCTCTGTCCTTTGCCCGCAGTTTGGGGAATTAAGTGAGTATGACATTTTTACTCTTTTTTTTTTCGTTGACATGATTTCTATTTACTGTCTGTTCACAACTGTTTGTGGATGGTTCTCACAGGAGAGTCTTGTAGTATATTTTTTATGTTGACTTGAAAGGTGCAACAAGTGTGTCATTACACATACAGTCTATGTGTAGTTGAGTGTGTGTGTGTGTGTGTGTGTGTGTGTGTGTGTATTTTGTGTCAAAATGCCAGGAATTCTTCCCTTGCAGATAAAGGGCTCAGTGTCTCACAGCTGCTAAAGCCGTCCTCTCGCCCTCTTAGCTTCTTTGTGACCTGGGCTAATGGTCGCCCTCTCCCTGGTTATCCCTTTGCCTGAAGGGGTCAGGTATGAATGAACGCCAGGCTGTTTTTTTTTTTTTTTTTTTTGCGCTGTGTCCTATTAGTGGTCTTGAGAAGTTACAGGCCTGCGCTGTATGTCATGTCAGTACATATCCCAGCACGGTTGGCGTCTGCCTTTTGTTGAGAATTGAGGGAAAAAAAAGAGGTTCTGTTGAGAAACATGTCAGAGTGCTAATAGAAAAATGAGGGACCTCATAGTTGCCCTTGTCAGTGAGTTATGCGTTTGTTTTTTCTCACCCAGCCTCATTAGTGTTCCACGTATCTTTCTTTTTCATAATTAATATGCAGAAAGGAGTAAGGGGCTCTCAGTGATGATGGAAAACGCCTGCCCGTGTGTCTATTTTCTTACACGTATCAGTGACTCTGGTGGCCACTGGCCAGTGTCCAGTGTGTCTGCCTTGGTGCTGAAATGAATAAGTGTGTTTATGAAAGGAACATATGGCATTGTTTATCGAAGCAGCCCTTTTCAGTGCGCTGCCCCAGTGCCACCTTTTGTGCACCCGCATAGCAGAGTGGAGGTCGGTCGTGTTTGTATTGAGGCCCTTTTTTTCTCTCTCAATTGCATTAGCAGACAGCATGTGTCTGTGTGATGAGTGCATTTGTCCGTGTGTGTGTGCACACGCCTGTGTGTGTGTATGTGTGTGTGTGTGTGTGTGTGTGTGTGTGTGTGTGTGTGTGTGTGTGTGTGTGTGTGTGTGTTTCTGTCTGTGCCCTGGTTTAGATCGCCCCTTTTGGCGAGGCAGTCAAATCTAATTTTGCCAGGGCCATCCCCCTGCTGTGTGCTCCAGTGCCCCTAAAACCCAATGCTGCATGTCAGCCCTGACATATCACAAGTGCATTAGGGGCTCGTTAATGGAAAAAGAGTGACAAATGTCTTTTTTTGGGGTCTAGCCCCTAGCCCCTAATGCCTAATTAGCTTTTTTGTGGGGTAAAACTGGCGGCTTCTTGTTATCAAAGAGGTTTTTTTTTTTTTTGTTGTGCAGTGGTGTTTGAAGGTATATTGAAACTCGAGTTTACAGAATGCAGACCAATTTTGATTCCGTAATTAAGAAAAAAAGTTTAATATTCGTGTCTTTGTGTTTGTACCTTTTACTGACTGTTGTTAAACCGAAACTGCTTTTAATATACCATTTTTTGATTTATTAGCCCATCAGCCGTTTTTTTATTAGTTACGCGTTTGGTCTATTTTGATCGCTCATGTGCATGTCTGAAGTCTGAAGGTGCCATGGCCAGATAAAATACGGGTGGCATTACATTTCTCGCTTTGGTTTGTTGACATCATAAGGAATAGTTTGTGGTATTTCTGAATGTTGTCCCATGTACATGTGGCAGTCGCCTGACATCTGTTGCATTCCAAAGCAAATAACTACCTTGCTCTGTAGCTGGCTCGAAATACTAACACTTCTCATCGTATACGGTATAGTAACTCACATTCCATATTTAAATGGTGTTTGTACTGACGGAGAAGTATGTATTTGGCAGGTCAGACATATTATGGTCTGTAAAAGCTACCCGTACCTCAGTATCCAGAGATTGATAGGTAAGCTTTACCAGCTGTGTTACAGGATTTTAGTGATAAGTGAAATCCCTTTGTCAGGATGTTTAGGTTAATAAATGTTCCCACTAATGCATTTCTGGGCTACTTCTGTGTGTGTGTGTGTGTGTGTGTTGTGTGTGTATGTGTGTGTGTGTGTGTGTCTGAGCGAGAGAGAGAGAGAGAAGAGAGCAAGAGAGGGAGGGAGAATTAAGATAATGCAGTTGAATAATTAATCAAGCTCTGTCTGTTGGGTAATTACCAGGCTTATGTATGCCGGTGTGGGTTTTTCTGTAAGACAGAGAGAGAATCCCAGGTCACTGATGGAGATGTACTGAGCTGTACTCGTTGAACCATCCACCACCCGTTTGCTGTGTGGCTGTGCTGCCCCAGCAGTGCTGCAGGTCAGGGCCTGGGGCCTGAAGCTGTCACTCTGCAATGCCTCCATAGCGCACCCACTCCACCTCACATCCCTCCCCCCAAGCTGCGCAGATAGCCATCTCACTGACACGTCTGGAGATGCTCTCTGCATTCTCTGTTGATCACTTTAAAATCTTCCACCACCTTCTCCCTCCCCATCCCAAACCAATACACACACACACGCGCGCGCATGCACGCACACACATACACATACTCTCTCTCTTTTTGCACCTGTGCTCTCTTCTCTGTTGTGCACCCTTGATATAGATTGTTCTTATCTCTGTATTGTCTATGGTCATCTGAGGCTACTAAGGCCAGTACACTAATGTTTGCTTGAAAATGTGAAAATGCACGTTATACCACCACCCCCCCAAAATTAAAAAAAAAAATAGTATATTAGTATAGATATCTTAGTGGCAAACCCAATATCGTATTGCTCACACACATCGTTCAGAGTTGTTACAGTGACACTTCAGTCCTCACATGTTATCAGTTCTGGAAGGTGCATTCTATCTGCATCTTAACAGGCCGCAATCAACCTCTATCTGTTCTTCACGTTTGTAAACAAGACAAGCAAGTGCTCACACACACAGCCCTTACTTTCGTACGAAAGTAAACAAGCAGCCAGCACACGCGGGCTATGTGATACAAACACACACAAACAATCTGTGGCGGTCCACGCTCATTTTCTCCTACCTCAAACACGGCATCAGCTACGTCGGCCCCAGTCATCTATTCTCTCGCTCTCTCGCTCTCTCTTTTCTCATATTATTTATGCCCCCCCTGTGTAAATATACAGTCCATTTCACATGGACTCGGTGCATGTCACGCACTGCACACACCACACTGCGCGGTGCTGTGCTGTGCTGTGCTCTCGAAGACATGTCCAAACAGTGGTCTGTGTGTGTGTGTGTGTGTGTGTGTGTGTGTGTGTGTGTGTGTGTGTTTCTGTGTGTGTGTGTGTGTGTGTTTCTGTGTGTGTGTGTGTCTGTGTGACGGAGCGGGCCTCACTGTCAGACGGACAGATTTAGGGGCTCAGGAGGAGCCAGGCTCGGGCCTGCACCGCTGAAAAGGTGACAGCGCTTTATGTTTGCAAGCGCTGAGAGAGAGAGAGAGAGAAAAAGAGAGAGAGACAGGCGCACGGATGAGTGAAAGAGCACACATAACCACCAGGGTGGTCCTGCACTTGTGGCTTGTGAGGGCCAAGGTCTGCTCTCTCTCTCTCTCTGCTGATATTTATGTTGCACCAAGGTCTTCCCAGACAATGAATGAATAATTACCTTCCTTATAGGTTTTTTTTCTTTTCTTTTTTTGTTTTTGTTTTTGTCTTTTGCTTTTGGAGAAGGTCTCATTATGCAGCAGGATGCAGCCACCATCAAGCCATCTATAATCTAACCTGAAAGCCTGTCCAGGTCCAGTGTTTTGGGTTTAGGCGAGTCTTTTTGTGTGTGTGTGTGTGTGTTTGTGTGTGCGTATGTTGAAATGGCAGGCGTCTCCTTGTGAAACGTGTAATTGTGCATTGCAGCTGCCGCGCTTCAGAAAACAGGCCTGTGCTCACTTTTCCTCATCTTCCGGCAAAGCCAAAGGCTCCATTTACGTTACATAAACATCACCATACACACTGCTTCAGGCAGACGGTGAGAGGGATCAAGGTTGAATCCATCCCAGCCTTGTGAACTGTTCATGCACGCTACAACCCCCACCCCCACCCTCACCCCCTTTGCTTGGGGAGCCAAGGCCTTTGATTTTGGGCATTAGGATGGGGGGGTGCATTGGGTTGCAGGACATCCAATGCGCTTTAATGTAACAGGAAGCAGTTGTTCTCTCCGTCAGCGTTGAAAGAGAGACCATATAACATGACATGTCACCTATTCAGTACCGGGACAATTGGCGTGTCTGCAAGTTGCCCGATGGAAAAAAAGACACTTCGACACACAAATGCTCAAGCTGTCACAGAATCCAGTCGGTTTCCGTCTCACTGGTGTCAGTCTGTGACCCAATATGTTTGGGTGGTTTTATAACCTCGGAAGACCAGTGTGGACCTGCCTGCTGTACAGTGGTGTTAGGCAACGTTCACCACATCCGTAGAAAGACAAATACGGCTTATGCAATGGCTCTGATGGCTCTGTATCAGTATAGTGTTTGCCCCCATCTTTACCTGCATGCGATGCTGCGAGGTTGCCTTAGTGTAACATCTCATCTTCTCTGTCTGCAGGTTCTTTACAGAGCCCCTAAAAGGCACATTGGGAAAGGGAAAAAGGGAAAATATTTTCTGTGTGTACAAGAGACTTTCTGCTTACTTCAGGCTGCTTATGCCTATATGCCTAAATTTTACCTACACCCTGTCATCCTTCAGATGATTCACAACACTATCATTGATATTTTGCATTTTCAACTTCCATCAACCTTTGTTTTCATGTGACCATGAGAAAGCTTGTCATGAACACCATAAAAGTTCCTAATTCTCACCAAAAACTTTCTTGTGCATACCAGAAACGTTTTTAACCATGACTCTGTAGGTGCACCACAGATTTGTGCCTAGTTTGTAGCAATATTGTTTTTCAACCTAGGTTATTTATTTACTTATTAATGTATTTATTTATGTATTTATTTTATTCTACAAATCCAAACGTGACAGCTGTACCCAGTCAGGTTATACATACATGGACAGTAAAGGCTAATTTGAGTGGCTTTAGCTCGATGGCGTGTATTGTTGTCACGCAGCACCTTCTGAGTTATTCTAGGACATTAACCCAAACCATCTGAGGCATGTTCAGGGAGTTTTTTTTTATTCCTGTCCAGCGCCACTAATGGTGTGGAGCCTAAGGGGTGTTTGCGCAGGCCTAGTTAAAATTAAATGGAGGTTAATTGAGGAACGGTCTTACAGTGCCGGAGCAGGGCAGGGCAAGTGTTTACCTCATGGTCCAGGCAGGCGGAGGGCTGTATAAATAGACAACCGCTGTTCTGAGATCAGCGTGCTGGCTCCACAGACCCACATATCTGGGTTAAATAGGCTGACCCCTTACCGAGTTGCTGGCTGAGGCAGTATATTTTCATTTGGTTAAAGGTCAATGCGAAAACAAGGTCCCACAGATGTGGTTCATAGTGTGTGAAAAATTGTGAGGTTGTCTATAAGCTCTTTAGGTGTTTTACCACCTGTCCATTAAATACGCCTGAAATAATAATCCATTATTAATTTATGTCTGTCTGTATGAATTAACGTCTGATCTGGACAGCTTCAAAACAGACCGTTTCAAAAGGTAAAGAAATGCCAGCACCTGGTCACCTGAATAGAACAGATGAATGGAGCTATGGAATAACATGCTTCCTAACGGAGTTCTGCTGATTGAATAGTGGAGAAAAGACTTCCGTTGTCCTGCTTGGCCTGGAAGCAGGTGCATGACCACCATTCTGTGGCAGGAGTCCGAGTTCCGTAAGCACTTCTAAAAGGTTTGTGTTCAACAACACAGTTCCTAACCGCCAGGCTGACTTCCCCTGACTACACTTCTTAACCTGTAGGTGTCTCAGTCATCTCAAAATTGGCTTTGTGTGTGTGTGTGTGTGTGTGTGTGTGTGTGTGTGTGTGTGTGTACATAGTGCTGCTTCTGTAGTGGCTCTGATGCTTGCCTGGCTGCATGCATTAAGGCTTTCCTGGTGGGATCAAGGAGGAAAGAGAAGGTCAGGGGGTTCAAGAAGTCAGCCTCTCATCCTGCTCGCTCACTGATTAACCCAAACTGGCCCCTCACAGTCCCCGACCACTGGCCCCACTACACGCTATATCAAGCAGCGGCACGCCAGACCCTGGATTCGGAGCCTGATCCAGAGGACCTCTCATAATCTGTTTGAGTAAGATCTCATCGTCCTGAGAGGCGAGGTGAGGCAGCGCAGAACAATTCCTCGGGTCACATTGTGGGCAGATGAAAGGAGTGTCGCCGCAGACACTGGGGCCCTCGTATTTAGTCGTGCATGTGCCAAGCCGAGACCAGGAAGTAAGGCTCCATGCAGACCCTTTCCAGAGCAGTCATGTGTAACTCTAAATCTGTCAGTCAATCTATTTTGTTTTTTTTGCTTTACTGTTTTCATTCACAAGCGGGATCAAATCTGTTATTATTTTCATATGAAAGCAATTCGTATAAATCTGTCATCTGCTCATTCAGTGCAGTAGGTCACTGATGTAGAGTTTTAAGGTTTTGAAGAGAAAAAGACAAACAGGGCGTGTGTTTCTTCAGCATTCCACTCAATGCTGATCCACAGTTTAAAAAAAAAAAAGAATTCCTGGGGCTAGAGGTTTGGAGAATTGTTTTTTGACCAGCCACCTCTTACTTCGCCTCCCTGCACTTAGGGAAAAAAAGTCTGTGTGAAGGAAATGTAGAGGCAGACAGAGAGAAAGAAGAGGGAGGGAGGAAGGGAGGGAGAGGCAGCACAAGTGTGTCTTTGTAGGGAAAGAGTGGTGTGTGTGAGTGAGTGTGTGTGTGTGGGTGTGTGTGTGCGTGCAAGTGTGCATCCATATGTGTGTATGTGTGCGTGTGTGTGAGGCCAAGTGCCGTGCTCCTTTAAAAACCACAGCAGTCATCTCTGCAGTGTACCTTGCCAGCTCCAGCCTGGGAACCCCCAGAGGAAGCCAGGTCAAATGGAAGGGCTTTAGAACCCTTGCCTACCCCCACCCCACCGCACCTCACTGCCTGCCTTCTGCCACGGCCAAGCTTGCCCCACCTCAACCCCCTCCTCCCCCAAAAACCCCCTGAGCAACCCCTCTGTACCCCACAAACCCCTCGCCTGCTCGACTGAGACCCAGAAAGAGCTGCCACCTTGCCAATCAGTCAGAAGCAGACAGTTCCGCTTCTGTCATTTATTTCTATGTGTGCCTGATCTGTTGAGTGTATGTGTTCCTATTAGTATGTGGAGAGCTATATATGAAGCGTGTGTGTGTGAGAGAGAGACAGCTTGCATACTGTCAGCTTGCATACTTGCATAGTTGTGTATTACCTCTGTTTACATCAGCCTCAAGACAGCCTTATATTTCACTGTACAAGCCAACATGATGAGCAGAGGCAGACTTACAGCCTCCTTTGAACACGTGTTCTTAAGTGTGTGTATGTGTGTGTGTGTGTGTGTGTGTGTGTGTGTGTGTGTGTGTGTGTGTGTGTGTGTGTGTGTGTGTGCATGCTTGTGTGTGTGTTTGGGTGTTCATGTGTGTAAATTTGAGCACCTGTCTTACATCAGTTCATAGCGCTAAATGTATATGGTTTACGGTTGTCTTCAAATGATGCTTGTTTGAAGTAGTAAGCAGCAGACAAGTTTGATGCATTGCAGATCAAAGGCAGGGAGGGCTGGCGCATAGTCGAGGGCGAGCACTTGCTCACTGGCTCGGCTTGCTCTAAACTATAGATTCTGCCAGCTTTAACATTACTGCAGAGCTTATCTGCACTGTTTCTCCAAGGAAGAGGGAAAAGCTGTCCTCGCTTTGATTTGTATTCCCCAGCAAAATGTTGCTACTGTTTTTACATTCTGATCTCTGACTGATTATGGAAACGCGAAGCTTTCCCCAAGTGAAATAAAGGTTAGTAGAGCATTTGTAAAATGTTGGCTGGGCAACTGAAGTACTTTGGAGGTCTATTTACTTTTCAAAACATTGCCAGCAGCAGTGTAGTGATTTTGCATTTGTGTGGGCTGTGGGCAGCCAAACCCCCTCCCCCCTACCCTCACCGTTACCACCACTCAGCCCCCCCACCACTGCTGGGGCCCTATGGCCACTACCACCAGCAGCGGCAGCAGCAGCAACAGCAGAAGCAGAGTGCATTAGAGAAGAGGGAGGGCCCGTAGGAGCGGGGTAGGGGCAGGGGAGGGGCCAGTCGTGGGCGAGTGACAGGCCGAGCAGAAGCAGAGGGGAGCGGAGCAGAGCAGGGGGGCGGGCTCTACCTCGTGAGAGCTGCTGCAGTGTGCGCTGGTGCTATCAGAGAGCCAGAGACCTGCAGTGGGGCAAGGGAGGGACAGCTGTGGCCTTGGCTACTGCAGAGAACTGGCAGAAAATGACCCAACTGAGGAGAACTACTCTAGCGAGAAGGATAGACTTCACACACAATGGTGAGTGGTCAGGAGAGAGCGGGGGAGGCTGGTGGGAAAGTGGTGTGTGTCAGTTGTATGTGTGTGTGTGTGAGTGAGTGAGGGAGAGAGAGTGTGTGTGGCATTAGGTGCTAATGGTTTTACCTTACTGGTATACGGGGGAAGGGCAGTTTATGGGGGAGGGGGGTGCTTCTTTCTGACTTGCTTTAACATACTGTGGTGAAACTAGCTGAGCAGAGAGATGTTGAGACAAAAGTGCTGTATAACAAAGTCAAATTAGAAGTAAGTTTTGGAATGAATGTAGAATTATGATGAAATGTTGTAGATATTAGTGTGGTCTCTGTGCTTGGGTTTAGTCTGTTATATGTGTGTGTTTGGAAGTGTATTTGTATAAAGTGTGTATGATGTGAATGTGTGTAGGTGTGCTCTACCTACTGTGTGTATGTGTGTGTGTGTGTGGGGGGGGGGTGCATCTGCAGAATGTTGACTGGCTGTCCTTGAGGCAGATAAAAACACTGACTCAGGAAAGCTGGTCGAGGATTTTATAGGTTGTGCCCTAGAGAACTGTGTGGATACTCCTTGTTGGGATAGTTTTTACTGGTAAAGGCCCTGTGGAGAAGTAATTACTCAAATGTGTCGCTCTGTATGTGTGTGTGTGTTTTGTGTGTGTCTGTGTGTTTGTGCATGTGTGCATGCATGTTTTTGTTTACGCTATCTGATCCCTCTACTCACCAATGTCCGAGCATGTTGACTAAAAAGGTCAGCTGTGTAATGTAGGGGGGGGGGGGTGATTAAAATGTTGGTGTTGGGCATTAGGCAGGTCAGGTATCGGCTCTTTGAAGAAGCGAAGGAGAGAGTGGGAGCCAAAGGAGACGGAGGAAGGAAAGAAGAGTTTTCATGGTGCTGTGCAGCCTGATGGGCTTCCCTTCCTCCCTTGAGTGACACTGACTGCTCCCCTGAGCAGGAAGAAAGCAGAGAGGATATTAAACTCCGCACAAGAAAGCAAGAAAGGGAGAAGCACGAGCCCGCTTATAACCGGGGGATCGTGCTCCCTCTCTCCTCTCTCTTTGCACAGCCGGGCAAGAAAACACTGACATGTGTGGATTCAATTTAGACATCCTCTGTGTTTGGGTTTGAAGACTTAGAGCAGGAGCTGGGCTTGAACCCGGTCCTGGAAAGAAAGGGGGAGTGAGAGAGAGAGAGAGAAGAGAGAGAGAGTGTGTGTGTGTGTGCAAGTGTGAGTGATGTTCACTTCCAGTGTTATAAAATGCCTTCAAAATTGTGCATTAATGTGTGCATTCATCAAGCCTTTTGCAAGGAGGTTGATGAAGGAGCCCCTGCTCCTGCTAAAAGGGCCCCAGGAAGCCCCAGAGCTCCGACCCACTGATCCACATCGTCCTATAGAGAGTCTGGATCTGAGGAAGGTAACTGAAAACAAATGCTGCTGAACAGCCCCAGAAGGGTCTCAGTTTCTCCCTATTAGAGTCCTTCTACTCATGATGTAAGCATCTTTAAATAGTTTCCTTTTGTTCACAGCTACAGTCTTTTTTTCTCTCCCTCTTTCGCTTTTCTTCCTACTTTTTCTTTTTTCGGAGAGAGGGAGATTGGCTTTGGAGCTTTAAGTCAATTCTAGTCTTTCTACCCTGGAGGACTATCCGATTTGGGGAAAGGTTGCGGGGTTATCTGGTAGCCTTTTGCCTGATTTGTTGTTCTTCCTGCTGGGCAGCCCTGGCAGTGTTTGATGCTTGTGTTTACTCATTGGACGAAGGGGATGAGAGCTTTCAGCTCATCTGGCACTCCTCTGAAAGCGCCCTGCGATCTTCCCACAAGTCAGTTGGGGAGCGTTACACTTTAACTTTTCAAAGGATGGACCACTAGCTGCACTGAGGCTTTTTTCCTTCCTCGAGTGTGTTGATTGTTAGTATCTTTCACCCCTTTCTCAGGCTGTGTTCATGCTATGCTGTGTTCATGCTATGAAGGACCCATTGGTAGCCTTGCAGTGACATCAACTCATACTCTTATCATACAAGCTGATAACTGACCATTGAAACGCAATTGCAAACATCCTGTCCTGCATGTGTGTGTGTATGCATCTATCGTGTGTGTGTGTGTGTGTGTGTGTGTGTGTGTGTGCGTAGGTGTGTGTATATTCATATGTACTTGTGTTCGTGTGTGTGTGTGTTATCACCACTGTGCTATTTCCACTCTAAGCAACATTAGCACATCTGAGTGCTTTGAGAGGCGTCGGTCTAAACGGCATACTGTTGTTTATTTTGCTGATGTGCAGGAATGTCCCTCACGCTGGCAGCCAGATTGGACATGAGTAAAAAATGTTTGTGTATAAAACCGTGAGCGCCAGTAAACACCAGGCTTGAGTCGGCCCCTGGTCCGGGGCTTTCACTGCATTGTAAACAGGGCTGTCATCTCAACATTTGCCCGTAGCGGAAGACTGATGTGATGT
This sequence comes from Setipinna tenuifilis, assembly GCA_030347295.1. Lineage (NCBI taxonomy): Eukaryota > Metazoa > Chordata > Actinopteri > Clupeiformes > Engraulidae > Setipinna > Setipinna tenuifilis. The sequence continues at coordinate 21,691,450 of CM059280.1, read as the reverse complement.
CAGTCCGATACCTGTGTCATGTCATGAATGCCGAAAAGTTATCCGACACGAGTCAGGAATGGCATCAGGCCTCTTGTGCCTGGCATCACCCAGTGATATATGGCGAAAGGGTTTGTGTGGACAAACTATGAATGGCCAACCGCATGCGGTGAGTCAATTGTCCTTGCCGCTCTGCAGTTGCCTTGTCCTCTCTGCAGTTTACAAGCTTTACCCTCTGACCCCAGGGGGCCATGCCACCATCTGCAGCAGGAATGCTGAGCTACCCAGTCTGCTCCCTCTCTCTCTGTTTCTCTCTCTGTTTCTCCCTCTTTCTGTTTTCTCTCTCTATCTTTATCTCTCTCTTTTTCTCTCTCTCTCTGTCTCTCTCAGACTTACTAGTTCCTCATATATGACCCCTCTATAAAGATAAGAGGCAGATAAAGTTTGAGCACGTGTCATCTGTATTTGTTAGATGGCGTTATGGCATGAAGCATGTTCAGCAAAGAGTATGAGAGGGTATGGGAATAGAAAGAATGGCTGTCAATGGGGTACCGTGTCAGTCCAGTTTTCCTGAGATGGGTTTGTAAATCATGTGAGCAGGCAGAGCCCCCCTGCATCTGTTCTTCTTTCATTACACTGACATGCAGAGCAAATGGAAGACATGTGGTCTGAGAGATGAGGGGAAGGGCAGAGAGCGAACGACAGAGTTCCCCGAATCAGCCGTGACATTTCTCGGGGAGAGTGATCGATCAGCTGAGCTTCTGTCCAAAGAAAGTCGCTTAGAATAAAGTGAAGAATAAGGCACTCTTTATGGACACGGACACTCTTAAACACTCACATTAACGTTGAGGTACTTTGTACATTTGCTGATACAATCTGACGTCAGAAAGTGCTTATGAGGTTAAGGGATTGACCTTCAGCTTGAAGCTGAAGATTTTAAAGTTAAAGTACCTGAATATTGCAGCTTCTTTATGTATTTGAGAAATATGTTGTGCATTGTGGCCTTTTTTATGCATGTGTTGTAAGAAACAGGGCTGTACATTGCGACCAATTGGTCGCATATTACGCCTAAATTTTGGACTGTGCGAGGAAGAAAAATAAAACGGGCGCACTTGTGCGATTATGTATTTCAACCCTTTCATTCGCATTTTGCTCCTAAAAATAAATATATAATAATAATTAAAATAAAAACATTCCAATCGACAAGAGTCTACAATGTTCCCTGATTTTTTTTCTCATTCCCTTGTCAAATGTGATCGAGCAGGAAGAACTTTGTTCTTGTCATGATGACGCGGTGACGTCTCAACGCATATGGGAAAAAAGTTCTGCACAAGTAGTGTTTCGCTGCTACGGACCGGTCTTGGCTTGCGCTGCGATTAGCTAGCTTGCTCCTTCAGTCGTCATTTAGAAATAGCTTCAATGATCCATTGCTACGAACGGTTAGTGAGGAAAATATGATAACATCTTTCTTTCAACTAAAACCTAAAGAACCAGGAGAGGCAAACAGGAGATATGATGAAGACGGTGAGAATGAGGTGATAGCCACAGGCAGTGGCAGTAGTAGTACGACTACAACTAGCTCCACTACTTCTATTCTAAATCCACAAGTTCCGATCCGAGTGGATGAATATCTTCCCGTGGCTTGTTCATGAAGATGGACAGATGTTTTGCAAATACTGCCGAGGCCAGAAGCAGGCAGGCAATTCGGTATTCGTTACGGGGAATAAACAATTCAAAAAAGATTCCCTCGTGAAACATAACATATCCAAACGGACCGCTGGATAAGTGACGCTAAGCGTAGCAGGCGCCCTGAGCTTAAACAGTGGGACAGAGACATTATGCGTGTGTGAGGGTAATGACATAGATGTGGGATCCCTCGGCGCTTACCTGTGACTCTAGATGTGGCACTTATAGCATTTGTTCTATGTTTTATGTTTTATTTTTATGTTTTGTGGTTCATGAGTTTTTGAGTAATCCTGCTGACAGACAGGCAGACAAACAACACAACTGAAAACATTACCTCCTTGGCAGATGTAAAAAGGAAGTAAAAGCTTAAATAGATACACCAATACAATCCTATTAAATGTGCGTGTGTGGAAAAGCTACCCTTTGTACAGTAGGCTATGTGTCTTTGCGTTATAATAAAATTCCATCAAGAAATTTCACAGTGCTCCTAAATTTTTATCTGTGCTCCTAAATTTTTATCTGTGCTCCTAATTTTTTTCATTTAGGAGCACCAGTGCTCCTAGTGAAAAAGCTTAACGTACAGCCCTGAGAAATATATCTTGTTTGCTTATACAGTGGACTGTGTTGTCCTAGTTGAATAGAGGGGATGCATTCTTCTCCATTAGTGCCACATTTAGCAGCGCCAGACTGCTAACAGGGTAACATACAAACTCACTAACCCATTTTGTCACTGTTAGACATTCGTGTTAGCCTCTCTATAAAAGTAAACTTCCTGCTATTATGAGCAGCAGGTAGGACTGAATAAAGCTTCTCATGGATAAACACGCTCATACCGGACAGGCCAATGAGCTCCAGGAAATGGAATTCTCCATTTGTTCAGTGGTTGGCCCTAAAAACGTTTGCCATTTGGTACAGAGCAGAGGGCAGAGGTTGTGAACGGAACTAAAATGGACAGAATTGGGGGAAAAAAAGGTCATGAACTTTAGAGGTGGTTACTATCAGACATGTAGCGTACTCCCAGGGATCTGTTGTTTACCGTCTTTCAGCAGCATGTCTGGTTGCATGTGGCTTGTCTTTCCTCGTTTTTGGCAGTTTCAGTGTTGTGTGACAGAAAAGTGAGACACCCGGATACCTGTGTGCTGATGTGACACCAGCTCACCTTCAATGGAGTGCCTGAAATGGAGACACAGCCTCACCCTCGGTGCAGTGGTGTAAAGTCTCCTCTTTCGCAGTGTTCCCTGTAGGCACACTACAATCTGTGACCTATTTTTAGAGGTGAATAGGCTTATATCTGCTGTCTGGGAGATAACAATGTCCTGAGAACTCTCTGCAGAAAGACTCCAGATAACAGGTAGAGAAAGTTAACCACCATTTTTTTTCTTGCTTAATATGTTACTTGCTGTGCACCAGGTAAATGAAACTGGATTTGGTGCATGCAATCGGACATCTCCTTGCAGCCTACATCTTTGGTTACAGATGTTACTTTTTCCTCTGTATCCCCATAGATAACAAGCAGTGCAGAGTGGTAATCTAGCGTTTAGGATATTGCCAAATCCTGTGTGGTTTTTCATCTCAAAAACAACAGGGAACTCTCTGGAAACGACCGCCGCTGCCGTTTGGTCGCGTGGCTAGCTCTGGAAAACTCCAGCAGCGAGAGGTGATGAAGCCTATCACGAGCGAGCCAGGACTCGGACGATGTTTATAAACAGGCAGGCTCTGGCCCAAGCCGGACCCCCCACACGCAGGAGGTCTCCTCCTATGTGACCTTGTGTTGTCATATCCTGCTGAGCTCAGCTCCAATACAGCCCAGACACAGTCGAGCTTTCATTTCTTGGAGACACTGTTTTCAATAGGCACGGACATGAAGCCAATCCATCACTGGACGAGGGCCAAATGTCAGTAGTTTTTGTACAGCGCCAACCCGCTTATGGGCAGGCTTTGATCTACCAGGGGGGCACCAAGGTTATGCTGCTGTGTTGGACTTAAGAGAAGGGCTTGAGAAAAGAGCTTTGATACAGCTATAGGCCTTGATTCTGCTGAATGCTTTGGATTATGATTAGCATATCATTTCCGAGTAACTCTCTGTGCTGGAGGGCTCTTCAACTGTCATCTCTGTGGTTTAATAAAGCTGTCATTAATTGTTATCTACTTGCTTAAACTGAGCAACATGGCATCATCTCCTGGGTGGTAAGTCTGCAACATTTAGGTGGATGACTCGTAGGAGTTCATTATTTCGTGTTCCCTGTGGTCTGTTGTCTTCTGAAAAGACTTTCCTGAGAACCGTTCTGCTGAAGGCCAAATGAAAAGATCTTAGTGGTTGCGGTTTGCCCTCTCTCTGTTTTGTCATGATGAAAGCCTGAATTATTTTATCTGAGATCTCCATTGTGAGAGCTTCGAGTCACATGCTGTTTAAAAAACTTGTTTTATGCCATTTTCTGTTGAGAGGGACTCTGTGAGACTGCTTCACAGAGACACATAATGACCCCTTTTTTGATGCCCCAAACCATGTTTTAGCGAAGGTCAGACCAGCCTGGGGGCAAGCTTGGCGACCGCCTTCGTGAGAAAAGCCTCCTGCCTTTGTCTCGGTAGAGTCAGGCTGGTGTGCCCAGGCAGTCAGTGTTGAGAGGCTGCAGAGGAGGGCTTTATCATCAGCTCCAGCATGAAGGAGCCAAAACCACCACCCTCCAACTTCACCTCCACCACCCCCTCCACCACTACCACCAGCAGCAGCAGGAAGCCCTCTTAATGGGCTGCCCCTTCTCTGGGGAGTGTTTTGGGAATAAAACACATGAAATGCCGCTGGACTCAGAGGAACAAAGACAAATGAGGACGTCAAGTGGGTTTGTTCAGAGGAAAATCACCCATGTTTTTGTTAGGACTGGCCAATTTGTGTTGTCCCTAAAAGAAAAATAAATCTGCAGAGTCCAAGCTGTAGTGGAAGGTTCAGGGATCACTTTCATCAGCTCCTCTCCGGTGTTTGGTATCAGAGAATCAAAACAAAGGTCTTAACCATGAGGAGTAGAGCAGTTCCCTGGTGAACTACCTGGTCTTCTTTTTCTGCTTGTCCCTTATGTGGGTTTTGGTTTGATTGTTTAGTTTAAAGTGTTCCTTTATGCCCAACTCCTCTCATCCTTATGCACCCTTGGAATTCATTAGACGTATTTCACAACTTTGGCTCTACTCTGCTTATTGGCACATTATATATGTTGTCTCATTTTACAGCTTTAAGAAAGCAGTCATGCGGTAAGCTGATACTACTTACCCATAAGTTGCAGCAATTATAAAATCAGTATTTTTTCTAATTGATGTCACGATAATGAAAATCTTCTCTTATTACTTACTGTCATGCTATTGCATAGTCGTGTGAAAACATGTCACAATAGCTCTTTGTCTCTTCTTGCTCTTCAGACCACAAGTATGACAACTACCCTCATCATAACAGTGGCAGCCCATATATGGGTGTGATATTCCAGTATTTTTTAATTAATTTCTTGGGGGTTGAAAAACAGGTTTCAACAGAAGCATGAGACCGTTTAATTTAGTACTTGTCCTTGTCCTGTCCTAAATTTCCCGTAAAAAAAAGTATTTTTTTTCTCTGAAGTATCTCTCTGGGATCTTTTTTTTGTGGCAAAATTCTATATTGAGACATCATTTGTCAAGTAAGCCATTTTGTGCTTGATAAAATGTTTCCTGAATAAGTTGTTTTTCATACTGCCGGACTATATTTAAAGAGTTAGTTTTCCAGGTGGGATTGACCTCGCTGGCAGGAAGAGTGGCAGCCAGTGTGTTGGCGGAAACGTGGCAGCTGTTTGATTTAAAGGCGCAGATCCTGTGAGGTGTGAGAGGGTCAGCATCTGCCTCGCCTCACAGGAAGCATGTCAGATGCAAGATGGACACCGCGTCCTGGGTCTGGGCCCTTTTCCTCATATCAGGGCGGCATCGGCTTGTGTTGATTAGCGGCCTTTTGATGGCTCACGTGTTATTTGGCCAACTGTCCTAGAAACCTCCTGCTGGCCTGCCCCCCACCCCCCAAAAATCCACCACCCCCACCTCACTCCACCCCAACCTCCCCAGTACAGAGGCAGAGTTTCCAACCCTCTGTCCTGTGTGGCACATGTTAACCTTTGTACAATAGCGAATCACTATTGTTCTGAAAAACAACTGCCAATATTCGTTCTCTTTCATCTCCCTCTCCCCTTATCCCCCCTTGGCTCCTCTCTCTCTTTCTCTCCGCCTGCCTGATGGACAGCTGGCTGGTTCTGTCGCTTGTGTGGGGTTAAAGGCCACGTCTCCAGTGGTCAACCCCCAAAGCAGCTTGTTGAGGTGGGCAGAACTGTGGCCTGTGTGTGTGTGGGTGTGTGCGCGCGCACACACACACACGTGCATGTGTGTCTCTTGTTACCTCACAACTGTTGGCCATACACATTTTTTTAGCCATAGGCAAGATGGGAGAACCGAGTTGTCAGTTGTGGGACTCCACTGCAGCCTATAGGCTACTAACGAACAGGAGGATCATGCAACAAAGCAGGTCTTGTTGAATGATGGTTTAAATGATGGTTTCTCTGGATCTAACAGACTGCCGTTTTCTGATGTAGAAGTTCTTTTGCTTTGAGTCAAACAATGTTGTAGTATTTTGTTGTTCTACTCTTCTCTTTGTTTATGGTTCTTTCAAGTGCCTTTGAGGTTTGGTAGTAGCACCACATCCCCCTTTTATACGCCCCTTCTCCTACCCACACACCCGTCCATGCACCGCACACACACACACACACACACACACACACACACACACACACCACTCTTAAACACTCACATGCACACACAAAAACACACACGCACACACACACACACACACACACACACACGCACACACACACCACTCTTAAACGCTCACATGCACACACAAAAACACACCACACACACACACACACACACACACACTGATTCAAGCACACAACATTTTGAATAAATCTATTTACAGAGTGACTCACAGCTCCCTCAGGGATAGGCTGCTATTGATTATTCATTGAACTGAGTGTAACCTGGAGTGAGTGGGTGGGTGGGGGGCGGGGTGGTTGGTTCAGTAATCTAATAGTGCTCTGGCGGTGGCACAGGCGATCTGGTGAAGCCACGTGTGCTTGGCTAGGCGTCTCTCCCAGGCATTAGCTCATCTGGTGTTATCACTGCAGAGAGACTGTCATCATTCAGACGTGCATGTGTGCATATGCATGCAAGTACACACACACACACACACACACACACACACACACCCTTTAAACCCCCTAAAGTCCTGATCTCTAAAGAAAGTTCTCCATTGCTCTGATTTGGGTCTGTGAAGGTTCAGTGGGTTTATCAACTCACACACCACTAATGCATAATGTTTTAATTGCATTTCAAGATTTGGTGAAACACATGGAGTGTGTGGGGAAATGGGAAAAAGATGGTTTGTTTCTGTGGTCCAAGATGCACCAAACACACTTCTTGTCGTGGGTCATGGGCGACGTGTTTTCCTCCGTAGGCATGGTTACAGAAGTACAGCACAGTGCCCACCATAGACACTGGCCAGAGTTTTCGGAACCGTCTCACTGAAATGCATGACAAAAAGATTGGCTTTGCGGTTATAACAGCTCTGGAGAATATTAAGCAGTCAGGCTAAAATTGGAGCCAAATCTAACTTTTCTGTAATGTTTTCCCCCCCAAAATGACGCCCTGCAAAGTCTGCAACTGTCATGTAGCCTAGTTCTGTGATGATGTTTCCAAAACCAAACTCATCTGCCCACAGCAGAGAAAACTGTCACCACCTTTAAAGAAAAGCATTGGATGGTTGTGCATTAAAAGTTTATGGTGGGCTGTTGTATATTTGACTGGTTGCTGAGCTGTTTTTTGCCCTCACACATTTAAACAGGGGGAAGTGTATATTGATCCTCTTTTCCTTTCCTGTGCTAATTAACTAAAATGCTCCAGTCTGACCCAACAGGGGGGTTCTGATCATAAAACCTTAAAAAAGGAGGGGCTGGGATTGGATTGGATGAGTGGGTTTGGGTTTCTCCACTCAAAAAGATAACGCTGATGCAAATCAGCCTGGTCCCCTTTAACGAAGTGCTCCGCTGATTGTGTGCGGTGACCAGTGAGGGAGAGTGATGGCCAGGGGAGGACAGTTTTATATGACTACTGCACCCATCAGGGAGAGACACAAGGCATGGCCTGGCCCAGTTAGGAAGTAAGGGTGGGTGTGTGTGTGTGTGTGTGTGTGTGTGTGTGTGGAGGGGGTGTTGAATTAAGACCTAATGATCAGATGCATTATTCTAAATGTCTGTGAGCCCTGGGTGGGCTTAAAGGCCCTAAGGCCCCCCCCCCCCACCCCCCAACAGCGGCTCTGGCGTGATGGATGCGTGTTTGGCACTTCACTCGGCAGAGCTGGGGAGAGGGGAGCAGGGCAGGATTGCATAAAGGAATCTTCTCTGATTTCCAGACTTTTCTTTACCCCTCCAGAGTGCAGAGCTGGAATCTCATTTAGCTTCACCAGAGATCGGTTCTATTAGAGAGCCCCAGCTCTCCCCCGCACACACACACACACACTTCTCTTTTCCACACTGGACTGAAAAGAGCCACACTACGTGGTGCTTTATGTAGACTCTCCAAATTATTCTCATTATCTAAAAAGCAAAACAAACCTCGTGAATGGATTGCAGATCGTTTTTATCAGTGGCCCCGAAATGCCCACTTCTGCTGAAAGGCTGATAGGGATCAAGGTAGGAACCGGATGAGCCAAATGACTGTGGGTTACTGATAGTTCAAGATGTGCATCAGTGTCGTGCATGGGAACAGTGGATAGTGAGGAGGGGTCAGCATTGCATTAGTCTAATTAAAATGTGCTGAAAGGCCCGACCTCTAGAGAAGGTTCAGCTTTAGATCGGGGGGACAAAGATTGGGAGTGTTTTTTCTCTCTCAATCCCTTTCTCTCTCTCGTCCCTTCTCTCTCCCTCTCTCTCTCTCTCTCTCTCTCTCTCTCCTTCTCTCTCTTTCTCACACACACATGCACACACATACACACACACACACACACAAACATGCTCTGTCTTTTTTTCACTTTCTGTCTTTCTTTGTCTTTCACACACACACAATCACACACATGCTCTCTCTTATTTCTCTGTTTTATCCTCCTTCTCTTTTTACACACACACACACACACACACACACACACATACACACACACACACATGCACACACACACACACACACACACAAACACACACACACATGCACACATAGAACATGCTGTCTCTTCTTCTTTATCTTCCTTATTGTCACACACACACACACACACACACACACACACAGGCACACACGCACACTAGGTATCTACCCAGACTGGACTTAGCACTAAGACAACGAATGGCTCTTCCTGCTATCTTTCCTTGCTTTTGTTCCTGGTGGGTCTTGGGACGGGCGGATGTGGTGGAGAGACACGCAGCTGTTATCTTCCCCCTGTAACACAGTCAGTCTGGGAACCGATCACTGTATGCCCGCACTCTGCCCAGCCATCTGAAATAATAAAACACACACACACACACTTAAACACACACACTTAAACACACACACACACACACACAGATTTAGTCCAGGAGCACAGTATTCCTAAAAGCAGGACAACGGCTTCCTCCTAATAGTCCAAAATAAACATTTGTCATTGTACAGCACGGCAGAGGCTGATTCTAATTATCTTATGTCTATTTAACTTCCATCTACCATTAACTTTTCACTGCTTCAGTAGTTAACCTGTCTGTGAAGATTAATCCCTGATGTCTGAAAAGAATTCTCTGTGTGTATGTGGTGTCAGTCGATCTGTGTGCGTGCGTGTGTGTGTGTAGTTTGCACATAGCCCATATTGATGGGGTTCTGCATACACAAGATAATACAGGTTCATTGTTCTCTTTGAGCTGTCATACAGTTGGCCTTATCTGACACTGTTGTGTCTACGTTTGTCTTGCAGTTCTTTTTTCGCCTGCTTTCTTACACCATGGCCCACCGCTCGCTTGGGAACATTTTCCCTCACTGAGTGGATACAAGTGAAAAACCCCAGGATCATTGAAACAAATCCTCAGAAAAATATATAAATCCTCCATTCTATTTCCTGCTTTTAAGAGTCCTTCTTTGGTGAACGCGCACCAAAAAATTAAAATATTTACAGGTTGACACCTGTAGCTCTGCAAAACACAGTGCAGCTGTCTGTCTTATCATAGCATTCCTACTAGTACGATAAATGCACAATCCTTACCCATGCCTCCCCTCTCAACAACAGTCAACACAGTCCAGCACAGCCTGTTCGCTCGAACCCGGAGGTGATATTTAATCCTCCTTGCCATGTTTCCCAGTCCGGCTGCCAACGTCCACGTTTTTTTTTTTTGGAGGGGGTGCGGGGGAGGCGTTGGGTCTGACATTTTAATGTCACAGCTCCTAAGTTAGACAGCCGCCCCACTTCCACGAGCGTTTGTTGTCATGCCGTCTGCTGTTAGGCTGAGATGATGAGTCACATGAAAGTGACATGCGTGTGGAACATTAATAACAGCTGGCTTTCTGTAGGATGAATTATATACGTCGCTGTGTGGTGGAGGAGGGGCTGTGTGTGTGTATGTGTGTGTGTGTGGGCGTGTGTGTGTAGAGGGGTGGTAACAGAGAGCTAGGATCTGTGTTCAGACAGCTGAACCTGTCATTGGGTTTCTAGTGTGTCCCTTGGGAACCCCCTTTTTAGGGTAAAGACTAACCCAGAGCCAGGCTGTCTGTCCTGTCTACTTCAGAGAGAGAGAAAGAGAGGAACAGAGATGTAGAGAATGAAAGCGAAATAAAGGGACAAGAGTGACAGAAATGTAAGAGATGAGGAGTTTGTCGAATGGAAAAATATCAAAGGGAGGAAGAAGGAAGCGTTTCCCCGCAGAGAGAAAGAGAAACACTTGGAAAAGCTGCCAAGAGAGTCGACAGCCACCACCACTAGATCCAGCGGCCAGGGTTTTATAGCTTACGAGCAGAGCTGATATATTTAGCCAGGCCTGTCCTGTCTCTCTTTGGAGTCACGTTTCAATCGGAGTGTCTGTCTTTAACAGCGCCTTTGGGTGCCATGACCAATTAAAAACAGCCATCTGCCTTCTGTTTTGTCCATTGGGATTGGAAGAGGTAAAGCGTATGATTGATGTTACTGTCCTGATGGGCTTTCCATGGATGATGTGTATTAATGTGTCTGTGTGTGTAGTGCTGTCCTCGTTATTTATCTGCTGTGGAACAGTGTACATGTGTTACTCTCCAGGTATCATGGCAAGGATAATATTGATGTGGATTATGTCTAGAAGATGCTTAATGTGTTTTTTTCTTGTTGTTGTTCTTGCAGGACTCTGAGTCTCTGGATAGCTGCATCCAGAGCACCCTGTCGGTGCTGTACCCCCCCTTCGAGGCCACCGCTGCCACGGTACTCTGCCAGGTGTTTGACGTCGTGGAGACCACGTACCGTGGCGACGGCCTCAGATACCTCATCGACTTCCTGGTCCCCGCGAAACACATTCTCCAGAGTATTCAACAGGATGCCTGTGTGAGTGCTACATCCCTACACACTCCAAATGTCCCTCTCCCTCTCCTTCACCATTCACTTGTCCCCTCTAGCCCTTCCAGTCCCTTTTCCCTTTCTCCACTGTGGTTTGCCCCTGGTGAGTAACACTCCCAATGGTGACTCACTTCCAGTGAAACATAGCTTCCAGCAGGAGCACACCCTCACCCACTGCTGGCATGTCTTGTCACAAACCCTGCCGCCATTGGTTTCTGTGGCGGACCTCTTCATCTTCCAGGTGAACAGCACCCAACCCTCCACTCTCGTTTTTTTTTTTCTTTTTTCCCCTCTCCCTTCCAAGGATTGCACTTGTCTGATCATGCCCAGCTCCAGCCCCCTCGCATTGCTGTTTCGTTTGTCATGTTTAGTTAGGTGAGCTGGTTGCCCCCGCATCTGTCATTAGTCATAGGGGCGTAGCCAGATGCTAGGCAAACAAAAAGCTAGGAGCAACAAGGACGGCCCCCCTCTGCCCCCTTTGTTTTGGTTATCTGAGACATGAGGTTTGAAAAGCCCCATTGGCAGCCTTGAGAGATTAACAGTTTCCCAACGAACAAAAGACTTTTCAAATAACTCATCAGGACGGGGATCACGTGCAAACTGCCCACTGTCATGTTGTACATCAGTAGCAGCTCCCCCAGTTTCAACACCTCATCATCACACATCCATGTCTGCTAGCTATTTATACTCTCCCTTGACCTCCAGGGTGGTTGTCCTTCGCAGTTGTTGTATAGGAGCCTGATACAGGTTTACACCCCGTCTGCTGCCTGTAGCTTAGTGCTTGTCCTTCTTTGCCTTCAGAGATGGCAAAAGCTGACCCCCCTGTCGCCATCCAGTTAGGCCCTTTCTAATGGGTCTCGAGGTGAGCCTTTAAAGGGCACCTTGGAGAGGCCCGTTGTTTGCCCCTGTCCCGTCAGAAAGAGGGGCTGTCAGCGGGCCGCCTTTTTTATCAGGCTGCGGAGAAATCTGTGCGTGACACCCTATCTACTCTGCCTGGGCCTCTTTCACTGGCCCTAGGTGTCACCTTATATGCACGGGGAGGATTTAAAGCGTGAATAGACTTAGATGAGTTCATTCAGCTTGAGGACTGTGAAGGTAAAAAAAAAGAGAAGGAGAAAAATAGGAGAGAGAAAACCACATACAATTGCGCAAAGTTCTCACCGTGACCTCGAAAGCGTTTCTCCCTTTCATCAGCCCAGCGCTTATGTGAACAACCCACCCCGGGCATCAAAGCCAGTTGCACCGCCAAGAACTTAAAAAGCGTTTTTTTTTTTTTCTTTTCTTTTTTTTTTTCTCACTCTTGCCGTCACTGGTCAGAGTGAAGGATGAATAAGAAGGGCAAGGAGACATGTCGTTTTGTCATGCTAAACATTTATAAGCACAGTCTTTTACACAGGCAGTGGCATGAGTGACAGGGACATGGAGCCCCTCACTGCCTGGTGTGGCTCAGTGACATGTGAAGACCAGGTCTATAGACTGCTCTCTGAGTCCCATCAGCTCCCTGCAACTGCTTATTTTCACAGGAGGCCTCAGAGAGAGAGTGCTCGAATGGATTCACTGACCCTGTTAGATCAAACTGATAGCAAGCGGAGATTGGGGCGAACATACGCTTACTGCTTCTTTTTGTCATTCACTGCGCAAGATCAAGACAAGGGAAAGGAGTGCGCACAAAAGGAAAGGTCTTTGGGGAGGCCGTTTGTTTTTTGCCCTTCTCAGACGAACACATTTCGGAAGCTGCGCAGTCTTGGAGAGCAGCTTTGGAAAAAGAGGGAGGAGAAGAGGTTGGGTTGGTGGGTTAGGGGGTGCTCTGCAGGGAGGTTGTGGGGGGGATTTGTTCCGGAGTACGCTTGAGCTGAAAGGCAACCTCAGAGCGGAAATCACTTGACACGGGGTTTGTTTACACGTCCCTCCTTGCTGGTGTCAGCATGCGTGAGGCCAGGCCGTCTCTGTGAGTTTAGCCTCTAGCACTGTGGGAAAACAGCGCAGCTCTGCACCTGAGGTCAGCGGAGCGCCGCCAGACTGCCTCACCGCTCCCCGGCAGCACTCACTCAGGGTGGGGTAGAGTGGAGGAGGGAGTGGGGGTGGAAGTGGTGGTGGTGGTGGTGGTGGTGCTGGAGCGGAGGTCGGTGGTTTTGAGGGGCCAGTGGCGTGGAGGTGGTTAGTCGGGTTAGTGGGTAATAATGGGAACCAGAGGCCTCGCATGTCTGAATAAAAAGCCCCTTTCACCCTCCCTTCTCCTGAACCTCGTATGGCAGCGCTATACCATCCAAGGCCACTGGCCTCCTTCCTCCCCAGCACTATTTCAGGGACTGGCTTTTCAAAGGAAATGGGTCATTTTTAGCTGACCCTGAGTCAGAGGCTCTCGCACACACACAGACGATTTCATTTCATCGTCCCAAGCCTCTGCTAGGGACCTATTTGCATCATGTTCCACAGCGGGACAATGTTACACTGACAGTGGCGAGTGGCAGGGTTGGGAAAAGAGAGGGAAGAGGAAGAGAGAAGGAGAGGAGAGGGGGAGAGGCTATTTTTTGCTGTTTACCACGCTGCCGAAAAGAAACAGAAGTTGTGTGTAGGCTTGGAGGAGCAGGTCAAGCTGTGCCGGACTCTCCCCTCATTGACTTCAGTCAAAAGAGGGAGACGGACCCCCTATGAGTGGCCTACTGGAACAGATTTCGGCATAAAGGATGCTATTGTACATTGTCCCTCAGCGCTCAGCTGAAAATATCCACGTCACTGTGAAATGTGCCTCTCTATGGTTTTTTTCCCATCAACAGAACTCTTTAGGTTTCCTGTGATCTTTAAAATCTGGTTACTCACTGTAATGTATAAATTGGATGGCATCCTAGAAGCATGTTAAACATGGCTTTGTCTTAGTGTTTGATTAAAGCCTTATTGCATTACACACTCCTGACAGTCTGGTCTGGTCTGCTCTCAGAGGACATACGATAGCGGCAAGCGTTTGTGTCTGGCCTGCTTCGTGCCCTCTGCACGACTGCCTTTTATTGTGTAAATCCAGGCCTCATTAGAGAAGAGGAAAAAACATGGTTACAGTTACACTTCATTACAACAGAGCCATAGCAACCGCAAAAAACGTGAGACACGTTTGTCAGCATGTTCATTATAAGGGTGCCATTCACGCCCACGGCTGATTGGATTTGGTTTAAACACATTTACAGTTTTACTGTTTTTTTTTTCTTAGCAGACCATTTCAGTCACACGGCTCTTATTTGTGTCTCTTTTTTTCTCCCCTCTCCCATTTAGTTTCCCTACTGTGGCTTCCTGTTCCGTCACGAAGGCTGGCCCTTGTGCGTCCACGAGAAGGTCATAATCCAGCTCGCCTCCCTGGACCAGCGCGTGCTGCGGCCCGGCGACTTCTACCTGCAGGTGGCACCCGCACCGAAGAGCAGCCCGCGCATCGCCATCAGGTGCCTGGCCGAGGACGGGCAGTATGTGGAGGAGCTGGAGGTGCCTGAGCTAGCCTACACCTCCATCTTCACCATGGCCTGGCTGGACTCCATCAACCAGGAGCGGACGGGCTCCGCCACCCTGCAGCACTGCCTGCTCGCCGCCGACACCGACATCTTCCGGGTGCCCTGGGAGGACGTGGTGCACCCCGAGTTCATCAGCAGGCCCAAGGGGGCGCCCCAGATCGCCCTCGGTAACCAAGAGCAGCAGGGAGGGAGACGGGGACGGGATGGGCAGGGCGGGGGGCGAGGAGAGGGACAGTGTGGCGCCGCAGGACAACAAACCTGTGGAACCAGACAAAGCGCTTCTGATTGACACGTCAGTCGCCCAGAAAGACAGTGGTCGGAGCAACGAGGTTAAGCTCCTCCCGGCCCTGGCGCCCTCTAAGAGGGACAGCTTGGACAAGGGCTCCGCTGACGACTCGGAGGGCGAGTACGTGGAGCTGGCAGAGATCACGCTTCCGCGTTTCTCCCCGCAAAAGGGCTCGCTGACCCAGTCTATAAGCATGAACTACAGGAACTTTCACAAACCAAGGACTACGGGGTGCTCGCCACCCAAGGCCAAGCCTCTGGAATCCCCACTCAAAAACAGCGCTTGCTCCCAGACCATGGTGTGCACTATGCTAATAGAGGAGAACTTGAATGACACTTTTCGCCCGGTGATTCTGACCCCGACCACCCCAGCGGAATCAGACACTCGTGCCCGTGCTGAATCAGCAGACGAGCCAAAGCCCGACGGGTCTGCATCGGGATCCGAAAGCGCGGAAGGTACGGCTCCCACCGACAACTCCACACGTGTGCCTGATTGTGAGTGCTCTGTATCTGAACAGCCAGGTTGTATTGAGTCGACACCGTCTGAATCTCTCAGTTCTGACTGTGCACTAGACACTTCCCCTGACAGTGCAGACTCACCTCCAGATCAGGTTGTCCCAGAGGGCCCTGAAGTAGCTAGTAAGGACACAACATGTGAGGAAGGGCCCTCACTTAACCAGGCTAACAGCTGTGGTAGTAAAGAGTCAGAGAGTTCTGAGGAAAGCAAGATCGATAGTGACCAGACAGTTCCAAAACCTGTCCCATTTACTGAGGCTCTCCAGGAGCAGACAGGGGAACAAGAGGAGAGTGGCGAGGGTCAAACCAAAACAGACACACTGAATGAACAGGTTAACACTCCTGTCGAGCTCGTCACTCCTCCAGCAGACAGTGGCTCCCTCAGTCCCACTTCAGGAGGCCCTGAGGGGGAGCGACAAGAGATTGTAGACGGCGCCCCTGCAGCTCTCTCAGCTCCAGCTCAGGATCAGGTTGCAGAGAGTCTGCAGGGTCAGGACAGGATAGAGAGAGCAGAGGTAGACCTGGCAGAGACGTCAAATAGGGCAGAGGGGATGGAGCAGGTCGGGGAGAAGAGGGAGACAGAGGGGTGGAGGAGGAAACAGGGACGTCACATACAGAAGAGTCAGTAGACTCCACGCCCACCTCTCACGTTGTAGCTGCAGAGACAGCAGCAGAGGTGGTCCAGGAGGAGAGTACCACTTCAGAGAGAGTAGGTGAGGAGGATGAGGTAGGAGAATGTTTCCAGGAAGAGGAGAAGGAGAAAGAGAAGAGGGTGGAGGAGAAGAAAGAGGGGGGCGAGGGTGTACCAGAGGAGGGGGTGGAAATAGTCGGGGAGGAGGTTGGTGATGAGCACTGTGCGTCTCAGGCCTCAGAATCACCTCAGACAGATTGCGTAGTGGATGAGTCAAGTGCAGTCACAGAGAGTGCAGTTACAGAGAGTGTCCCCGAAGGTAAGCAGGAGGCTTCAGAAAAGTGTGTTTCTGAGGCCGAGACTGATGCACAGGCCAAAGACTCCCAAAGCACTGATTCACACACACACTCTGAGGGGCACGCACACACAGCCGAGACATCAACAGCTGCAGAAGAGGAGCAGAAACCTGGAGTGGAGACTGTGGAGGAGGCCAGGGGAGAGGAGGAGAAGGAGAAACAGGAGCAGGAGAAACAGGAGGAGCCTGACAGTGGCAAAGTAGAGGAGTCGTGTGAGGAGCCTGCCCAGGCTCCCGATGTCAAAGTCCCTTGTGGGGAGACAGAACAAGAAGCAGCTGTGGACCCCCAGCATCCTCCAGGTAGACCCCCCCGAGTCCTCCCTCCAGTAGGGGAATGCTGTAGTCTTCCCTCCTTGCCCTGTAACTGCACTAAGACCCTTTCACTTCTCCACTCCTTCACTGAAGACTTACTGAAATGAAAACACCATCCTGTTTTATCTCCCCTCCTTCTGCTCAGTGATCTACATTCTTTTCTCCTTCTCCTCTCTTGCCATCTAGTATCAGTTCCTCTCATTTAGTTGCTGTTATAAAAACAATCACTCCTTCATCATTTCATCCGTTAATCCTTTTATTTCATTCCAGACTACGTTCCTTTTGTCTTCTCTTAGCCCTTCATGTTTTCTTCATTCCATGCATTTTCATTGTCTTTCTGATCCCATCACCTTTAATGCTTCACTTTTTATAGCCATCTATTGCATATCCTTATGCAACATACATGTTTTACGTAATAAGACAGCTATGCCTGTTTTTGTTGTTTGAGTGATTTTGTTTGATTTGTTTGTTTTGTCCCTGGGTGTTTTGTTCACAGATGTTTTTGCGTGTTATCCATATGTTTTTTTCATGTTGTGTTATGTCAGAGGGTATTGTATTCCACGGCTCATTTTCCACTTACCTGTTATGACACAGGTATCATATAACAGGAGAGAAAAGCACGATGTGCATGTCTGTCATCGGATAAGAGTGGGTTTCACTCACTCATTGTGTAAAGTCATCTGTTTCCATATATAGCCCACTGTGTGGTGTGGTCTGTGTTTGGGATAGCTTGATGCATAGAGGGTTGTTTAGCTCTAGTGATGAGAAATCCTTTACTTTGTTGTTAGCATCACTCTGATCTAAGGCGCCTTCTTCAAGGTGGGTGGCTGCAGTACACTTAGTGTCCCTAACCACTGTTTAGTGTTTCCTGCTAAATTGCACGCACCATTGTCATTACTCCCTATCTTTTATTTATGTCATCCGGGGTTACATAAGTAGAGGTGTATGGCGGTCGTTAATCACTTACCATGAGGCAGTAAACTCAGTACATCAACAAGATAACACACTATCTTTAGGGCCACCGTATTGAACTTAGTCTCATGATCACATCACAAGGCTCATTTAAAAACTCACCTATACGTCCCTTGATATAAGGGCGCTTCCTACTCAAGAAGCATAGAGCACTGTTTTAACAGACGCTGGTTAAATTAACCACCAGTGTTTTTTTTGGTTTTTTTCCTGAATAGTCCCCATGGTCTTATATCTGGAAAGAGACGTTTAAGGTCTCTAATTTCTTTCCCCCCTCTGTGTTAAAAGCAGGCGCTATAATGACAATACAGTCTGTCTAAGAGTATGGCTGTGATGGGCCTGGCAGATGTAGAAATCAGTCAAGGCTGCCTCAGATCAGGTTGAGCTTTTCCACTGTAAAACAAAAAAGCTCCTCGGCCCCGTCGTGTTGCTCGCACAGCAGTGCGCAGAACGCTGGCACAAGTTCTCATCACATGTGAATGGATATGGCAAGCATATCACACACATACATTCTCACATATTTTGGTTATCCCCCATTCCCCATCTCTCTCTCTGTCTGGCTCCCTTGCTCATGCTACACCCATCGCCTTAGACACACATACACATACCCTCATCCTGTTGACCAGTCCACTTAAGGTTACTGGTGTAGCATTATCACAACTATATTTAACAGACAGGCTGCCCTGGCTACATCATCCACCTGCCTGTGGAAACAGTCAAGGCAGACTTGACAGACTCTACCTGCCAGGAGCCTCATGGCCAGGTGAATGCCTCTCCATTTTTAGCCTCTGAGGCTCTGTCTGGCATTCTTGTGGGAAGCCCCATATGGCTCCATCCAACAGAAGAAAGTGCTGGTATTATATGCACTATCAAAACACAGGAGTCCAAAATAGCCGCTGAAGGGGGGAAAAACATCTTCTGCCGACAGATGGGAGAACCTGAGAGAAGTTCGGTGGAATAGAGGGTGTAACGGAGAGTCCTGTTTGTCAAATACGCTGGTACCTTATCTTCACGAGGAATAACATTCCTTCTGGTTGGCCCACCCCATCACCAAGCTCCCTGCCTCAAAACCCTCGCCTCAAGTATTTTAACTCAAATCCCCCTTGAAATATGGCAATCTCAGCAAGATTATGTCTGGGGGTGAAATACTTGTGTTTGTCTTCGTCCTTGTGTGAGGGGTTTTACAGCCTTAAGGCAGTGTTGGGATTTTTTTTTTCCGCCAAGCTGATCTCATCTGCGTTTGATCTCAGAGGGCCGCTCTCCCCCCCTGGGGCTCCCTGCGCTGACTGCCTCGGAGGCTTTTATCGTTTCTGGACGCTGCCACTGACCTCTGTATCTCCCGGCTCCAGCGTGCCGTCAGGCCTCACCGACCTGGCCTTTACCGCGCTCCAGTGATCCGCACCTTGTGCGAATGTGCTCACATGCGTGCGTGTTTTGTGCATGAAGGCATGTGTGTGTGAGTGTGCTGGTGTAGTATGTATGTGTATGTGGATGAGTGTGGCTAGATGCATTACAAAGTGTAAATCGGTCTGTGTGTGTGTTTGTGTGTGTGTGTTTGTGTGTCGGTGTCTGGCTGTGCTTCGCCGTGCTCTGGTACAGGATCTACAGAGACCCCTGGACTTAGCCGGATCTCTCGCTGTGCCCGATGGGGAGGATTTGTAGATTTGCAGGGGAATGCAGACCTGCTGTCTCGTGCTCTGCTCTCTCATTCCAGCAGAGTTGTGCTTTGTAAGATGATTATTTCTCTGCCGCCACACAAAGATAGTTTGTTGTGGTGATCCATCAAAGGCATAATGGCACGGGCTTGAACCGATTAGCCTACTTACTCACACCAGTGAACAAACCATGTAAGCACAAGACATGACAAATGACCCGTTAAGTGCATGGTCTCGTTCCCCTGATGTTGTGGTTGTGAAACACAAAAGAGACGAACATCTGCCCATATATCTTGCAGATGCTCTCTCTCCTCAGTTGGACAAGACACGTGCCTGCTGACCTGTTCTTGTAGGTCGTTTAGTTGGATCATGAGTTAAAGGTTGCTGGCACTATAAATGAGCGGATTTACGGGGGCTAGATATCTCTTACATGCATTTGGACATCTGTTTGAAGCCCGCTTCCCCTAAAGAGGAATGAAGTTATAAATACGCATTGTGTTTTCCTCTTTTTCTTTTTTCTTCGAGAAAGTATGGACACACAATGTGTGGTGTTTTGTTGGACTTTGGTTGTTGTGTTGCTTTGTCTTGTGTGTGTGTGTGTGTGTGTTTGTGTGTGTGTGTGTATGTTTGTTTATTTGTTTGTTTATTTGTTTGGACACCTTATCCTGCTGTGTCAGTCTGACTCCATGCTTGTCTCCATGCCATAGCGCCCAACCCAACAGTAGAGCTTTTGAAGAGTCTGGAGAAGCAAGCCAGTGACACGAGCCCATGCCAGCAGGATCCTCCAGTTCGCCTCCCCACTGCCTCTCTAAAAAGCCAGCCTGTGCTCATGGAGGCCCACAACATCAACCCAGACGTGCTGAGCTCAGGGGTACTCTGTCTCCCTGGTGGGTACACCCAGGACCCCCCACCTTCCTTTGCATGTTGACTTATTTTTAGGGAGTGTCTCTATGTTGCTGTCAGGCATGTTGGAATATATTCAGTAGTTCAATTAAAGTAAATTTCCATTTTTTGATTTCTTTCCAAACCAATAGTTTTATAATAATAGCACAGACTTTTCATCACTTCTGCCCTATGGCAAACTATTAAACATTAGCAAATTCCCCTTTTATGCGGGCAGCTCAGCGAGAAGAAAGCAGCTATTTATCCATAATTGTCTGAGCTACGGATATGTGTGTGATCGCAGTAAGCCGAGCTGGAGATCATGTTATTGTCTGTCATCACAACAGGCACGAGAGATAAATCTGGGCATGCCTTGGTGACCGTGACAACCAGGAATACAATTTGGCTAAACCCGAGTTGCAACAGTGGCGAGCTTGTGCGGATTATGGTGTACTTCTACACCATTCTCAGGTAATGCCATCACCTTTTTGAATGGGTTCATCTCCTGATCCTGCTCACACTATGATCATTTGAATGGCAGATTTCTTATTCACCATTCACAGTTTTGACTGACAGTCTCAGTGACACATACAGTCGTGGGAGAGAAATGTGCTGATGAATATCTGATAATTGCATTTCCCTACTCTTGCAGGAAGGAAGTTCGTTCCCTGGGTCTGAGTGTGCTAGTCGACGCCCGCCGGTGTTCACCTGTCCCCGCTCTCTTCAAAGCCTTCAATATCCTGCAGGTGAGCTTCCACAAATCACACGTCGACAACTAGGCACTGGGAATGTACTTCACTCGTAAATCTACTGCAGAGCCTGCTCTGTGTGACTGTTAATAACACCAGAGTAGCAGCCAATCTGCTGAAACATTAAGCCCTCAAAGGCATATAGAGAGGCAGTCCGTGACCTAAACACTTAACCACGAAAGGAAGGGCTTTTGCATATGTGACTCATAGTATGTACGTGCTGCATACCATGTACATGTGAACTTGTATAGTGAACTTATGTAGTGAATGAACCTATGTAGTGAACAAATTTGTCTTTCTCAAACTCAGGCGTAAATCTTTTCCGCTCTCAGCTGCTTTTGATTAGACTGGATTAACCAGTAGCATTAGCCTTGATTAGCATTGCTGTCATTGCCACCGCCAACATGAAGCCTGGGCAATTGGTGCCCTGCCCTCGCCTGCAAAAAGGCCCTGACTCATTCTTTCTGGGCCTTTGTGCCACTGCCAGCATAGCTGTAGACATCCATCTAAAAGCCCTGGGCTTAGGCCACGGGGCTGTGGCTGCCAGCTGAGAGTTCGACCAGAGAAATAGTCTGATTGCTGAATGGAAAAGAAGACAACCAAACAAAAACAGAGGGCAGTCTGTGTCTGAGACTTAACAACAAATTAGAGAAGGGTTTTCATCAGGATACTATTTACCAACTGGGCTTCTTCGCAAGCCCAGGTCTATTATTTCTGAGTCATGTGAAAGTGACTTTTAGGGAAAAAAAGGCTTTTAACTAGAAAGTCCTACACGTCAGTAATCACATTGTACAATATCCCCTTAGTTTGGGCAAAGTTGTTCTGCTTATTACATCACTCAGTGGAAAAAATCAATACAATAAACCATTTATACATAAATGGGAGCAATTTTGACCTGAGGATGGATTATATACTCACTATTAGCACAATGAATGATGGATTTTAGGATCTACCTAAAACATAATCTGGCCTATTATAGGCCACATCAAGGGTAGAATGCCTTTATTGACAAAAGGTGTATATTTCTAGCAGTTAGACTTTCTAAATGCAGTATTATACAGCATTTGGCATATTCCAGATCTGGATTACATTGGAATGAGATGTGTCTTGGCAGCGTGGAGTTGTGCTCCTCTGCGAAGGCACACGTGTGCAGCACTCACCCCCTCTGCCCCGCCTGGGTCAGTGCTAACAATGACAGAGTACGTAACAGAGTCCCCAGCAGCGCTGAGAGCACCCACAGGGACTGCGTGGCCCTGAGGGATTGGCCCTTGGGGGTGACCCCACCCCCCCCCCCCTTAAACACACACACAGACACGAACACACACATGGAGACAGGGGCGCGCACAAACACACACACACACACACACACACACACAGATAGAACGAGGCGAGGCACACCCTCATGCATAAACTATTTGTGTTTGACTCCAATTGTGCACAGATGGCCTCATCAAATTATAGGGCCTCTTCCAGCTGACACTGGGCTTGTGCTGCATATCTTGTGCTGCATATCTGTCTGTATGCTGCCACGTGCGATAACCCAACGCCACCTCTACAGAACGGATTTTAGGCTCCAGTTGATTTAGGTGGCATTGTGAGCACTACAAGTGAATTGTCATTGTTGTCATTGTCATTGACTTGTCGTTGAAAGAGTCATTGTTAAACTGCTTTGTAATCCATTATGCAAAGCTCTTTTCAGGATGTGAGACGGATATGAAGGATAGGCAGGATAATTGTTTCTTTTTTTAATACATGGATATTGTGTTCTTAAGTTTCATAGCAGGCAGATCAGCTTTTTTTACCACATCAGTACACAGAGGTGAGACAGTCAGTTAGTAGCAGACAATGATCCAGACAGTGTATCGCCATGCCAGTTTACCCTCAGGGTGGCACACTGCCCTTACAAGGCCACCATTATTCGATACACAGTCTGCTGGTGTATTTCAAATTCAGACCTGTTTGACTCGAAAGGATCATTATTAGTTAGACTCCCGGAGGGAATGTCGCATTAGATTTCTTAAAGGAGGAAAAGCTCAGTGTCTAGCAATATTCCCCTTCAGTGCCATTTCAATATTATTTTTAAGTATGGCTGCCACCAGTAATCTACTGTGCTTTATTGACGCTGACGCCTGTATTAATGCGAATAATGCTCAGTGAAGGCAGTCTGGCAGTCAGGCTGTTCATGTCAGATCATATGCCTATGGGCATTGAGTGTTCCAGTATGGTAGGACAGGTCTTGGCATTACTGTGTGTGAAAGTGACTCACTTCACTTCGTACTAAAAAATAGCCAAGGAAATGGAAATTTAAAATAGAGTCTACAGTAAATAAACCATTTACAGATATGCCAACAAGGATATTTTGAGAGCCATTCTTTGTATGTAGATGTCTTGTATGGGTGTGTGAGCAAACGTGTGTTTGCATAGGTGTGTGTAGTACGTTC
Organism: Setipinna tenuifilis; assembly: GCA_030347295.1. NCBI lineage: Eukaryota > Metazoa > Chordata > Actinopteri > Clupeiformes > Engraulidae > Setipinna > Setipinna tenuifilis. The sequence continues at coordinate 21,667,907 of CM059280.1, read as the reverse complement.
ATTCAAACTCAAACCGCCTACCAAGCCCTTTGTTTGCCCCTGAGTGCTCCTCCACGACACATTTTATCTGGAGGCACCATTCATCACTGCGTCCTGAAGGATGAATGCGTCCACCCCTGCAGATGGCAGGAAGACAGGGGAAAAAAACCTGTCTCGCTCTTAGTAATATCCATGAATTTACAGCCGCTGGGTGTTCACAGCAGACAAAGCCCCAAACAGAGCTCAGTGGCCATGTCCCGGAGGGCCAAAGTCAGGGACTAATCATTGGTGAGTCACTGTGGAGGTAGAATAGACGGCAGCGAGTTCTCTGACAGCCAGAAGCTTCGAGTTCTATGCCAGGAAACTTGTCAGCGCTCGGCGTATTGTTTGGTTGCCCCGTTGTTATGAGTGTGTTGGTTGGACATGTCGGTGAGAGTGCTGCACAGTAATGAGTAACATGATGATGGATTTTTAGTGCGTATGCGTCTGCGTCTTTGACAGGGAAAACAGCAGTCTCTAAAGATTCCTCTCTCTCAGTAGTTTTATAGGCATTTCGTGTCCTGTAAGTTCCATGTCAGTTCATTTGACCTGTTTTTTATGGGCTGATGGCAGACTTCTGTACAGAGTTGGTTAATGTGTGGGCTTTGTTCTCTGATTTTACAATAACAACTCGAAAACATAAAAAAGAACAGAAAAATATATGATCACTTTATAGCTGCAAACTAACTTCAAAGGTGGTGCATGTTTTATGGTTGCCCATTTAAACAAAACAAAATGAATGTCACTTTTTTTCTGAAATGAAAAAAGATGCCACTGCTTTTTTCCCTCTTGTCTAACCATTAAAATTATTTACACATTTTTCTCCCAATTCATCTTTTACCCAACTGTCTCTTCCTTTCTCCCTCTGTTTCTGTCTCTAGGATGCCATGCCAGGGTGCATCCATACTGTGCTGTTGCTGGCAGACAGAGATTTGGCTCTTCGCACGGAGAAGACCCCCTCTGTGCAGGTAGAAACAGACCTAATAATGGCATTAATAAAAAACAAAAATAAAAATCAATGTTGATGAATAATAATTGTGAAATGACTGTCATGTAATGATATTATTTAAAAACACATTTCCTGTGTAGACCTAATAATGTCATTGATAAAAAACTAATCAGTAAAAATCAAGGTTGATGAATAATAATTGTGAAATGACTATTATGTAATGATATTATTCAAAAAATATTTCCTGTGTACTGTTGACCTCCCTGATAACTGGATACAGAACAGAAGTTAAGCTCTCTGCTCTCTTAGTCCCTCTGCTCTGACATGAAGTGCTGTTCAGAAGAGCTATTGGCTGCATCGAGTGTGTCTTATTGACTTCTAGTGATTATCAGCCTTTGAGGATGTGCTTCACTTGAGCACACTCAGTACCAGGGAGGCTGAGGCCGTAACAGATAACAGTTTAAAGGCTGTTGATTCATGAGCAGATGTTGCACACTTCAAGTCAAGACCAATAATCTCTTTTATTTATAGCAACCTGCATTTAAAAGCCACCACACTTTTTCCGATCTATCTCCTGTGTTGTCGTTACTGTAGAAACCGATAGATGCCCTGTAATGTGGTAACTTTCAAGTCCAAGTTCCGGTATAAGCTGAAGCAACTCAGTCTCTCATATGTCTGTATTTCTTTCTCTTTCTCTCTCTCACTCTGTCTCTGACTTACTCTCTCTCTTTCACTCTCTTTCACTCTCTCTCTCTCTCTCTCCCTCTCCCTTTATCTCCTGTGTCTGATAGCTGGAGCTCCTCACCTCACTCAAATCCCTGCACAAGCACGTGGACGTCTCACAGCTGCCCACCGAGTACGACGGCACCTTCCCCTTCTCCCACGCCAGCTGGATGTGCTTCAGGACGGTGAGACACACACACACACACACACACACACAACTCCATCAGGTTCATTATGCTCATTGTAATCAGCCGAAGCAGTGATCCCACTGACATAAAAGTATATACAGTAAATAGTTTCCAGTACATTTAAATTGCCTGTAAGGACTTGTGATTGGGTAAATCTCTGAGACTGTGAATAGGGACGCTCTAAGGATGTATACATAAGTTAAACCACAAATTGTTTGTGTTGACATGTATGTGTGCGTGTGTGAACATCTGGTCGACACGTGTTTCTCATCCCCCCTCTCTCTGCTTTATCTCCAGAGGCTGGAGCAGCTGACCAGTAACTGTCAGGATGCTGTCAACCTCCTCCAGAGCACCATCACCAGCCTGGAGTCCACCCCTGTGCCCCCCACAGCTGAGGTATAAGGCTACTTTTACAGTCTCTCCACACACACACACACACACACACACACACACACACACACACACACACACACAAACACACACACACACACACACACACACACACACACACACACACAGACAGCTGAAGTGTAGGGGTATTTTTCCAGGCTCTCAACACTCCTCTCCCTCCACAACTAAGATATAAGGCTGCTTTTTCAGCAGCTTTTCCACACCAACATTGTCTGCTCAAATTTGATATGTATCTCCACACTGCACAAATATGCAGCTCCCATTTAAATTTTGTTTGCAGCATATCCTCTGTTCCTTCTACCTTGTGCAGTGCTTCACTGCTAGCTTTTAGTAGCTCTGATGTAAATGCGCTGACACCATAACACTGTTGTCCATCCAACACAAAGCCCAGAAGCCCTCTTCTTGGCTCTGCTGGCTATCTTTCTACCTCCCACGGTGTAACTTGAATGGAAGGGGGGGTGAAAAAAGAAAAAAAGAAAAGCGTTTTAGTTGGCAGACGCTGAGGTTAGCTCAGTCTAATCTGTGTCACTGGGGCCCTGGCTAAATTTACCCAGACCTGCCGCAGCCACCGGGCCAGGAGCTTTTATTACAGTCTGGACGAGGGTGCCCGCTAATGAAATGAATCGCTGCAGAAGGCCCATAACGGCACGGAAATTTAGTATTCAGAAGTTTTTTTTTCTCTCTCTCTCTCCCTCTTTTTTCTACTCGCCATTGGCTCTCTTCGTGCCTGGGAGCCAGTGACTTTAACTGAGGGTGGAGAATGCATATAAATAAAGTTAACAGACAAAAAATGGAACATAAAAAGCTCAGAAATGCAAAGACTCACCACAGGTCTGGCCTGTCAGCCCTGCTATGAATTGTGGGTGAGGACACGCTGCCTGTGCATTGATTGGACTGACCCTCATATGGCAGCACGGGTCAGTGAAGGACACAGAGCGACTCCTCAGGTCCACAGGGAATAGATTGAAAGAGGGAAGTATGGGGGGGGGGATCTGAGGCTTAGAGAGGCCTCCCAAGAGGACAGTTATCTTTTTAAGGCCATCTCTCTCCCCCTGCCCCATATTTTATTTTGAAGGGAGATGGGTGAGTTGCGGCTCCCCTGGAACCCCTTTGTCTGCTTTCACAGACCCCTGATCGGGTATTGATTCAGTGAGGGGAGTGCTTAACATAAGAACCTCTGCTTCCAGGAGAGCAGGGTCTCCTACCTCGCCCGAATGGTGGGCAAAAATAACAACAAAGCCTGTTTGAACATGTCAGCCTATGGGGTAGGTCCACCTTCTCTTCCAGTCTCTTCTTCCCTCCCTCCCCTTCTTCTTCTTTCCTCTCTTCTTCTCTCCCCTCGCCTCCCCTCCCCTCTGCTCCCCTCCCCTCCCTTCCTCTGTGGGATTAGGGGGCCCTCCACTCCACTCGTCCTTCAATTCCAGGATGTTTTTTGCTGACAGCACACACATCGCTCGCACGATCTAAGGGTTCAGAGAAGCAGGCTTGCGTTGGGAGGCACGCAAGTCACTGCAGCATATCTCTTCTGAACGCATTCAGCAGTTTCCACTCACTGTGTGCATTCCAGCAGCAGAGCGCAGACAGTGGCAGGTGTAATTACACTAATTATAGCCAGACTCGTAGCCGTCAGTTAGTCCTCAACAAAGCATTTCTATTATTCCTCTGTGCTGATGAAATTGTTTTGTTTGTCTGTGTGTCAGTGTTAGGTAGAGTTTTTTTCTTTTCTTTTTCTTCTTTTTTTAATTTGATGAAGTCATAGTGCCAGCCGTCTTGTCTGCGACAATGGATAAATTGTTGTCTCCCCTACCTGTCTTCGAATTAGCAGACAGACAGACACACATAAACACACACACAGACACACACACACACACACACACACACACACACACACACACACACACACACACACACACACACACACACTCATGTGCAAACATACACACACCCATACACATGTCTGCATATTGTATTTATGAGTGATTCTTGCTGTCAGAAGACATTGGCTCTGACTGCTCAGCCATGTGGCAGTAAGTCAGACAAATCCACACAGCTGGCCTGAACGTGGAGCCACATCCACCACCCGGGAGTTATGGAGGTCTTGGTTTCACGGGGCAGGGCGTGGCCGCCTGCTGCAGTATGAAATATCCCAGCCTGGGGAGAAATCCCACCAGGCAGGGTGCTACCAGTAGTATGGATGACACGTGCTCCTCGCCGGCCATGTATATAGCATGAGAAACTAGTGTTTGGACTGCGATACAGTTTCACATTTTTCTGTCCTGAAACCACATTTACGCTCTCGTTATGTAATAGAAGGCCCAGTTTTTGACGGCCCCCGCCCCTCTATAGTGAAGTTGTGTAATCTTTCCATGCTTTATTGCCAAGACTAATATTGTGAGTTATGTGTAGTCTAAATGAATGAATGTGCCAACCTTTGAGGTTTACGCTCTTTTTCTGAGAACTGGGACGAGGAAGTACAGCAATCCAACCAAAAACGCACTTAAACTTACATTAGGATAATGGATTAATGATGGCAGTGTGGTTTTTTTTCCAAGAAGGCATTTGATTTGCCATTAAAAGGGTGTCAGCAGGTAAACTAATTCAATCTAAAACATGCACACAAAATACACCAAGCTTCTGTTACACCCTGCCGAAAAAGCACATTTTGTGGATCCACATTAGTGGATTATTTGTTGTGTAATTTGCATTGTGTTGTTCCCTATAGAGTGCACTGAGTGAACATTTCGGATTCAGCAGTCATGTGAAAAGTTGCAGCACAGTTACATGGTTACAAGCGTCCCTTCTTACTCTCTTCTCTCCTCTCGACCCCCCCCTCTCCCCAGGAGGCGCAGGTGCTGCTGTGCCGCTACAGGGAGCTGATGCGCAGCGTCCTGGAGGACAGTCGGCTGGTGCGCCTGCAGCTGGAGGGGGGAGCGTCGCTGTCCCGTCTGCGCAAGGAGGAGTCCAGCGTCAGCCTCACTGAGGACTATAGGTACCAGTCAGCCAAGCCCAGTCAGATACATTTTGGTAACACTTTCTATAAACCCAGTCTTAATACACTAAGACACTATAAACATACTCATAAAGGGCTATAAGGCATTTAGAAAGCTTTATAATGATTGACAGAAGTATTCACAACTACTATACATATCCATACTTACACTGCATTTGTAAGGCATTATAATGCTATGTCATAAGCCTTTATAACTTTAAGTGACAGTGCATTATAAAGCTTCTTTGACCTTCTTCACCTTATTGTGATCATTATCAACAGGTCAAAATAGCTTTATAATACACTGTATCAGTTAAAGTTGTAAAAACTTATAATATAGCATTTTAATGCTTTACGAGTGCAGTCATGAGTGTGTATAAATAGTTGTGAATACTTATGTCAATCATTATAAAGCCTTATGAATGCATTATAACCCTTTATGAATCATGTGTTTATAGGGTCTTATGGATACTGGGTTCATAGAAAGTGCTACCGACATTTGCTTTTCACAGACGCCTAGTTGACTCATTTCCCCGATGTTCCTTTCCTGCTGTCTGCTTATGTCTGTCTGCTATCTTTTATCCTCTTCTCTGTCTATCACGGCTATTTCCTCTCCTTTTCTGGGAATTCTGGGAATTATCTTAGTATGACAGAGCAGCATTTTCGCATTAGCAAGGCAGACACCAATTAAACTCAAATCAGAGTGCATGCAAGTCAAAGTGCATTGTGGTAAACAAACCAGGACTGTCTGGTCTCCCCTTCCTTACTTCAATTTCTCTCCTCTCCTTCCAATATCTCTACTTTTTTCTTTGCTTGCCCTCACCGCTCTTCCAGCTGGTTCATTCAAATAGGCCGTAACGGCCGAAATCAAGATCTGCTCCAAGCAGTTATTGTTCAGCGGACCACAGCATTGTTTATAAACGTTATCCCCATCTTAAAAGCAGGGAGGGACACACCTGCCAAAACAAAAGAGATGGCAGATACCGTATGGGGGGTGGTGTGTGTGTGTGTGTGTGTGTGTGTGTGTGTGTGTGTGTGTGTGTGTGCTTGCACACGTGGAGTGGGGGGGGGTAACACATGCTTAGAGGAAAAAAAAAACAAGCCCATTGGCATGCCGGAGTTTTCAGTTGGCAGGGCGAGCACTTTCTGTAGAGGCAAATGTGCGTAAGTGTTTTTCCTCCCCGCGAGCCAAGTAGAACGCTCTTATCTCCACTAGCCGTACAGTTTCTCTCACTCTCTCTCTCTCTCTCTCTCTCTCTCTCTCTCTCTCTCTCTGCCTCACTCTCCCTCGCTTCCTCTTCTTCCCATTGCGATGTTCCTGTCCCATATCAAAGGCTCGCTGATATATCTGTTTGCATGTGTGCCCATCAAGCTACATCCTGTAAGAGAGTCAAGAGCACACAAGAGTTTGTTATTGTTTACCTCCATGTGTACTTGGTTTAGCACGTTTCCTTTGTAGTCATGACCAAGTGGTGCACTTAAGATGGCAAAAATATTTGTAAAAAGGCTGAAAAAAGAGATACTGTGGTCAGATTGCACACATGAAGATGCTCACTGCTATACGTTCCAGCTGGAGAAGATGGCTATAGATTATACAGACTAAAGAAAGGAACACACACACACACACAAAATATACAACCACATACAGTACATACACAAAATGTGCTGTCTCCTGAGAGGCCTCCAGGGTCATGGCTGTACAGAGGTGTGTCAGGAGGAGGCATTCGTCCCGTCTGCACCGGCCACATAAATCTGCTCAGTGTACTTCTCTCACCAAGGTCAAATCCTTTAATCTTCCTCATCGCGCTGAAAAAGAACTTTCCTTCCTTCTCCTTTACGTCTGCCGACCTGTGTCTAGTGCGTCTCCTGTTAGGAGTGTGTGAAAGTGCAAGTGGTGTAACCATACCTGCGAGTCTCGCCGTCTGCCGACCCCTGTGGCACGCGTGTGTGTCGATGTCTGTGTGTGGGAGCTTGTGTGTGTGTGTGTGTGTGTGTCACTTAACCAGCGCAGCACACAGGATCTCCTGTGACACTGGCACAATAGCAGCCTGCACAGGTGTGTCTGGTGCCCTGGTGGCCCAAACAAAAGGCAACAAGGCATTGCCCGTGTTATCCTCTTCAAGGCTGCCTCGTTCAGAAAGAAGGAGTGAGCCTGTGGTATTTCCGTCCGCCGCCGACAAGACATTTAGCAAGGAGGCGTGGGGCGCTCTCCCAGACAACCTCTCCCTCCCTCCCTCCTCTCACCTTTGGCCCTTTGCTGGTCTGCATTGGAATGTGCCTTCACCTGCAGGCCTTTACACACACACACAGACACACACACACACACACACACACAAACCCACACATACACACAGTCGCCCGCACTTTACACACACACATACACAGAGAGTCAAATAACTCACCCTAGACACAATAACAGCCCATTTCATTCTCCTCCTCTGGGTCTCTCTCCTCCTTGAGATCCATCTGTGGCCCCCAGTATGCCGGCGTGGGTTAGAGGCGTGCGGGGGGGTGGGGGGTGGGGGGGGGGGGCTAATGCGAGGCTAAGCTCTGGGCTTTTTGATGAAGTCAAAACTGATGGGGGGAGATAAGAGAGGAATTCCGATCGTGAGTGACAGGTTGAAGACACAGAATTCCGTGAGCTAGGCGTTTGATGTGGCTCCTGCCAAGGTGGGCTCTCCCCATTTTCAAAAAAAAAAGAAAGAAAAGAAAAGAAAACTGTTTGGGAAACAGTTCCACTCTTCAACTTGAACGTTCTCGAGCTATCTGAAACCTGAATGAGCCGTTATGGACATCAACCGTCTACCTGGCTCAGGGTAGACACTTGGAAAGAGGAGAAAACGCCGGTAAACCTGAGCTCCTTTCCCAGTTCTCATTTGAAGGTCTTTTGGGTTATTCTTGGATGGGAGGTGACATGCTTTCAGTGATTTAACTCCTGTCATGCGATTTGCATTAGCAATTCAATGCAGCTGGGTTTCTGCCTGAAGGTATCTGTTAATGTGCATTGATTCAAATAGTGTGTGTGTGTGTGTGTGTGTGTGTGCGTGTGCGTGTGTGCGTGTGCGTGTGTGTGTGTGTGTGTGTGTTAGGAGAGTGTGTTAGGAGTCTGTGTTTGTGTGAGGGGGGGGGGGGTGGGGTAGGGTAGGTGATAATGTCTCCTACTTTTTTTATAATGGCATACCCCTCTGCCAAAAGTTTTAGTTACCTGCTGTTTTACACAGATCGCCTTAATAAAGAGGCAGAAATTCCAGACCTAAATGCACCAGCCTAGAGGGTGAATCAGCAAGAGGGCTGGAAAAGCCTTGCCAAGTGCTTTACCCTGTGTGTTGCTTTTTTTTCCTTCAACAATTTGAGTCACTTCCAAGCATTGAAAGCTTTCCACGTCAACCCAGGCTTTGCCTTTACCCAAACAATAACCCTAAACAACCAAAGGGCTGCATTACAGTGATTGCAGGTCTCGTTGAACTAAATGGGACTATTCCACGTTGGCTTTCATCTCTGGGAGTCCTGAGTGACTATCTTGATCTCTTATCTCTCTTTCCCCTCTTCTCTCTCTCTGTCTCTCTCTCTGTCTCTCTCTTCTCCCCTCTCTCTCTCCCCCCTCTCTGCTGACCACTGGAATGCCTTTGAAATAGTCGGCAGTTCGGTGAACGGCAGTGTTTATTTTTGGGTGCGGAATATGACTAATTAGACAATTATGAAAGGGTGCGGCAGGGTGACACCAAGCCGGCACTCGCAGGCACAAACATGCACTCACACATACACATGCACCCACACACACACCACACACACACACACTGCATTTCAGTGATTCATACCAAAACTCTAGAGTTGTGAAAGATAACACGGGGATTGCATCTAAAGTAAAACATACTGTCCGACCACCACAGCTGATTTTGTTTTTGACGATTTTCCCTCTCCCCCTCAATAAAGCCTCGTCAGTCCCAAAGAATGTTCCACGCTAGAATGTTCTACTACCTGGTCCTCCATACCAAACCAACCTTTATTTGTTTTGGAGCCAACCTGCTTTTTCAGTCAAGGTCACAAATCTACCTGCTTTGCTTCTCAAATGAGAACAGCAGTTCCTTATTGTGCTCAGGAAAAACAAAGCCCTAGAGTCACATTAGATAAAACACCCCTATTGACCCTTGTGGTCTCGTGATTAGTGCTCATCAAGTTAACGGATGACTCATTTTCCACTATTGATATTTACCAGTGTTTCCAACCATGCAAAACAGAGACAGAATCATCTGCTGATTTTATTACACCCCCGGTTAAGGTCCAGTGGAGTTGTAAAGCGCAGAGGCTGCACGCTGTCATCTTGAAAAGACCCAGCAGAACAAAAAATCATGTGTTTTGCATTCTTGATGTTCAGTCGATATCATTTGGGGCCCTTTGTGTGTTGGCTTCCCGAGAAGCACAGTTCCTTGTTTCAAGCTGTCCGCAGCCTCCCACGCTTCCGGGCGTCTCTGATGGCTGGCATTATTTCCTGTTGGCACCTCTTCCTCCCTCCGCACTACAGCTGAAGCGTGCATCAGTCAGTGTCGCTGATGGAGGAGGATGTCTTCAGAGGGCCGGGCCAAGGACAAAGGCTCTACTTGACAGAGAGCCGTCCAGCTAACACTGAAGAGAGCCATTAGCATCAGAATCGAACAAACAGAAATCCCCCTGTAGTGTCAATGCGGAGTTGTTCTCTGAGGCTGTCGCCAAAAGACGCCAGGCCTCTTCCCCCGATGTTGAATTCTTAGCATATTGTGTGTGTGTCTGTGTGAACGTGTGTCTGTGTGCATGCATGTGTGTATTGTGTGTCTTTGTGTGTGTTGTGTGTCTTTGTATGTGTAAATGGGTATGTGTGCGTGTGTGTGTGTGTGTGTGTGTGTGTGTGTGTGTGTGTGTGTGTGTGTGTGTGTGTGTTGAACAGCAGGGGGCAGAATTCATCCAGTCTGAGTGCTTAAGGACCAATCAGTCATTGTGGGGTGTTATTCATAAATAGATATCTGTGTAAATGCCAGCATTAATTACAACCACACCTCTAAATGGGCATCGTGTCATGGCATTCTCATATCTGTTTGATAGCAAGTGATTTATGCAGGTAATAAAGGAATAAGAAATAGCAGATAGTTTGGTTCAGTTGGGTAAACAAAGAGGAAAAAGTGGCAGGAATGTCGAGCATAGTACGCAGCTCTGTGCAGCCGAGCTTCACAAGAAATGAAGTCATGGCTTTACTCATCAACCACAGGAATCCTTTACAATGTGCTCAGTCATTGAGCAGTGCTGTTCTGGGCTAATGTTTCCCCAGGAGGAGACGTGCCCTGAAGGAAACGATACACAAACATTCACATTCACACATACACGCACACGCAAACGCACACATACACACACTAACATTCGACACACACACACACACACACACACACACACAAACATTCAGACATACACACAGAAAGACCAGAATGATAACATCGAAATTGAAAACATGTACACATAATCTCGCTAGCGGACATATTTTCATATTGTTTTTATTGAGTCATATAGCAAGATACCCTCCAGTACAACACAAACACATGCGCACATATATACACAGAGATTATATCAGTTGTGGCTCAACTGTGGCAGTGCAGTCAGCCCAGCTGCCTCATGTAGGAGCCGCTACATTTTCTTTGTAAAGTGAACCAGTCAGGCCAGTCACGCATAGACCTTTAACCAGTCAGAACATGCTTTGTCCTGCCAACATCCAATCATTGCCCTGGTTTGAAATGTCACAGCAGCCAATGGCACAACATTCTAGTGGCTCCACTTCTGCAACTGTTTACCCATCACAACATTTGCTTTTCAGTCCAGTCCAAGGAAATACAATCACAGTACAGCTTAACTTTTTTTTTCTTTTTTTTAATAAAACCAAGAGGAGACTATCAGCAACACTCATGTGCTAGAAATCTTTCTTGTCAACATCCCTTTCCTTTTTCCTGGGATGTGAAACGTTTTCTGTTTTTCTAACATACTTGGTGCCTGGCTGTGTTGTGCTACAGAGATGCCATTGAGACAGTGGGGCGACTGTACAACCAGGTGGACGAGCTGGTGCACCGGCTGGTGATGCTGTCCAACAAGTGCACACAGGAGCTGGAGTTCGTCATGGAGTTCAAAAGCCTGGAGGAGGGCTTTAGTGAGGTAAGCAGGTGGGGTGGGGTGTGGGCCAGACCAGGAGGAAACCATTTTAGGAATCAGCTTCATGAGCATAGGTGCAGATGTTATTGCATTCCCAGGCATTTCACATTCTATAACGTTCTTTAAACTCACTACAGGGCTGGGCGTAGAGTATTTTTTGTGCGTCTCAGGCCTTTTACTGTTTCACCTACTAACCCATTTTCGGATGGCATTTAATCACGTTCCTTAATTTTGGATGTAGAGTCTTAGTGATTTATGTGTCCTACATAGTTTATGAAATGAAGGGCTCCCCCATAGGCAAAGGCATGTCCAGAAATGTTGGCACAGATGTGTAGAAAACTCCTTCATGCCTTCTGAGTGAAGATGAGAACATAGCACATGAGATCAGCTTGTATCACACACAGAAAAAAAGTCCTTTAATTTCAGCTCAATTAGGTGGGGGCTTCATGTGTGCCAAAAAAGCCAAATTGCACACAGCTGGAGAGGCAGGTAATCAAGGGGAATCCTGAAATAAGAGAAGGGAGGTCAGAAGATTGACAGCTGTGTGTGTGTGTGTCTGTGTGTGTGTGTGTGTCTGTGCTGTGCGTGTATATGTATGTCTGTGTGTGTGTGTGTCGCTTGTGTTTACTTGTTTGTGTTCATCAGGTGAGTCACTGGATCAGTGAGGTCGGGGAGAGTCGTCTGAAGACCCTGGGGGAACTTGAGGACTCTCTGGAGCAGCTGCGGAAGAAGCAGACACTCTTTCGAGACTTCTATGCCGCTGCATATGTACGTGTAAAGCTCATTTTACCTTAACAGTGTGTAGACTTACCTTACGCTTTCCTAGCATATCTGTTTCTGCCAACTAACCCAACTAGCCCTGCCTTACTGCTGTAAAGTAAGATTTGTAGTTGGATTTCTTAACATCTCGGCGAGATCCAGGTCTTGCCGAGGTGGATTAGCTGGATTTGTACTGTACAGGATAACGTGATGCATTGTTATTGACTGAGTCACATAGCAAATGCTTTCAGCAAAATCACAATTTTATTATGCATGTTCTTTTTTTTAAACAGGAGGTTTTAGTTAGGAAAATGATTCCACAACACACAAAAGTTTTAATGACAAGAACAAATAGACTAAAGCAGGATACTGTATAGGATCTAGATACACAGGAAACACAATAAAGCAGTGTTTTACCAGTTCCAGTGGGTGGATGAATGTGCTATGGTATTCAGGTAATCTGCATGATCTGTCTGTCTGGGCCTGCTTGTTGTTGTGCAGGAGCACTGTAAGGGTGGGGAGGCCTTGCTCAAGAGGCTGGAACGCTGGGAAGGACGTGTCGTCGGCTGAGCTGCAGGTGTACGAGGTGAAGGTGCGCTCCTTCTGGGTGCACCTGCAGGACTTCTCCCAGCGTGTGGAGGACACCCGGGACAAAATCGACAAGACCGTCAGGCTCTACGAATTCTTTGATAAGGTGAGATCGCTTTCTCTGGTCTCTAACTCGCGCTGGTAACTGATTTGTGTGTGTGTGTGTATGTGTGCTGTGTGAAGATTTTACATCACGTGTACTTTAAATGCTTTACTAACCTCGGGGCAAAATACACGGCAGGTCCTGGTTGATCATGTCAGGCGTCAGTACAGTTCATAGCTGCTTTGACTGACACACGTTACCGTTCTCAGCCTTGTGAAAGGGCAAAATAAACTAGAATAACACGTTTTATCACTTGCGAAAACTATCATCATCAGGGTGTGAACCTTCACCTGTCAGGTAAAATGAAGGTTAAATGTTTATTTGCGGCTTAATGAGTTTGCCAGTTAGTTCACGTCCCGAATATTAAAGGACATTATAAGGATTAACATTCGCAGACAGGTTTCTCTGGTAATGCATTTCCAAAAAAAAGGTAAAGGCAAAGGGAAAGTTTGTTTTGCTCTCTTAACATAGTCTCTGGAAGTACATTACATATCTAAAGGCTTTAAGGGGTTAAGAGATGGCCTGTCCTCTTGATTGATGAGTGGGAAAAGGCCGGATGGTACCCTGCTTGACGTAGGCCCCACTGCACAGAAAGCTGGATTGTGAGCGAGGAGGGTGGCCAGCTAAACTGTGCTCCCAGCAGTGTGTCACTGGGATACGTCTGTCTGAATGCTGGCGCAGGGTGACCTCACAGTGATGTCTGACAATAGAGCGTTCTAAAATTAGAACCGGAGCTTTCTCTGTGCCTCCATTGTCCTGTTATGGTACTGGCACACGCGTGCTAGTCAATGACAGATGCTCCCTCCCATTCCAGCATAATATCTGGACTTTTTAGAGCAGCGATAATACTGGACGTGATCATCTAGTCCCAAACAGCCAAGGTTGAAAAATCACATTTCTTTAGGCTGAACTTGGCTTGATTGTTGTTATTTCCGCATTGTTCACAGAGCATTTTTCTCAGACCAAGGATAGATGGCCATTGTGTGCCAGCAGTTTGAATAATGGCACTGGTGCATGTCAGAGACGGAGAGAAAGAAAGCACAGCATGTAAGGAGGACACAGAAAAGAGGGCTATTGAAGTTGTCTCAACTGCTTCCTCAATTTTGTGTATTGATTAATTTATTGATTTTTTTTTTCTTCTGTCTTGGCTCACTTTTTTTCCTTCTGAGCTTTCGCTCTGCCTCAACAAATGAGACATCTGGAGACTCAATTTTGGGCCTCCTAATTGAAAACATTGCAGATCGACATGATAAAAGTTGTTAGCATGTCAAAATTTTGAGATATTTATGTATATCTAGACTGATATCTAGCTTCTTATTTCAGTACCTAGCATGTGTTTATCCTCAAATCTCAGTACAGATCTGGGAGTACAGATGTCTGTGGGCTTTAGAGTTGATAATATCATTTGATTGTGGATTGTGATTATGGCTATGATACTTCCTCCTAATATAATTTTAACCATTTAGTATAAAGAAAAATGACCAAACTCTAATACGTCTAGGACCTTTGCTAAACCCCACAGGCTGGTCAGTGTCCGGAAGCTCTGTCCTGTAGTGTCCTGCAACCACTCCCACTATCTCCCTCTTCTGCACATGGCTCTGCCAGGCTGGGACAGCTGGAAAGGATTGACCAGTGTCAGATTTTAAAATTAGCATAATTATAGCTCTATCTCATGTGCCTTTGGCTCGCTCGCACCCTAATACCCTGCCCCTCCCTAGCATACTACCCCTAACTCACCCCCCGACACACACACACACCTCTCCACAAACCCGCTTTACAGCGCCCCCCCACTCCCAGTCTATGGCACATCGACCTCAGCCTCTGCTCACCCGAGCCTCTTCCGCCATCTGTTGGCATATTGAACAACCATGTTTATGTGCGAGGAGATATTTGGGGGGGGGGGGGGACAGAATAACAATGGCTTCCGTGTCCTGCTCGTTTCGGCCCCATTGACACACGTAGCGCCTGCTTGTGGGGCCTGCAGCCCTGTAACCCTGCTTATTAGCGCCGGGTCTCAACAGGTTCGCCTTCAGATTAGGCACATGCTTAGGCATCATGCTTTGCCAGCATAATGATAGCGCTTTGTTTGCCTATGGTAATGCGCAAGGGTTAAGAATGCTAATTCTTTAAGGATTTACGAGGCGGGGATGTCATGCGGGCAATGGTGCCTTCAGCTGAAGCTATGCATGTGCTTTTATTCTTTGGCAATGGCAGAGTTTGCCTTTGCTATTTGGTTGTTGGTTTTACTAATGATTGATGTGTGCTGCTTGTCAGTTTTTCGAAAATGAAAGGAGTACCTCGTGGATCTGTGAGGGTAATTAGAGCGTCTCAATGGGATGCCATTCAGCTTGTGTTGTGTTTGTGTGCTGGTTTTGTGCAGCCTGGACCCACTATGGTTTGTCCTTCGTGTCATGACTGCTGCAGATGAGGTCTTATAAGCCACAATGTTATTGTCCTTCTGAGTTTACATGTGTGGGTGTGTGTGTGTGTGTGTTTGTGTGTGTGTGTGTGTGAGAGAGTGTGTGCGCACTTTGTGTGTGTGTGTGTGTGTGTGTGTGTGTGTGTGTGTGTGTGTGCTTGACCACAGACAGCCATGGAGATCATGAAGCCAAAGACAGGCGCTTAATTTGTCACTAGTGACAGCCTAACCCAATACAAAATTAGAATGCAGCAGTTGGGCCATCACGCCTGGCAACCAGACCTCACAAAAGAACTGACTCACAGGGGAGAGGATATTTATATATTGGTTATTTGACAGCTTCCTTTATTGACAACCATGTGTGCTTTTGAGCGATGAATTACTTACAAACATGAATATTCAGTAACGCTCGACAATATCTTCTGTAAACACAGCTAAAATTGAGATTCAAATTGGGCTAAATATTATTTTTTTCCCGAAATATATGACATACAGTTCACAAGCAAAAAAACAGACTATTGTCCTTAAAAGTTAGTCTTGGCCACACATACACAGGGGCGCCCATTTTGACACATATCCTGTGACAAATGTATTGTTATCGACATGTCTGCAGAGAAAGCCCTGCAGCTGATCGTGCCCAGCAGAGTCAAATAAGAGAAAGTGACAGTGTTTGCTAGGCGGCGGATGGGGTCTTTGTTGAGACCATGCTGTGACCATGCAGCGACGATGCCTGGGGGCAAGGGCTGGGCACTCTCCCCGGGCTCAGCCTTGCCCTCACTGTCCTGTCGTGTTCGTTCACTGACCCACTCAGTGCTCCAGATGGCCTCAATAGAGGTACAATAGAGGGGGGGTGGGTGTTGGTGAGGGGGGTGAATCTCTGTAATGATTCCTCACGGAGTTGATTCGAGGACAAAGGGTGTGTGACACGCCAGTCGTGCCCACTGGACCTACACGGTGTCAGACTGAGCATTGGTGTCAGACCTGCTTGAGCACGGGGCAGTTGCCTGAGGTTAATGCGTGACTCTGTCCTACAAGAACACGCTATGAGCTTTGGAACCATTAACTGTAAAAGTCTGTTTGTCACCTAGGTCTGTGTCAAAAAGTAACTCCTCCATGCTAACCCATATGGAAAAATATTACAAAGGTACTGTGTTTGGTGGAACTTCCACTGACAGAAATATGAAAGGAAAAAAAAAAGATTTCCTTACAATAAGACAACACAGAGCTACCATTTATTTAGGCTAAATGCTGACACCTTTTCTCAATGACATAGCTCGTGAATGAGCTAAGCTGTCATAATTCGCTGTGAATTCAGTGAGAGTTGTTTGTGCCACAGTTGAATGGGTTTATTGAAAGAGGGGTCTGAGTGCTTTCTTGGAGGAAGCCAAGTCATACATTGATAAAATAGGGGGAGGGGGGTAAGGCACCTCTGTGCTGAAGGTCCTCTTGCCAAGCTCATTATTAATGATTGCCAAGCACCTCAGCCCTTCACTTAGGAATTTAACCCCCAGACAGTGCTTCCCCACCACATTTGTGAACTTATTTTTCTCATGTATACACAGGCTTTTTTCTCACACTCTAGCCTTGGCATGGTCTTTGCTCTGGTGCTCAGAGGGAGATGGTGAGCACATGTGTGGGTGGGTCCTCTCTGACATATTGATATGGAGAGCTGGGGTATAGTGCAACAGCCGGAGAGCGGCTGCGTATTGATCGGGACATTGATACCCAGTGTCTCCAAGGAGTGTGGTGACCACTGCCAGTGGCTCTGCCACACTTCCTTCTCAGCAGCCAACCAACGAGCAGAATTAGCATCTGAAAGCCCCAGCTAGCATTCCCGGTGACAATGGCTCACAAAATGGAATCATACCAAGAAAACTTCCCACTCCACTTCCCCCGTCACAAATACTCTCCGTCTCCCTTTTTCTCTCTTTCTTTCTCCCTCTCTCTCTCTCTCTCTCTCTCATTCCCTCGGCTCTGGCCGTCTCCCACAGGATTTGTCTGGCATGTGGCTGGAAGCTCTCACTGGTTGTTTGCCTCCAACAGTGACGTCTGAGAGCCAGAGGGATTTCAAAATTTCAAGCTCTAATGGGCCATTCTTCCCCGTGGCCATTTATCAGCCCACAGCCCTGTACTGTACTATGCACTGTACAATAGCAGACAATGAGCTGGCTTGATGGGTGCTTCCTTCAGATCATCCATCAGTGCTGCTACTGCTACTTGCTGCTGCAGCTCAAACTCACACATCCTCTCGGCTTATTGGGTTCAGAGAGTCCAGGTAGCACTCCAGTGCCAAGTTTTGCTTTCTCTCACTCCCCTTCCCCTGGGCCAACCCCCACCCTTCACTTAAAGCAAGTGGCTTTGTAGTGTCGGCGACAGACACCCTTCCCATCCCCCCATTCCACTCTCTTCTCTCTCTCTCTCTCCCTCCCTTCCACCCTCCCTCCCTCCCTCCCTCTTCTCCACCACCTCCTCCTCTTCTCAGCTAGCCCCAGTTGCTGGGGCTGGCCCATCTGGTATTTGGACTAGCATTTGCCTGTGAATAGAGGGGAGGTGGGAGGAGGTGTGGATGAGAGGGGGAGCGGGCGCCAGTGGCTCAGTGTGCTCCCAGTCGTCAGTGCAGATCACAGGATGACCGCTGCAGCTCCCTGCCCCGCTCACGGGGCGAACGGTGCCTTGCCCGAACAGGAGCCAGCCCCCAGCCACGGAGAGGTAGGACAGCAATGTGCCGAGCTTTAGTCAGGGGCTAGTTAAAGCTGGACTCTATTAGAGCAGAGCTAGCACTGTGGAAGAAAGATTACTTGGACCACATCTTGTGTTGTTGTTGACATGCACTGGCTAAGTTGAGTAGGGTGACATGAGGAAGTTCTGTTTCTTCTTTGCTGTGTCCTGTTTTCTTTAGACTTTGTCCTGTTTCTGTAACTCGTGTTAAATTTCAGCTAACTTTGAACTGTGCACCTAGTGTCCTTTCTGTCTTTAGTGTGCAGTAAAACACAGATCAGCAAGTGGTCAGTAGCAGTGTCGGGGGCAGTGGGTTTAGTGGAGCAGTTACTCCTCTATGCTTTGAGTTTACTAACCCTCCCATCCTACCCCACCCCCATCTCCTTTTCCCTCCGGAGTCCGTGGGAGACTTTCGAATGAAAGTTGGGAGGAAAGGGGGTCCTTGATGGAGTCAAGCTCTGGTGTGGGTGTTAATTACACTGTGATGTTTGAGGGTCTGTTGCTTGGAGGGGCTTACATCTGGGCTGACCAGTTCATTTCCCTTTTGAAAATTGTACCACTGTTTTGGACTGCTGCTCCCAATGAGCCTTAGGCCACCAGAACGAGGCTTTCCTCTTTATCTGTCCTGTCTATTATGAGTGATAAAGCCAAAGCATTGTTTAGTCACATCATGAAGTGTTGATTGCTTTACGACACCATGGCCTGTGGGGACTACCTGTATTCTCCTGTTGCTGCTGGGCCTGATGAGCACCTCTCTGCTTGATATTACACACTGAAGCCAATGCAGCTGTCGCCTGTCTGCTCAGTAAAGGAGTGTGTTTTGGGGTGGGGGGTAGGGTTTATGGGGCTATGAGCAGTATCTGAAGCCAGGTGCACCCCTGAAGAGAGTGAAATGGTAGGAAATGAAGCAGATGGGGGAAGTTTGACACTTTTAACGAGAAAGAGATAGACGATAGAGAGAGGGGAAGAAGTATGGATATATATTGAAGGAGAAAAAGGTAAAGCTGTTTTCACACAGAAGTTGGCTAATTAGTGTTGAGGTGGGAGGCAGCGCTCTCACTGTGGCAGATCTCTGGTTAGCTGCATCATTAGTGAGTTGTAGTTTTGGCAGTATACCATTTGACAGTTATCCTTGCCTCTGCTAGAAAACCATAATGGCGGTAATGGACAGGGACAGGAGAGTTCCCTCCAAGTAGGGAGGAGAGGGGGGGGGGGGTCCCCAAGGCTCCTTTTCATCTGATTGGGTCAGCCTGAATGCCCACGGACGGCTGAACATGCTTCTGATCATGCTGCTTGACTGGGCTCAAGGCATGGATCCCCACAGGGCCACTGTCTCTCGCAGGAGCCCCCAAAACAGAGAGCCCCCAACCCCCCGCCCCCCCACCAACACACACAACCCCCTCCAAATCCTGCCTCCGCCACCCGAGCCCCAACGGACACCAAGGGACTGGCCTCTAAAGGACAAAAACAAGCTCCATGCTCCTTTAATTAGGCCTGTCAATCTATTGTTGTACGCTGACTGGGGGCTTCCTGCCACAAAGTTGTGGGACCCACACTGTTGCGCAGAGAGAAAGCTGGGGGGTGAGCACCTGTGGTAACAAAACATTGGCATGGTCTTCTATAAAACCTCGCTCAAAACGATGATAAACAAATGTGGCCCGAGGCTGCACCCCTACCTACCCGGAGGGGAAAGTCACAAAGCAAAGCTCGCCAGGTTTTCTTGTGGACAGCGCAGCTTGTTAATGACATGTCAACAAATCACTGGAGCAAGTTTACCTCAGACTAATTAGCCACCTGGCTAGCATGTGTTCCAACAACCGTGAATAATGAGGTTAGGCATCAAAGCTGCTCGTTGATTGTCGGGAGGCTGTGATTTTTGATTTCAACTTTACCCGCTAATGGAAACTCAGAAAAGTAGACAAATCCTCCGATGCCATACCACACCATTGATCAAACGTTTTTTCCTCTTTGTAGTTCTTGTTTTGGTGCATTCTTTGTGCCTAACTCATGAGGTTTTGAGTGAGGAGGTTTGCAGATCCTAAATTTGCCACTTACATGTTTTGTTGACATCAAGCAACAAGACTCCCCTATATCCTCCACTCTGCAAGTGAAGAGAAAGAACAAAAGATCTAACTCACTTTTGAAGTCTGAGGTACCTCCCGTCTCAGTTCCTTTGCCCCCCCCCCCCCCTTCAGTTGTCTGCTGCCAGGGTGATATTTTATCATGGAGGAAAGGGGCTGAGTGACTTAATAAGCACTCCTGCTCCCCTTTCCTCAGTGTACGAGCTGGCCTCATAGCGCCCAGTATTGTGAACTGGGACTGATTACTGACAGACCAGTGGTGCTGCTGCTGCGTGATTGGCTTGTTTGGCAGCCTTTGTGTTCCCAGCCCCCTCTGAAGCCCAGCTCAATCAAATTACCCATAAACCCCCTTTCAGTGCCCCCCCACCCCTCCAGTGCACTCTGACACACTGACACACATCAACACACACTCAAGCCTACATGCACACATGCACAGACTCACACGCATTCATTTAGATTACCCACTTTCAGTCATGCACACTTACGCACACATGCATAAACTGCCTCTTTAAAGTTATGTTTATTATACTTAAAACACAGGTAGTTTATGTTGTAGACTCATTGAACAGACAGCACCTCATGGTGAGAGCATGTTCATATAATGTTATGGACTTGTTGACAGTTTTTCATTAAGTGAGATAACTAGCCCCAGCATGAAATTAAGTTGTGTTATAGTCAAACAGGATAAGTCAGTCACTTTTATGAGGTGGCCATGGAGCCGATGCAGTGCACTGAAGTTGTGGCTACCATGCAAGTCTCTCTTCTTTGATCAATGAGGACACAAAGCATATCTGGAGCTTTTCAATCTTGATGCAGACGAGAGCCAATGCAGAACAGGCTTCGTCTTTAGACTCATCGACACCCCCAGTCCCCAAGACACATACAGACACACTGACGCACATACACTCATCCATACATGTACACACGTGTGCGTGCACACATATGCACGCACACACACACACACACACACACACACACCCTCCCTCCCCCGTTTCCTGCAGGAGTCGTAAAATCTGGATTGAGTGCTTATTATCGTTCCTCACGTGATCTTAAGAGGCCCGTAAGTTGGAATCCCGCTTCGCCCTTCTTAGCATCCCCCCCCCCCCCCCCTCAACCTTCATTAGCCCCAATAAAATCAGTGAACCATTCTACAATCAGAAACAGCTACCCCCTTACCCCCACACCACCACCACAACCACCCCCCTCAGCCAATCCTTTCACCGTTAAACCGCCTCAATTTGTTCGGCATCTGCTCCTTATTTTCCTGTACATGTACCTCCAGTAATTGGCCATCTTTTCTGTTCATTTTTTTTTTTTTACTGTGTGTCCTTTCTTTTATTGCGCTTCACATTGTGCCATGTCAACAAGGGTTAGTTAGATAGCACTGGATACGCTAAAAGGAAGTAGCCTTGACACACTTATTCAGCGCTTAGCTCATCCGGCGACAGTTTTGTCCAATGTGGAAGTGTTAGAACTGGGGGGTAGGGTATGCAGAGAAGGGGGCGGATGTGTTTTTTGGTGGGTGTTGGTGGTGTTCCTCTCTGGAGAGCAGCTGCCACTGATAGCCCCCCCCCCACCCCACCCCCCAAGTCTGTTCTGCATATCGAATTAGATTATCCAGCACACTCCATTTCAGAATCAAGGTCCCCTTAGCAACAAAAAGTGTGCTCGTGGTGGGGGTGTGACAATGGCGGAGAGGGCGCCGGCCCGGGACACGCATCTGTTGCTGGACCTCTCCCGTCACTCTGGCGCTTTGTGTGTGTGTGTGTGTGTATGTATGTGTGTGTGTGTGCGTGTGTGTCATTTGCTTATGCATACCATCGCTCAACACACGTCTGCAGACCGGCTCCACAGGCTCTGACATTCATAAAGCGCCAGTCAAAGACTGGGAACTTCTCCTTGCGCAGCAGACACGTGCATATGTTAGCTGTCAGACAGAGAACAATGACACGTAAACAATGCAACCCCAAAGAATCACAGCAACAACAGGCCGCTTGGCCCAGGGGCTCCAGAATAATCCTGAATTATAATTCAAGATGTGAAGTCATCTGGGAGCTAGTTATCATACAGGTGGGCAGTGGGCAGTGACGTTATGCCATTTTTGTCTTTTGATCAGAAATGCCTGTGCTGTGTGTTGGAGAATTCCTTTGCTCATGCCTGCCAGAAGAGTAGCAGCTGGAAAGGGGACAAAAGAATTGCACACACACACACACACACACATACACATACTCACACACAAACATAAACACAGTTTGGCTTTTCCACTGCAATCACTTGTCAAGCATAAACAGACAGTTATAGGCACACACCAACAGATTATAGAGCTTGCATTACATGCACCATTGTGACTCATAATCTGAGTGGTATACCACATCTAACAACATTTTTTTTATGGTGTGGTAGCGTCAAATCATATACGACCAGTATCATTTCTTGTTATTTCTAGTGGTCTCTCTCCAGGCATGACTCAATTGAGTGAGGTGCCATTCCCACTGCTCTTAGTGGCCATCGGTCCTTTTGTCTGGTTTATTTGTGTCTATAAAGTCCCTACTCCATAAAGAGGCTCTAAAACCGTGAGTGGCAAAGAAGAGGTTCTTCCCCTGAGTCTCGGTGGAAGTAGTCCAGGCTTGTTTGTGGTCCGTCACGCTGCGCGGGCCTTAATTGGAAAGGCCTGCCTCTCTCTTTCTCCCTCTCCCTCTTTCTTTCTTCCTTTCTTTCTCTCTCTCTCTGTCTTTCTGTGTGTGTGTGTGTGTGTGTGGCCGTCCCTTATTTCCTGAGGGGCGACACAGCCCCTGGGGTTCACCTTCCCGTGCCATCTCCCAGCCAGGTCAGCTAGCCCCACCCCCCCTACACCCCAATTACAGGATCCGAGTCTGGGCCACTGTGATGAGACTCCCTCGACAACCCTCCACTGAGGCTTGGAGGGTGTCACATCTCTTGCTCTCCTAATGGGCCTTGCTCTCCCTGCTTCCCTGGCTGCAGTGAATAGAGGTGATTTCAGTCAATAGTGTTTTGTCACTGGAGCCCATCACATTAGACTACAGAGGTGAGGTTCCCACTCCCAAGCACTGAACTCTGTGTAAGTGACATACATGCCCTGAAATTAATGTTGATGATTTTTTTGAAAGATAGTGTTGTTAGATGTTTGTGGGTTAAGCACCACCAAAGCAGTTTGACAATATCCAAACGCCTAGGCCACCTAAGTCGATGGCAGATATTCTTTCTGAAATTCCAAAGCCAGGTTTTTCATTAAACAACGTGAGCGGCACCCTTTTCGCACTTCTGAAAGATACACCCACGAGTGGCGAAAAAACAAATTCTTGACGTGCCTAAAAGATGAGATCACGGATTGCCTCCTTTTGTGTCTGTAAGGAATAGAGAAGAAAAGAGTCCTTTTCAGTATTAAAAAACCTCCACTCGACCCACTTAGCTGGCTGGAAGTTTTAATTTATCCCTGTGTACAAAAAGCTCAAGGCTTGGCAAGGGCCATCTCTCTCTCTCTCTCTCTCTCTCTCTCTCACACACACACACACACACACACACACACACACACACACACACATACACGCCACACACAAACTCTATTTCTCTATCGCCCTGCCACCCAGGTCTTTTATGACTGCGTCCCCTCCTCCCTCTGTCCTTTGTGGCCGCCTAAAAGCCACATCTTTAGAGAGCAGCGCACCCAGGCCTCCTCTTGTGGCTTTCTCTCCTCCTCTCTCCTCTTCTCTTCTCTTTGGGCCCTCGCCGATCAAACACTCCTCCCTGCGCTAACCATTCACACTCCACAGCCCCCCCCCAACCCCCCCGAGCCTGCTTGCCATTTTAAAGATGATGTCATCCACAGCTTTTCTTTTTGCTGCTTGCTCCCTACACGCGCATGTGAAATCCCAACATTTAGCAAGAGAGAAAAAAAACCCACATTTTTGTCACTTGTTTTGCACCACATGAGAACACAGGAACAATTTGAGTCAGGTTTGATGAGACCGATTTCCCTCCTGGAAATGGAGACCCCCTGGTGTGGCCTGAGCCCTTTGCGGAAGCCTTTGTGGTGAAGAGCCAGTACGCCTGCCTGCTGTAGGGATATTCCCATACTCCTTCTAGCCATACCACTTAGCCCTGAAGGCATGAAGCTGTTTGAAATAATTTGTATGCGGGGTCTCTTAAAATTCATTATGACTGCACAGTCTCTCTCTCTCTGTCTCTCTGTCTCTCTCTCGCTGTCTTTCTCTCTTTCTGTGTCTTGCTCTATCTTTCTCTCTCATTTTGTTTCACACACTCTATCTCTCTCTTTCTCTCTCTGGCTGTCTTTTAGGTTCTACCTCTCCCCCTCTGCCTTTCCCCGTCTCTGTGGCTGCTGGCTGTTTTGGGTGCTGTCACCCATTTGTAACCGCCATTGTTAGCGTGGCGTGACCCTGCGGACCCCTCCGTGACTCCAGTAGCTTTGGAGCCGCGGTGCTGAAATGCTGGTATGTGGCCGGCGTGTCACCTCAGCCTCCCATGGGGGTCACGCTCTCTGGCATTTGTGGAGACAGGGACTCGCCGGGAGTTCTCTGTGTGTGCCGTTCGCTCTGAAAAGTGGCACCTACCAGAAAAAAAAAAGAAAGAAAAAAAAACCCAGTAACCTTGGGAAGACGGGGAAGAAGGACAGAAAAAGAAAGATGCTCTGTGTCAACAGAGAGAAGGAGGGCCTTCTCCCACGTAGAGTATGTGAGCAAGACAGAGGAATTCTCTTTCCCTCCCGCTCCCAAAATGATAGCTGGAATGTCAGGCTTTTTTCTGTGGGTCACAGTAGAGTGTGTGTGTGTGTGTGTGTGTGTGTGTGTGTCTGTGTGTGTGTGTGTGTGTGTTTGATGTCCTCCTCTAATCCCTGTAGAATTCCTGCCGTAGCCTATGGAGAATCTGCCTGTGCGAGGAGCATATTAGATTCTTTCTCTCTCTCTCTCTCTCTCTCTCTCTCTCTCTCTCTCTCTCTTGTCTTTCTACGGTATGCGTGTTTCTCTCTGCTTTTTTTAGTTCTTCTTTCATGTAGAGAACCCAGCGTTGGCCCATAAATGTTGTATTCTAACAAAGGTGTGAATCCAACTCTTTGCTTGTCAAAGAGATTCTGGAGCGTTTGGCAGAGATTGCCGGGGATTTATGTGTGAGCTGGCTGTAAATTTTGGATTTCATGTCGGAAAGTGGAGACATTTAGTGCTTCCCAACTTTGGGTTTTGGTCTCCTCAAAGCAGCCTTGTTGGGCGACCTGTGCTGTAACTCTCTGGCGTTCTTTCATTCTCCTTCGCCCATTTTCTTTTTTCTCGTTTAGTTGTCAGAGCTTCCTCTTTTAAAAGTCTTAGGTTCCATCCTGTTCTCTCATCCTCACTCACAGCACGGAGCAGAATTGCCTCCAGTGTGTGTGAAGAGTGTGTGTGTGTGTGTGTTTGTGTGTGGGAAACAGAGAGCTCTTCCACCACCCATAAAAGCTTTCTTGTCTCTAATACGCGTAAAAGAAGTCCCATTGTGTGGGAAAGCCCTTCTCACTCCTGTAAGTCCTTTCTCTGTCTCACTGTCTCTCTGCCTCTGTCCTTACTTCTGTCTTACCCTCTCCATCTCTCTCTCTCTCTCTCTATCTCTCTTTCTCTGTCTATCTCTCTCTTCCTCTCTCATCCTGACTCCCTTGTACTCGCTGCTCTTCTGTGCTGCGTTCTTTAGCTGTTGTGTACATGGCGGTCTCTCAGGCATATCTCGTAGTGCTTTTGTTTTTTTTTCAAAGCTTTCTGTAGAATGTTGTTTGTTTGTGTGTGTGAATGTGTATGTGTATGTGTTTGTGGGCAAGCACATGTTTGTTTATTTGTTGTGTATCTGCGTGTGGCTGTGTGTGTATCCTCATGGTTGTGTGTCTGTGTGTGTGCATCTGTTTACGTGTTTTTCTGTGTGTCTCCCCAGGCGTACGAGTGGGCCCTGGAGGGCATGCGCCACCTGGCCTGCGTCAGCATGGAGGACTGCAGCCTGCCAGAGAAGTGCCAGGGCGTCATCTCCTACCTGGAGGAGTACCGCAGCCAGCACCCCCCAATCCCCGACCCGCGCTTCCAGGAGATGAAGGAGTTGGCGGGGGAGCTGAAGAGCGAGCAGGGCCTGAAGCAGTGGAAGTTCGCCTGGTCCAAGTGCCAGGAGACCAAGCAGATGTTTGAGAAGAAGCTGGAGGCCGCCCTACGGACGCGGCGCTCCCTGGCCTCTGACCCCAGCGGCGGTAGTGGTGATGGGGGGACACCCAGGCGCCTCTCAGACGCATCGCCCCGCTCTCAGGAGCGCAGCAGCAGCTTGTCCTTCTCGTGCAGGAAGGCCTTCTCCGGAGCCTGGGGCCGCGACCGCCTCTCCTCCCAGTCCAGCGTATCCAGCTGCGCCTCCAGCCCGTGCAGTCCAGGCGGGGGCCCGCCTGGACCCGAGCAGAACCACGCCCGTAGGCAGCCCTTACGGCAGCATCGCCGAGCAACGCGTGCCCCCTCACACCCCTCACCGCTCCCACCGGCTCACGCGCAGCACGTCGTCCGAGGACTCGCACTCCCACCCGCGCGCCCCCTCCACCGCCTCCTCCTCGGCGGCTTCCTCCCCCTCGTGCTCCTTCAGTCCCCGGGCTGCCCTCGCTGGAGACGGCGGGCCACCGGCGGATGCTGCGCAAGACGCAGAGCTTCGACGCGGCCGGCATGGAGGTGTCTCGCTACGGCACCTGCCAGCGGACTCTGAGCGAGCCGGCGCGGCGCGGCAACACGGGCGTCTTCATCAAGGGCCTGGAGGTCAGCAGCACGGAGGTGGCCGACCGGCCCTACAGCCCCCGCCTCACGCCCTGCCCACGGCTGGCCCAACGACAGCCTGCGCTCCGGGGCCTCCAGCAGCAGCAGCAGCCCCGTGCCGGAGGTGCGCGCCAAGGGCAGGTGGGTACCTTCTTTATCTCTTTGTCGCACACATTTTAGTTTCTATCTCTCTCCCTGTTGGTGCTGGCTGTTTTTACGCACTACACATACCCCTCATGTTCCACACCTCAAGTTCTATGCCACACACACACAAACCCATGTTCTACGCCTCTGTAGTGTGCTCTGAGTGTCTGCCAGTCCGTGTGTTCCACATCCTGTCACGTCAAGCACACTGCACCTCTTGCCTTTAGCTTGGTACGCTGTAACACAACTCCTGGCAAAACACTACAGAGCTCGCCAGCCAGCCACCACTGGCTTGCACTCCCAGACAAGAACACCAGCCTCCCGTTTTGTTAGATGAGTGTGTGTTTGAAGGCAGTCATGTGTAAATGTGTGCTCACATGCCTGTGGAGGAGCAAGAGCAAGACCACAAAAATGTTGAGTGTTGTGAGTATGTGTGTGTGTGTGTGCTTGTGCATACGTGCACGTGCATGCACATTCCGGGTGTGTTTGCTTGCCTGTCTGTCTCCGTGTGTGTATATCAGGTGTGTCTCTCTACACGTGTGTGTGTGTGTGTGTGTGTGTGTGTGTGTGTGTGTGTGTGTGTGTGTGTGTGTGTGTGTGTGTGCCCGCACATAAGTAAGAGGTGGCCATGTAAAGTGGCCCAGAGGCTCCCAGTCTTTCTCCTAATGGCTTTTCCAGCACGGCGAACCCCGCTGGCCCCCCCTTCACCTGTGACCCTCTTAGAAAGGCCCAGTGCCCCTGATTGCTAATCCATATGAGAACCTCCTCTGGGGCTTTGATGTCCCTGCCTGTCACATTTCTCTTCCTCTGGTTTACAGCCAAAACAACTCCAGCCCAATTAGACCCTCAGCCCCAAAACCCTTGTAATTTTTTTTAAGAGACTAAGAGAAGGCAGGGGGGATTGTGGGAACTACGCGGCGGAGTGTGAACAGTGTTTTTGTTGTCTGTTTTTAAAAAAAAAAGGAAGAGAAAAGATAAAAAAAACCCTGCTGGCATACAGTGAGAACAATGGGTTTCCCAGAAATCGCCAAGTATAAATCAGCAAATAGAGGAGATAGCTCATAAATCAGAAGTGGATTTTTACTGTCAGGGTTTTATTTTTTTTTGTGGATTGTTTTGGTGGGGAATAGACAGGGACCAGTTTTATCTTTATTTCTTGGGAAAGGATGACTTCATCGCTCTTGAAATTGAACCTCTTCTCGCAGCAAAGAGATTCTTTGTGAAACACAGGCTAAAGCAGGAAGCTTGCTTTATTGGAAATGAAATCTGAGCGAGGCTTCCCCCAGCGCAGGC
Source organism: Setipinna tenuifilis (assembly GCA_030347295.1). Taxonomy (NCBI): domain Eukaryota; kingdom Metazoa; phylum Chordata; class Actinopteri; order Clupeiformes; family Engraulidae; genus Setipinna; species Setipinna tenuifilis. The sequence continues at coordinate 21,639,586 of CM059280.1, read as the reverse complement.
CTCAAGCGCAGGACTGATGGATTGGGACTCCCAGGCAGTTGCTGATAGTTGCCACACACACACACACACACACACACACACACACACATGCAGTGTGTCTGCTCCACGGTCTCATCAGAATGCGTGGCCAGTACAGAGTATGGATACAAGGGTGTGAAAGGAGCTCAGAATGTGTGTGTGTGTGTGTGTGTGTGTATGTGTGTGTGTGTGTGTGTGTGTGTGTTTGTGTGTAACAGGTTCACTGAGGACACTGGTAGACAGTAAAAGTGTATATGACCATACTGGCAGTAATCTTAAACAGAGGGCACACCATCTGAGTGTGAACGTGTGCATGTGCATGTGTGTGTGTGTGTGTGTGTGTGTGTGTGTGTGTGTGTGTGCGTACACGCGCACTTGTGTGTGTGTGTCAGAGGAGGAGAAGGTAGCCTGTCTAAGGGTCTCTGTGTGTGGCCGCAGCCAACGGATGGCAGGGCAGCCATGCTCTATTTCTGTCCCGCTCTCGCCTCAGCTGCACACTCGTCTCCATCTTCGTCTCCTTCCCCTCGTCCTCACCCTCGTCCTCGCCCTCACCCTCGTCTTGCCCCCCCCCCCCCCTCTCCCTGTTCATTCTGTGCCAGGCGCCCGCACCACTCCGTCTCTGTGTACCATGTCTGTCCTGGCAGCAGCCTCCACTTGCTGATAGACACCAGACAGATGACCAGGACCCCGTGTGGGGCAGAATAAGCCGTCATGTCTCCCGAGATTGAGATTAGCACACACCGCTCGCGCCATAAACACGGCCTATCTGGGCTCCGGCTGCACGGTCAGTAGACATTACCCCACCGAAAACACACGGAGCACGCTGTTCCCTGGCAGGATCTGTGGCAGCACGCTGCTCTGCTGGTGTGGGGCAGTCTAGCCGTGCAGGGAGAGGGCCAGGGTTGGCGAGGCTGTTTGTGTTCTGGGCTGTAATCATATCTTTTGACCCTGCTTCACTTTGTGAGGCTCAAGATGAGAAGAGGGTTTTTTTTTTCTTTCTTTCTTTTTTTTGTAAACCTGACTGACTGCATGCATTAGGTTCTGTGGCCTTCATACCAGACCATTGCCATTTGTAAAGCCTCCTAAGTTGGGCAATAACAAACGCATCGTGTTTCATCTCGGAGATTAGCCTGCAGATTAATCTGCTTGGATTCGGTTAAGAAAGATAATATTAGACTGCCTAATAATTGAGTTCACAGTACTGAGGACACCGTCATGGAGCCAACGATGTTTTCCAGAGAAACTGGGGGTTTTATTGGCTTAATTAAGTTAACTAAAAAAAGGTCATCAGTGCATTCAATCCATTTGATCATATTACTGCACAATACCAGGAAAATTATTTCAAATCAAACATGCATCCAGACACCAAAATTTACCTCTTGTAAATATCCTTGCAAAAAAGTGTATCAAAATCTACTGTCGTAATTTTGTTTCATAAGCCTATACATTTTGCCCGTCAGACTTGTGGAAATGAAAAGGCATTATCTATAGCAGGGATCTCCAGTCTTTCTAGGACTGTGGGATACCCGAGGATAAGAATCTATACTGAATGCCTGGCGGGGACCTCACAAGTCTTGGCTGGCTATCTGGTGCTGGTGGACACTATGTTGGGGACCCCCTCGTCTATAGGATGACGTGATATCGGTGTTAGTACATGCCTACTGATTGGTAGGTTGATAACTTGCAGGAATAACCATGTCCCTCTGCCTCTCTCTCTCTCTCTCCATCCACAGTAAACTGCGTCACATCGTAGACGAGATGGTGACGACGGAGCGCGAGTACGTGCGCTCGCTGCGCTACATCATCGACCACTACTTCCCCGAGATGGAGCGCGCCGACCTGCCGCAGGACCTGCGGGGCAAGCGCAGCGTCATCTTCGGCAACCTGGAGAAGCTGGTGGACTTCCACAGCCAGTACTTCCTCAAGGAGCTGGAGAGCTGCTGCAACCACCCGCTGCGCGTCAGCCACTGCTTCCTGCGCCATGTAAGGCACCTGCTACGGGCCTCTCATTTACATGACCTCACAGACACACACACATACAGACACAGACACACACACACACACATATATATACACATACAGAGACACACACACCTACACATACACATACACACAGACACATACTCAGCAGTACATGTATTAACCTACACAGATAACATAGACAAATACAGATTTTTCGTACTAATACATAAATGAAAAATCAGCACAGTAATGTATTTCAGATCATTTGTAAAACCATAGTTCTTCAAAACACTGTAGACATACAGTATTTGCAAGGGGGACAGATCGTTTTTCACTTTAAAAGCGATCGTTTTCGTCTGATTTTTTAATTCCATCACATGGGGGAAAGCAGTAGACCCAGTACTGAAAAGCTGCTGTTCATTTGTAGCATTAGGGGAAATAGAAGGCCCAAGTCCCCCGCACTCACTGTTGCCTTGACCTCCCCATCTCCCCTGTACTTGGCCGCCTTACCTGGGCTTACTCTCCCAAGCAGAGAGCAGCTGCACAAACAGATGGGGGAAGCGCCTCTCGCTGGGGCCCGCTCTCTAGGTGGCTCTCATGTTGGCAGTGCGTAGGCCGACCCCCTCTCAGCCTCTCTTTTTCTCTCTCCCTTCATCTCATATTGCTGCGCGCTTCAGGCCGAGTAGCTCTCTCATAACTACCAAACACACTCGAAAGGAAATCAAAGAAAGCCACATTAAGCCCAGACCGAACAAAAAAAAGGAAAAATGTTAGAAGTTCGTGCGCCCACGGCTTTGCAGCGCTCTCTGTTCCGCCCTCATACTTGTGGGCCCTTTTTTCTCCCAGCCTGCTGGCGTGAGCGTAGCATTTTGATTTAGAACAGTGGGGTTTAATAAAACAATTTTCCACAGCAGGGAAACACTAAAGAAAAGGTCAAACGTTAATAAAGACTCATCAAGCACAGGATTGTGGTAGGAATGTTAAAACAAGCAGACAGAACCTTGGCAAATGAAGGGGGAGACAACTTTTAATATTATGGTACATTTTGTATGAACTTCAAGCAAATCATAAAATAATTTGCTCCATCACAAAAAAAAGTGTCAAAACAGACCTGATATTAGCCTGGTAAAACATGGCTAATAAATGTCTGCTTTTCTTTATTACCCAATTTTCAGACAACAAAGGAGGGTATTCTTAAGGTCGGGGTGAAAATGCTCTGGATTGCAGGATGGCTTCTGAAAATATTGTTTTTTCTCATAAATTTCAGCAAGACCAGTTTGGACTCTACGCCCTGTACAGCAAGAACAAGCCCAAGTCGGACGCTCTGCTGGCCAGCCACGGCAACTGCTTTTTCAGGGTGAGTGACCATGCCAAAGACCCAGAGCACAGACTGTGCTCTGCATAGTATCCGCTCCATGGCATGTTATATGTGGAGGCTCGCCATGAACCTGTGCAGCACAAGGGCTGCCATTATCTACACAGCCATGTGGATGCAGACACGTGTGTTATTTTAGTCAAGCCCAACTGGAGAAATACCCTTAGCATTTCTTATTCCTCTTTCTCTGCCAAAGTCATTGAGATTACGCCAAAATATAGTTTGTGTAGGTGACTCAGTGTCTTTTGGTGATGTATGTCTTGTCAGTGTTTGAGAACGACCCAGCAGCAAAGCTGACTTCAAATTCTATTGTTGAGTGGACTAGACTAACCTCACTGCCGTCACACGTTCACACATATGTGTATGTTTATGTGAAAATGTAAAGGGACTGTGCAGACTAATTTCTCTAAGGGGACAATAGACAAACACATTAACTGCTGTCTACCCCGTCCCGCAGCATAAGCAGCTGGAGCTGGGTGACAAGATGGACCTGGCGTCCTACCTGCTGAAGCCCATCCAGCGCATGAGCAAGTACGCGCTGCTGCTCAAGGACCTGATCAAGGAGGTGAGCGAGGCCCAGGAGCAGGAGCTGGGCTACCTGCGCGCCGCCGCCGAGATGGTCAAGTTCCAGCTGCGCCACGGCAACGACCTGCTCGCCATGGACGCCATCCGCGACTGTGATGTAAGTGACCCCCGTGTGTTCTCGCCTCCTTTCCTGCCATGGGCTCCTATTGGGCCACCGGAATTACACCAGCAGCCAAGAGATTATCATCAACCAGTCAATAATTGAGCTTGTTAACATCCTCATCATCATAACTACCTATGTATCCCATATTACCAGTATCAACTGATAAGCTGCACTTGCATAAACTTTCAGTTTGTAGTTAATCATCAATATTTACACTTTCACTGTACACCTGCTTTGAGCTGAATAACCTTTCCCATCCGTAAAACCTGTTTTTCATTTGTTGTGGGTAGAGCTAACATGTTATGATGATCAAGTAGTGTTTATATCGGTCTAAGGTCAGATGTGTCAACCCCCCCCCCCCTCCCTCCAGGTCAATCTGAAGGAGCAGGGCCAGCTGGTGCGGCAGGACGAGTTCACCATCTGGTACGGCAGGAAGAAGTGCCAGAGACACGTCTTCCTGTTCGAGGACCTGATTCTGTTCAGCAAACCCAAGCGCATAGAGGGAGGCCTCGATGTCTACATCTACAAGCACTCATTTAAGGTTAGACTTGCATGTTTTACAAAAAGATTTTTTTTTTGCTGAACTGTTAAAATTCCTTTTAATTTAATGTGTATTTTTTTTAATCTTTCTTTCTTTAAAACTGCTATGCAGTAGCATTTTTAAGAGGTAGCTACATACACAACCCACACAGTTTCTACTGCACTAAAAGACTGAAGCCTCAGCAGAATAGTGGATAATCTGCTGGGTGGGATGCCTCACTGCATGTGCTGAGCTAAGCACACCGAAGTGTAATTCTTTAAAAGGCGAACACACAGCAGCGAACACACACATACACGCACACAAACGTGCTTACAGACACACAGGTACTCACAAACACGCACACACACACACACACACATATGCGTACTCACACTCCTTCGTGCCCCAGAGCGGTGTGCTGCTCTTGGTCTTGCTTTACAAGTGATCATCATGTATTTCCCCTGACCCCTCAACCTTAACCCCTGAGGCTGAATTGTTATTCACTGCCTGCCTAATGAATTCCTCATTCAATTGTCAATACAGACAGCCGACGTGGGCATGACGGAGACCTCGGGTGACAGTGGCCTGCGCTTCGAGATCTGGTTCCGGCGCAGGACTTCAAAGAACCAGACGTACATTCTGCAGGCTGGCACGGTCGACATCAAACATGCCTGGACCTCCGACATCGCCCGGATCCTTTGGCAGCAGGCCACCCGAAACAAAGGTGACTTATAGCGAGGGCGGCTCTCCTGTTACACCTGGCGCTGTGCAACCCCAGCCTGCCCACAATCCATGTTTTATTCAGGCGCTCGCTCCTCGGCCGCCCCGGGCAAAGGGGAACGTGTCGGGGGCTGCGCGCCATTTGAATCTCACAAGGATTGGTTTACCCTCAGCTCGCAGCCATGTGTCAAGTGTTACATTTAAATGCAAATTCGCAGGTATTGCTCCTTCAGGGCGGTGTGCTGTCTGACCCCCTTTTTTTTTTTACTCGAGCTGTGCTGTGCAATGTAGCGTGAACTGTTCTGCTTTTTGTTCTGCTCCTCTGCAGAGCTCCGCATGCAGGAGATGGTGTCAATGGGAGTAGGAAACAAGCCCTTTCTCGACATCAAGCCAAGCGATGCTGCTATCAATGACAGGGCTATCGACTACATCATGAAGGGCAGAGGTATTGCTGAAATAAAGTGTCACGATTTCAAATAAAGTGAAATTAATTTTAAAAAAAAAAAATATATATATTATAAACACGTACACATACACACATTTGTTTCGCTTGTTCATTGTCCACTATTACAATGCTGCCTGTCTGTTTGGACCAGGAGCCAGAACACGGGCGTCCATCGCTGTGTCGCTCTTCGACCACTCCAACCCCTTCAAGCGGGCGGCATCGGTGAACACGTCAGTGAGCGGCCCCCCGGTGGCCGGCGGGCCCCCGTCCTCCACACTGTTGGGACCCCTCAACCTGCACATGTACAGCAGCCAGTCCCTCATGTCCGGAGACAGGCTCATCAGCCCCTGCATCGAAGAGGACGAGCTGGAGCACGAGACCAGCAGCCAGCCCTCCATGAGTACGTGGGCCTCATTACAATATCCAGCATGGCATGAGTGTAGTAGAACCAGCCGTATATCAAGAAATACATATGTTCCCCTGTTCAACAATTATGATAGCTAGAAAGTTAGTTTCTATTCTATTCCATATCTTTAACATATGTCAAGAAATACGTATGTTCCACTGTTTTACAATAATAATAGCTGGAAAGTTAGTTCATTTTAGCCTTCATTGACATTCACTTAAAAATAGAAATACACATTTTTTTCTACTGTAATACTGTATATCTACACTTGAGTATAGCCACACATTTGATGCAGCTTGTATGTGACCCCTACGCTGACACTCTGCTGGCTCCCCACAGCCACTGAGAGCTCAGGCTCATCTTCACACTGTCTGTCAGGTGGCGGCTCCAGCGGCTCGGACAGCGGCTGTGTGTCCAGCCACCTCCCCGAGGCCCTGTCCGAAGAGCCCAGCTCCCCCTGCGAGCCCTCCTGCTACTCGGCCGTCACTTCGCCTGTCGAGGACAAATCCCGCTTCAACAGCCAGTACATTTCAGCGGTGAGTATACATGTGTGTGTGTGTGTGTGTGTGTGTGTGTGTGTGTGTGTGTGTGTGTATGGGTGTTTGTTTGCATGTGTGTGGGTGGGTACACGCAGCGTACCACCTCAAACCCCAACCAACCTTCTGCAGTGGTTGTTCCGGCTTGTGCTTCCCTTTTGCCATCAGGTTGTCATAAAAACCATTGCCACTTTTGAGCATGTGCTGCCTGTGCTTGTTTGGGTGGAATGAGACTATTTAATGCAGTGCTGTACACACTTGGGATATGATCATCACCACAATTAAAACAAACTCTGCATAGTATTATCTCCATCACTACTTCACTATCAGGGTGTCCCTTTTACCTTTAATATCATTAACTCAGACTGTACAGTAAACCCAAGTGCATGTTCCTTGTGTTTATTGCTGTAAGTGATGCAGTCCCACCTGCATGCTTTAAGGATGACTAATGCCCTTGTGTCATCTTGAATACTTACATAACAGGGAAGGAAAGAAGGATTCTATTTACACCACAGCTAAAATGAATATACACCCACGCACAAAGACAGCCAAACACCCTACCCGTGTGACCTTCTCTGTGTGTGCCGTGTGTGTGAGTCAGTGGCCTTGCATCATGTCCAAAAGACCCTTAACGTTCCCATTAACCCTCCCCAGTAACCAGCGCTTCTCTCCTTCCATCTACAGAAAGCAGCTCAAATCATAGGCCCATCCACTATAGTGTGATTGCTGTAATCCTGCTTTTGAGTAAGTGAGGCAATGCTTTTCACATGTTTGGCTCCATCACCCCACCACCCACCCTCCATCACCGCACCACCCACCTCTCATCCTTTTAAAAAATGTCCATTGCCTAGACAATCAAGCATGACCATGTGGAAAAGTTTTCCCATGCTCACTTTTTTTTCCTTAAAAAAAAAATCCCTGTGTTTTCTATGGGACCACAAAAAAAGGACAACTACAGTGTGTAACTCTCACGCTTGCCTGTCTCTCCAGGTTTAGCATCCAGCTGTGCTCACCAAGAAGACAATGTCAGCCTCACACTAAGGAAGAGAGGAGAGGTCAAGCAAGAATTTATTGTTCCCCTCTGGAGGGCCAGCACATCTCATCTGATCTCATCTCACTGAAAGAGCTGGGGATATAGCACTGTTCTATTCAAGCCACTTTTGAGCTTTCATAGCTTTTATATCTTTTTTTTCTAAAGAAAGTTGATTTTAAAATATTCTTGTGTATTTATCTTCTTTTCAAAAAAGTACTGGTGAAGTAGTGTTCTGTACTATACCTGTCACTGTAAATAATTATTGTAGTAGTTTACAATGCAGTTCTGAACTGTTTTTTTTTTTTTTCTTGTCTGTTCTTGACCACTTATGCTGCAGACTGCAAAATGACAAAGCAGGAATTTCACGCCTTAGTTTAAAAACATTTCTTCCTGAGTTTGGCTCAAGAGTATGTGTCGTATTAGCATATTCTAAAACAGTTCTATGAAAGCAATATGCCTTTGTGCTCTGAAAAAAGCAACATGACACATGTGACTGTTTTCAGTGTTTGTGTCTTTGCGTGTCTGTTCTTTTCCTTCACATGCAACTGATCTGTGGTCAGTGGCATTGAGTTCTTCTCTGTGTTAGCGGTGCCACTGTTGTGGTGAGGCTGTCGTGTTTGCCACCGTTGTAAATGCTGTCTTGATCCAGCGCCAGCCTCTTGTCCCGTGCAGCCAGTAGTAATCACAGCAGGGCTCACAGTGTCTTTCTCTCATCCAAAAGTCAATCAGCCTGTCTGATTTACACAGGAGGGATACAATGACAAGAAGCCCAGTTACTACAACACCCCCTTTCCATCTCTTAAACGTTTCAGTTTTTCATTTCAACATTATTTTGGTTGTATTTTTCTTCCTTTTTTGTTAAAATTTGGCTTAAAAAAACAAACAAAAACAATCTGTACAGTGTCTGTAAATAGTTGCACCTCTCGGTGCTTTGTGATTCTAGTGTGTAGGAGAGAACTGTGGTAACTTTGTACATGTCTGTATTAACCAGCAAAACCAGGGAATCACTAAAGTGCCATTCTTAACTGCAACAGGAGAGAAAAGAATAGAAAAAAAAACGAAGGAAGAAAAAAAAAAAATTCCATCTGTAGCTGGAGCATGAATGTGTACTCAAGTGTCATATTTCTTAATCCTAACAAGTTCACACATATTTAATAAAGATGGATTGCTTTGTATCTGGTAATGGTGCCTTTATTTAATGCTCTCTCTCCCCCCTCTCTCTCTCTCTCTGAGCTGGCTGGGGTACTGACCTCATACCTGTAGATGGCCCGGGCTTGTTCCTGTGTCTTAAGGGAACAGGGTCTCTGTCTGGCAGCAGTGTCTCTCCAATAGCATCATGCACTGTGTGTAGCGTCTTGCCAGTGGCAGCGTAAACTGTGGATCAGAACCAAACAGCCAGATGACCTACTGTGTTTTGTGAGGGTTTTGGCACTGTCAGTGGTATGAACTCTTTATGCAGCTTACGTGCAACCACTGTTGTAACATCTCTCTGTTCTTAGGCTGTCTGACTTCAAGGATACCCAGCAATTCTTGCACAAACTCTTCTATTTTAGTTTGACCTGTCTATAGAGAAAAAAAGCAGACGTTAAAAATGCTCACTATGGTGTAGCATCAGAGCTATGCGTTTACGCCTGCCCTATTTAAAAGAGATATGACTTTAAGATTAAGGTGTGACCTGGAAGCAATACACAAAAAAGATTTTTTAAGAGATTTACAGTACAAAGATTTCAATGTCATTGTTATTTATTTAAGCATAAATGAAACCAATGGACTTTTTATCACTGGCTGTGGGTCATCAGAGTAAGGTCAGAGTAGTTCTTCAGTAATTTCCTTACCCACAGCAGGTAAATCATATTAGCTAGGTTCCTTGTGCAGTTTGGCGTGTCTCGCCTCTTTGAGTCGAGGATGACACCCGTCAGAAAGGCATGGCTCTCTCGCCCATACACCATCTCCTCGTAAGACAGATTGAAGTGGGCAAAGGCCACATCTGGAAGGTAAGATCTAGTTGTTTACCACACACTATTGCAGGAAATACCACAGAGTCTTTCCAGAGTCTAACTTTGTTCTCCTCCTTTTCAAACAGCGGAGGAGAAACCACAAATCAAACACACCAATCAAACACAGAGGGCCACTCTAATTGGTTGAATGAATAATTCATACAGAAAGAACTGTGCTTGCCCCTCCGTGGTCGTGGAGCCAGAAAGTAAACACTTCGGATCTTTAAAGCACATTTCTGAAGAGCCTCGGTAGTTTATTTTAGCTGTCTGTGAGGTATTTTCTCAAATATATTACCTTTTAATAATGGAAGGGAAAAAAGATTGAGGTCAAAAGTAAACAGGAGGATGGCACGAAAAGAATGCTATTACTCCCCCTAGTGGTGTCAATCTGTCATGTACCAAAACAAAGCTGTCATCTCAGCTGTCTTGGACAGTTGCTATCCTGACAGTTGTTATCCTGCTTCTGGAACATAACAATCTTCATTTTGGCCGCTGACACAACCTGAGCTCTCTTATTTCGTGTACTGTTTCAGTTCTTTCCATGCAATGTTTCGTTTCATTTCATCAAGTACCAAATAAGACTCACCCTTGGGATCTTCCCTTGCCGTCACAGCCAGATGTGGATGGGAATCTGGATAGGCAAACATGCATAATTCATTTTATCATCTTTAAAACATGCTGTAGACACACTGGAATTTCATTGACTGCCTTTCCCTAGTCATCCTAGAGAAAACTGAGTTGTCAGCTTGTGTAACATCATGGCAGCTGAACAATGGGTTTGCTTTGCGGCACTCAGCCCGAAGCTGGTAACCGATGTCTTTTTTTTCTACTCACCAGTGTCTGGATAGGTGCAGGTGTAAATTACACTGTTGATGAAGAAGCCACCTGGCTCCCCTCTTCCAAGTACTGGAGGGTGGGTCATACTAAGCACACGGCCTCTCTGGACCAGGCTGATCCAGTTCCATCCATCTCCTCCTGTAGCAACAAATACAGTCACACCAGCAATATTCCTTCTGAGCCCTTACACTTAAGCTCTTCAAAAATACTTGGTATAGAATCAGGCAATGGACTACTTCCACCTACAGCATTGTTACTGAAACACTGCTACAGTAATCACTCATGGAATTACAGTGCTACATACAGTGAATACAGGAATGAAGTTAAGTTTCACTGGTACGGCTCATGATGAAAATTGCTGATATATAATTGACATTTGTACACAGTGAACGTGTCCCTGACCTGCTGCTGAGACATCATGTGCGTCCATTACAGATGACCGTGATGAGAAGGATGTCTGGCCGAAGGTGCTGGAGCTCGGAACACTCTGAAGCCTCGTGATCTTCAGACTGGGCTTACTCCTGAAGGTCTCTTCCAGTATCTGCACCAGCCTCTCCTTGGGGATGGACGTGAGCTCTGTCCTGTGTGCCATGGCACCATGCTGCTGACTGGCCGAGATGCTGCTCCTCAGTCTTTGCAGTAGACTCTCCAGGCAGGTGCCACGGATCTTCTGGAGCAGGTTCCTGATGGAGGCCGAGAGGTCGCTGGCGACAGTCACAGGGGTGGTTGCGTGGCTGGTGCTGGCTGTGGTTGATGGTTCTAGGTCATTGCTTTTTTCTAGTGGTTGCTTTACAGTGGAGGTGTTTGAAGGCCCTGGTGGGACATCACAGCTTTGCCAAGTGTTCTCCATTATGGGGGGACTGTAACTACTCTGGGACAAAACACAGAGAGGTTCTCCTGAGCGGGGTTTGCTGGATGAGTCCCCCATCAGGAGGAAGGAGCTGTCTGGGCTCTCTTGCAGTGATGTCTCTTGTACACTACTGTCCATGCTGTCCTGTGAAAAGTTTAAGGGTTACACACACACACACACACACAAATGCTTTGTCTTAGCCCCTGCATCGTCTATCTGTTTATTGTATTCTTGTTTTTCCACTCTTGATTCCTATCTTCAGCCATATCAATGCACCCTCTGGCTATTAAAACCTGATCTGGGATTAAAATGTTCCCACAGCCACCCACAAGAATACCTAGCAACAGTTGCATATATTAAATTTCATCCATGTGTCAGCAGTAATCACATTATGGCTGAAAAACTTAAGAGCTTTAATTTCTCAGAGTGCTGGTGTTGATATTTCGCTGACATTATTAAATGATATTAGAGGAGCTGTGGGTAAGTGCTGCCAAATAAAGCATTTCCACAGGCTGCTTTTATTTGATATGGGCGTATATGAGGCTGACCAGAACACAACCTCAACAGATGACATCCCCAGAAAGCAGTCTTCATCATCCATAGACAGGGAGGCGGCCAAAGACAACGATGAAGACCCCTCACTGGTCTGGTCCTTTCCTCTGCACCAAAGCCTGCGAGTAAGAGCTGAATGATGATGATGCAAAAACCTTTCAGTTTGTACCAGCACGTACTGTAGGTGTGGATACACATGAATTCATCTGCATGTTAAACAAAAGAGGTCTGCAAGTTGCAACTCTTCACTCACACTATCTAATAATGACAGCTAGAGTGACTTTTTGAAAAGAGGTTAGCATAATTGTTTCATCACCTGTAGTCTGAACAGTCCTCCAGAGCACCAGACAGGGCTGGGATCTGGAAGGCCTCAACCTCCTGGCAGAGCAAAGGCCACTCCCTGGAAAACATTAGTACAGCCTTTACTCTACTGACAGCTCTGACAGAGGGCCAGCTGCCCTACAGCACCGCTTGGAAGACAGGCCTTTACCTGAAATCAGCTGGAAGTAACAGGCGACCAGATCTGAGGAAGTTTAATATGTGTCGAAATATTTGCCCGTCCCCATTTACATGTAGGCTGTGACCAAAGCAGATCCAGCTGACCTTAGTGGAGTTGGACAGCAGCTCTGGATACTGATGGGGAGGAACAGAATAAAGTAAAACATCTACGGCAGCCAAATATATTTTACACAATGCAATTAAACAGAGCACCAACTATTAACTCACACAAATGTTGCTTGTGATTTATTTGTCATAACATATACGCAGATTTAAAGCAGAGGAAAGCTTGATTAAAAACCACAGTTAAAGCAACAGAACACTGTAACATTTCATGTACCTTCAAGAGAGTGTGCAAATAAGTGGCGTACCAGTGTGTTCCAACGTAAACTTTTACAATTTTATAAACCGTACATGCCGCCACTGAGGCAGACCATGGCTTTGCGGTAAATGCGCCTGTAAAACAGTCGAAGGGAAAAACACACCCCAGTGTTACTGGGAAGGGAAACTTTTTTTCATTATTTTTTTAAAAGAAACACTCTTCGCATCTTCAAGTTTGCGTCTCACTTGTTGAAGATTTCCTCTTGTACAGGCACTCGAACAAGGCCTCCTTGAAAGCCTGATAGGCCCCATCCCTCCCGTCCAGGTACTCGCAGAGTGCAGGCAGCTGAGAGGCCTCCTCTGTCAGGGGTAGGCAGCATGTTCCCAACCAGTCCCTAAAACAACACCAGTCGTCAGAGGTAAGGAGTGCTTTGTCCGTCATATCTACATCTCAGAAATATTTTATCTGTGTAATAAGCCTTACTGCACATGTTGGAAAACAACTCCTGAGCCTGTTATATACAGTCTGCTCCCCTCAAGGTTGCTGTCTATGTGAAGCTGACCCAGGGAAGAATCGGGGTATTTCACCAAAAGGTCAAAGGTCATGATATATAAAGGCTGAGCAACAGATTCCAAGTCTGACATTTTGGGGGAATCTGGGCTGCTATTCATCTCTGAGGGGCGAGAGATAGGGCATGGCTATTAAATGTCAGAGCAGCTGGAATACTGGAGATAGACATCAAGTTATGTACTGAAATTAAATCAAGTTGCCATTAAATGTGATGTCCGGGGACACTCTGAACTCAGAAAGTCCACAATCTCTATTTTTAAAAGTAAAAAAGAGGCATAATGGATTCTGTTTTTTAAAAAAATGTCTTACCACACTGGTCTTGCAGCGCTTCTGCAAAATCAGTCATGCCGACCATCGCTGCCTCTCTGCTCAGCAGCTCATAATCACTGAAGTGCTGTGGCAGTAAGATCTTTCCCGTCCGCAGGAAATTAGCTTTAATGAAGCAAAACAAACGCAGCTCTTTCTTATATCAGCCGCTAACAGCTGCTAGCACTCACACTGTTGACCTATCCTTACCACCGACTGACAGGGCATATGGCTGGAATGTGTATCTTGAGACATTGATGGATAAGTCATATCGAGCAGAAATTGTCGACATAAACATTTCAAAATGAATAAAAATCTGACTCCACACAACCATCAATCATATGGTATACAGAAATAGTTCTGTGTTCATTCCTGTCAGCATCATATACACAGTATGGATGTGAATATACTTTTGAATGATTGAACAGAAATATCATTAATTACTCAAACACACCAGCTATTAGTATAAATTTGATTACGCATTTAGACACATGGCAAAGGGCCATTCAAAAGCTTATAGATCACTGTGTGACAAAAATATCCAATATTTATATCTCAGTTTAGCAGTGGCTTGTACTTGTACTGGTCCAGTAACAGATTTCATAATATAGGCCCAGCTTTTGGCCAGGAAAGTATTGGCTGTGGTTGAAATGACCCGAACGCAGTGCTGCAGGAACTTGCCTATGAACCTGAAGAGTCTGCTGCCGCATTCAATGATGGCTATGTCATCACATAGCCACAGCAGGTTGTCCTGTGTCACCAAGTGCGGATGCAGTCGGATCTGCTCAAGCGGCAGGAAGCAGTACAGCACCTCCTCATCATGATCTACTAGGGGTGTCCCCACTAGTCCAAGAGGTATGGCGTCATGCACTACTCACCAGAAGAAAATGCCATACATACAAATTAATATGAAACCACAAAAGAAGTTCAGTAATATGATGACATTATAAACCCAGATTCATAGAGACAATTAAGAATCCTAAAATTACCTGGAATGAAACAACTTTTGTTAAATATCTCCAACAGATTTATCTACAGTTGCTCATACATAGCTGCCTAATTGTATATTATCAGGCAGGCTTTTAACGTTTTTTCTCTAAATCTGTAGAGATATTTTATATTAATCCCATAATTCCATGTGTCAGTGTACGCACTGGAATGGTTCAGGCGACCTATGTTCTGTGTTTAAATGCAGACAGCAGAGGGCATCGCTTACCTGTCAAAACCGGGCTGGCCACCGACTCTGGTTGTTTGGGGTTACAAAGTCGAGTTTTCCAATAATACATAGTCGCTCTCTCTGTTACTTGTAGATCCACTGGACGCGCGCGTAGGAAATGCTTGCCTGATTGGCGATTTTCTAACGCCTATATATATATATGACATTAATAAAATAATCAACATTAATCTCCTCAAAGGCGTATATAAAACTAGATGTATTATTTTAAGGTTAACAACGGCATGGTTCTACTCACCTGTTGCAGTGATGTAAGACGTAGAGTTGACGCCAGCTCATATAAAATATTGAATTCTGATATGCAAGAGGACGCCAGTTTACCAGTATGTATATAATAATGTAGATGTCTGAAGGTAAAGCCATCTCTGTCCAGGAATAATCTTGCATTAGCATTGGACACATTTTCCTTCAGTAACAAGGACTCTTGAAAACAGGCCAGTCGACTCATTGGAATCGAGTAGAGACATCCACCAACGTTGAAAATGCAAGTTTTGGTATCTTCCTGTGCCATGGGCAACGAATATCTAGCTTCACATTTAACTACGAAGGTTTTAAAGAGTAACTGGTCCAAGTATAATGGGAAAAGATGTTATTTCGACCACGATATGTAGCTAAGACCTGGCATTAGCATGTTAGCTAAGTTGCGGAAAGTAGTGTAGTTACCTAATGCTATCCAAGGCAAGAAACTCATGAGAAATGACACAATCCAAAGTACATCACACGTATTAAATGCATAACCTATTTCAGACGTTTTACGTTAAGATACACTCTATGTATTTACACAAATCAGATATGTAGGTCAATGGCACCTCTCGCTTTCATCATTATTAAATAGCCGTTTTGGTATAGAACGTGCCATAAATTGAACTGGCGTCTCGTGCCTGTTGCATACTATGTGACTGCGTTATGTTGACAAGCTGGAGTTAGCAGCGAGTGCAGTATATCAGGATTCTGGGTCATTTGTAAGTGATATTTCTTTAATTACATTTTCAAAAACAACAAAATACTTAGCAATGCTATTACCATTCCCTCATTTCTCAAAGTGTGATCAGATATTCAACAAGAAGCAATCTTCTCTGATGAGGCACTGCCGTCATTGCATGTCTTTTCAGTTCCTGTTGGAGATAAGCGTTGTAGAGACCTGCAGAGGATATCATTCAGACAGGCTTGGCATTTCATCTGGTAAGTAGAAACCCATATTTCAGTAAATTTTACTGTGACATTTATACCCTCTCCCACTATCTCATAAATGAATAGCTGTCTTTATCAGAACTAATGCAGGCCCACCTGTGAGTTGATTTAAGAATTTCCAACGAATCTTTTAATCCCTTGAAATATTTTTCTTCTTCCTCCAAAACTTTCTCTTGAAGTTGCAGACAACTCTGCCATTGTCTGTTAACTATGAAAAAAGTCAAAACAGCCTGTGGATTGGCGTCAAAAGTTCTTCCCCCTTAGAATGGCCAACACAGTTTGAAAACTCACTCTTATGCCAAGACGAGTTGTCCTTTCTCAGGTCATTCATCTGATGTTTTAACTTGATGTTGTCCATCAGCGCTGTGACGAGCTTTTTCTGAACACATGTCTGATAATAATTTATGGCACAATCTATGAGAACTGAACCAGTGCCAAATCTTATTGGAAGAAAAACATAATTTTTATACAGACAACACATACCAGTTGTTCCGTTTTCTGGGACAGTTGCCTCCTCAGATGAGCAATCTCAGTGCAGTCAGCAGTGTTTTCTCTGCTCTCCTCTGCCATTGTTGTTTCACTGACGTTTGTATCTCTTTTTTCCACTATCTCATTATGGGAGGTTGACTTAAGATTTATGAGGATATTGTAGGCCTGCTCTGTAGGAATTATTATATTTCATTTGATATCTCCTCATTACAAGTTTTAATGTTTGTTTTGAATGCTGTTTAGTTATGATACAGCATGACATTATCATATGATACCATATTTTTTCTGCAGCTTAGAAGAAGAAGGTTTATGCATCGCCCACCTAGAAAGCTGGGATTGAGATGAAGAGAGAAGTTGCCGCTCCAGTGCTGGTCAATGAGGTCGAGTAGGCCCCTAAGAACTGTCAACAGCTCAGAGGTGGAGGGCGGGAGTGGACTACCATACAGAGAGCTGCTGTGACCCTCAGACCATCCAGACACCTGAGGAATGACAGACCCACGTTCAGTACATGCCAGGTAAGATCCGCCATTTATTGTAGGTGTAGTTGGCATTCCCCTGCCAAATTCTGAAAGTGTGAGGGAATACCCCCATGAATTTCATATTAGGTTCTCTGGTGTATCGGTGATGCTGTTTATCTGACAGGTCAAAATGTGTTTTAATCAAAAGTTAAATATTATGAAAACTACACAGTCTCAGTTGGATATTTAATATTTTAAGCAATTCATTTCATACTCCCCCCCAATACTTTTGCAGCCTCTGGTGATGTTTCCCCAAAAGCATGAGTAAGATGATAAGAAGGACCTTGGTGATTTCTGTGGGGTTTTGACTGTTGTGAGTCATCGGTGGTGGAGCACAGATTTCTCTGTGGTTGGCTAGAGTAGAAATGGGCTGCGGTATGTTCATCATGCCCTGAGGAGAGACGGATGCTGGCGGTGCCGATAACTTGACAGCTTTATCAGCGTCAACATGTTGCTTTGGGTTCTGCTTGCAGTCATATCCATCCACCTGCAGAGGTCTGTCTTCAGAAAGATTGGGCTGAAAGGCTGTCCACAGTTGTGACACACTACAGTCACAATAGTCAGCTGCACATTGTGCTGGAACAACGGTTGCTATTTCCAGATCTGCAGAAAGAATAGGCATATCATGACTCCTTGTTTTTTTCAGTACACACATTGGTGTAGTGGAATAGTGTAGCCTCCCTATTGAATACACACTCTGAAAAAATCAGGTCAGTGAAACCTGACTCCCTGTACAATCATGCCCCCTTGTGGCTGTGTTTGAAATAGACCATTTTGTCAAATTTAGGACAGAGCACAACACTTGAAGTAATACACGGATATATTACACTATACAAAAATCATTAGGCCTATAAAATCAACAAACTGCATAGTATAGTTAAGCACAATACTTATATGTAAACAGTATACAACTGTACAGCCGTAAACAACTGTACAGCTGTACACATCACTAAACTCCACCACATCATTTCATCACTGTCATCATGTAAGGCTGTTGCCTTGTTGGTCTTCCAGGCTACCTCACCTGTGGTGAGCTTAAGCAGCCTGTCGATGCTGGCCTCCATCTCCGTTTGAAAGTGTGCAAGGTCAGTAAGTGTACATGGAACAGGCCCCGGTGTGGAGGGGCTCCTGCTGAGGCTTTGGCGAGACAGCCATGTTTGTCTACTGAGATCAGGGCCCTGCGGGAAGATGTCTGGCCTGCCTGAAGAGGCTTTTGTCAAAATGGTGTCATTCACAGTGCATTTCTCCTCCACCACTTGACTGGCGCTCTCTGTGGACAAATCATTGCCTGACGTTGGGCCATCTGCGTAGTCCTCGAGAAAGGTTACTCTCCGTTTTACTTTGGAGCGGTTGGGAGAAAGGGTTGTGCGTAGGGATGACAAGAGTGTGGTTCTTGGTAGAGGTTGGTAGTCTGAAACAGCAAGACAAAAGTGTAACTCTGTAGCAAGTCTTATGTAGACATAAAGTATATTTATCAGAATCTAAGAGCTGGAGAAAGTTCTTACCTTCTGTAAAGCTTTTACCCTTTAAGGCATTTAAGGAGTCCTGTGAACACTGCTGAAATGTAATAGAAATGTTTTTGTAAATGTTGTTTGTACAGCTGTAGAAATAATAATTAAGATTTACAGGAAGTAGCATGCATTTCATGTTTGTGGAAGTTTGTGTGTGTGTGTGTGTGTGTGTGTGTGTGTGTGTGGGCAGTTGTGCAAGAGAGCCAAAATCAGGAGAATAGACTTGGCATCGTACCTGTGAGGGGCTAGCTATTTTGTTCCCTGTAAGCAAGGCTGACTCAGAGAAGGTCTTGAACTTTCCCTCTGCCATTCAGTCTGACTGGCCTTGAAGTCTAGAATAACATGACCAGTTGGAGTTCAAATTAATTTTCCCTTTATATCTGCTCATGGTGTTTTCTCAGCCAAATACAACAACAGCTTTGCTTTGGTACCCTGACTAGCATTTCAATAAGGATTTAGCTCATGACACCTTGGAGGAAAACATGCCAGGTTGATTGTTTTCATTTTTCCAGATTTTTATTTAAGGAAATCATTCATAATTTCTGTGCATGACTGACTGTCTCACTCACTTTCTTGTCAAAGTTCACACATTGCACCACATTACAAGGTGTCTCACCTCTCAGAAGATCTTTCTCGCTGTCTCTGTCTCTCTCTTTCTCTGTCTCTGTCTCTCTTTCTTCGCACCACTGCCTCTCATTCAGAGCGCATCGCCTCCCGCATACTCAGTCTGCAGTCCTTGACAACAACTTGTCCATTAAGGGGAGAAGAAAAAAAAGAAAAAGAGCGCAGCCTGCCATTATTAAACAACTTAAGACAGAAAGACCTCGTCTGGCCCCACTACTTAAAAAACCCCAAAGTCTGAAAAACAAGCGTACTTCCTTGCATTGCTGTAAGCATTGTTGGTAGCCATGGGTACAGCAGTAAGGAGCAAACATTGGCTTGGTGAGGGTGTGGAGGCTTGACAAATTGCAGTTCACGAGGTAACAGATCAGCAGGTAAGGCCGTTTAGAGCGGAGTGCATGATTTATTTGCACTGTCATTGGCAAATTCATCATCCTTCACTTTTATGGCCTCATCTCAGAGGTAAATTATAGCATTTAAGCCATAAATACTTAAATACATATTTTACTGTTGCATAAAAATATGTTAGAGGTAAAACTGCACACTGCTTAAATAATCTTTGTAAGTTTTATCTGAGGGAGAAAACAAAATTACCCACTATAAGTGTGTTCCCAGGTCACAGTATTTCGCGCAGTGGTTGAATGGCTGTGCTCGTATGCCCTGAACAAGGACACGGAGTGACCACCACAAAATAACACACACTTCTGAATTCCAATGAGGTAATACTGGTGATGTCTAAAATAAACACCACCTATTATGAATCATGCAAATCCCACTCTTGTCAGGACAGTTATTCAAAGCTCACCACCTAAGATTTGTGCGCACGTGTGTGTGTGTGTGTGTGTGTGTGTGTGTGTGTGTGTGTGTGTGTGTGTGTGTGTGTGTGTGTGTGTGTGTGTGTGTGTGTGTGTGTGTGTGTGTGTGTGTGTGTGTGTGTGTGTGTGTGTGTGACGGGCGTATTTTCCCCTCAGTGGCGCTCGGGGCATGTGTCATATTTAGAGAGCAAACACAAGGTCAAGTCAGAGCTTGGGTGGATGCTCATGTGTCAAAAGTAAACTTCACCATTCCTCCTTAGATGACCTGTTCTTGCCCCTCTCCAACGTGCACACACACACGCGCACACACACCCTTACATACACAAAAACTCTTCTGTGCAGGTGTCTGTTATTATTGCGGTGATGTGCATGTTTGGAGAGCGCACACCTGTTCTCCAGGGAGGGTTACTGTGGAGGAGGGCATGGCTCTAGACCCCTCAGTGACACTGGGCAGGACTAAGCACCTCTTCAACATAATAAGGCTAAAGATGATAGATAGGCAGAGCAAGATACTTCATGGTAGTTCATGTCTATGGGGGCAAAATGGGGATAAGTTATGGTATCCATAAATAGGTGTGTCGTTGATGTGCTTTGCTGTAGTAGCTAGTGCCATGCACTAAAAATAAACATAGTGCACACCTGAATTAAAGTTGAGCTTTTCCTTTGTTCACTGGAGAGGTGGGTTTGGAGATCCAAAATGTACATCCATTACTCAGAAAAATAAGGCCTTTAAATATTCTGTGAAATTCTAGGGTTCTGCCATAGGACCTCAGTGTTAGAGAGCGTGCCTCTGCACTGCATAAAGGGGGATTAGTGGCCCCCCTCGTGTGATTAGGGTTCCAGGAAGTGTCTCGTTATGAAGGATCTTGGCCTATCTGCTATGTTTGATAAGGCCTCGCTCTGTCAACAGGTTATTAAGAATACATTCTGTGTATTTGACTGTGTGTGTGTGTGTGTGTGTGTGTGTGTGTGTGTGAGTGTGAGTGTGCGTGTTCTCTTCTGGGGAAGTTGTATTGATTTCATCAGACCATCGACATGTTTCTGCCTGTTTTTAATTCTTCCTTTTTCTGTCTTCATCACTTCTTCATATTTTGCACGCCAGTTTATCTGGTGTTTTTCGTCAACATTCGTAAATTGCTGTTGGCACTTAAGTGGAACATGAAAGCCTGTATTTGTGAGAGCTGTTTAATTTTCTTTGAAATTAAACAGAGGACACTGATGCATTACCAAAGTGCCAACACTAATAAAATAATGTTTTTCTTGTGCTGTTTACAGCACTTTTAGGGCACAACATCCCAAACTAGTTTGAAAGCACTTCGGCAACGTCTGTTCTTTATTGGCCCTTTTATAATAGAAACAGGGTTTAATTTACTGGAGCGTGTTTGTTGCATAAACCTAAACCAACAAATGTAGATGAAAGAACGTGAAATGAGTTTATTTAGATTGAATAGCTTACATCACTTGCTGATTTGTTCGTGTCTGATTGGCTAAGAATTTGACTGCAATTAATTCCTGTGAACTGATCCCCAAAGCTCATACTAGGCTAACACAATCAAGCCTTTCCCTTTCCCCATTAAAAACATAGATATTAGTGCACAAAAGTTTGTGCCTCTTATTAAACTCCTATACACTCTCAAGTGGAGGTCAGTGACTTTAGTTTGACCTCTCCTACCCCTTATCACAGCCCTGTCGTGCTCAGATTGCTACAGAAAAACGCTCAGACCTGGAGAAGGGGACTTTCACTGAATCCAAAAAGTTCACTCTTTTGCTATATATCGCACTCTGTAGGGGACAAAACAATGCAACTCACACCCTATGTAGTGAATTATATAGTGAACGAATGAACATTTCAGACACGGCCTCTGTCTCTGCCTCCCTGATAGTGGCGAAGAAAGGCCAGACCACACCGCCATCCTGTCATCGGGATCCGCTGGGCAGACCAGCCGACATCACCCTGGCCCGAGCCCGAAAAAGCTTAAGTGTCAAGAGAGGAGCCACCACCTCCAGGCTGTCGTCAGTGAACACATGGAGCAGCTTATGTCAACAGAGTCGCCCCTAGGCTGGCGTGGCTGGTCACGCCGCGGCGTGGTGTGGCATGGCTTGGGTAGGGTGGCCCGGGTGAGCAGCTAATAAATCAGGCCGTTTGTCATGGCTGCCGTCGTCGCAGAAGCCCCGCACAGCGGCAGCGACTCTTCCCCAAAGGAGAAGGAGAAGAAGAAGGAGGAGGTGGGAGAGGAGGAGGAGGAGGAGGCCCCCTTGGAGCGCACGTTTGACTCGTCTGTGATACTATTCATCAACCCGTGACGGCAGGCAACAAAGGTTGGGCTGGAGCGGATCGCCCGGTTGCGCTAGATATGTTTTTGATTAGAGGCTTCCAAGGAGATGTCCCAAACAAGCGTTGCCATGAAGTGTGTGTGTTTGGTTACAAACAGTGGAGGCAGAGGAGGACGGCTGGAGCCAGGTGCTGAAGTGTTATTTTGTGTACGACTTGGGCTGCCATGACAACAAGGGACCCGCGTCAGCTTCCTGTTCCTTTTTCCCCCCGCAGTCAGTCAGTGCTGCTGCTGCTGCAGAGGAACGGAGGTCTGCTGCTGCCGGCTTTGGAGAGAGAGCGAGAGAGAGCGAGAGAGAGAGAGAGAGAGAGAGAGGGGGGCAGTTTAATGCTGCTGGTAGCACTGCTCCTTACACACACACACACACACACACAGTCAAACACACGCGCACACACACATAGTCGCACATCCACACTCTCACACCCCATTGCCCACCCAACTTGATGTTATTGTGGAACATTACATCCTGCTAGTGGCCGGTCTGTTGGTGGTGTCTCGTCCGTCTCCTGACCAGTCACAATCCTCTCCTTGTGACTCGCAGGAGCTGGCAGAACAGCAGAGCCCGTCAACAGTGGAGCAGTCCATGGCAGATGTGTTATTTCTGCGTCCAAACAGTTCCCTCGTGTGGGAGCAGGCAGACAGGTTTGCGACTGTAACCTGAGACTGTCGACCGTTTCCACAACTTCCTCAGTTCACCGAGGCTTGTCCACTCGAGGGGCTCGTAACTGACTGATGAGAGAGAGCCATACCACGGGCGGCAAGGTGTCTGTCTGTGGGGCGGTAGAGGACTGTAGCGCTATGACGGCACAACTCTGCACCACTAAAAGTCAAAGCAACTGTAGACTATAGAACAGAGAGTAAAAAAATTGGCAGAAATTTAATTAGGACACATTCCAAGCTTATTATCCCCAACTCCCTTCCAGATTTAAGCTGTGGTTGTTTTGTAATTTTCTTAGAAGTGATTGTGGTTGGTTGACTATAAATTTCTCAATTGCTATTTTTTTGCTGCTTTTAAATTTCACATGAAGTAAGTGATTTGCCCTTGGTAAAGACTTCAGTGTTCTTTAGTCACAGTTTGTTGTGCAAAAGTACAGAATGGGTAGTGGAAATTTGGTTGGCATTACTTTAAACAAGAACAGGATGGAAATTCGTGTTTTGTGTCATCTGAATGTGTTTACCACGCTACATTACAATCATGCAGTACAAAATGTGAACACTAAATTTAAACTGTTTTATGGCCAAAAGAGTGTGCATCTGTAAGCAGGCGAAACCCCTCATTACAGGAACAAAAACTCATTTTCTTATATGCAACAAGCAACTTTATTATCTGTCATACAACATTAACTGTAAACAAGGCCAATATTATAAACACATAACAAATGTGAAAAAAAAAGGTTTCGACAGATCTTCACTTTGAACACATTTATTTTCCAGTTGCATCACCTCCAGAGTATGATTAAAAGTCAGAAAAAAACACATCAATCAAATATTCAGAATAAATCTAAAGCTGCGGAACATGCCGTGTTAGCTGTTATGTTTGTGGAATAAAAAGCAAAAGGCTTAAAAGCAGAAAGAAAACTGTAAAAGTGACTGTCATTGAACTTGGCTTGGTTGTGGAAAATCACTGTTATCTGCATAATTGAGTTGCTTTTAATGTCTTATTTTGACAAAAAAAAGTTTGCTTTGGTCATCTCAATTATTTCTTCACTACATTCCCAATTAACCATTTTAATTACGGCACACACATATTGTTGGGGGTTATGTACATATTTGCTTTAACTCATAAACACAGTGCACACATTTCAAAATACGAATACATTTTAATTTAGTTTGGCTGCAATTTAAGTGGAGTCACCCAAATTCAACTGACTCGCCTGTTCATCGCCTGGGTTTCATTGTGCTTCGTCACCATTTAAGAGTACTGGTGTACAGTACCTCCTAGTCAAACGACAGAATGTAGCTGTAGAACATCTTAAAGATTTCAAAGCTTTTTGCAGTCACCACATCCCAGTTGGTCAGGGGATCATATCCCGGTTGGTCAGCTTGGCGGCCATCTTGCGGGGTCAAAGTTCGGCTGTTTGGTCCAGACCTAAGTGCTGAAGAAGGAGCTCCACCTCTGTCTCTGCTTCTCTCCCCTCGGTTCTTCTCTGCCTCACTCGTGCGGCTGGTTGTTGGGGCCCTACTTGGCCTTGGTCTTCTCTTCATACGTCCCAGCGTTCTTGTAGGCGCCCACATAGCCCGTTTTCTCCACCAGCTCCTCTCGCCCGGCTTTGCCTTTGCCCTTGCCCGAGTCGTCAAAACGCTCCTTGTGAGAGCCTGTGTACTTTGTCGTGTCCGTCAGTCTGTCCACTGCTCCAGTTTTGGCCACTTTCTGAGAGGAGTGAAATAGCAGCAAATCAAGTAATTAATCAATGAATCAGCAAATTATATACAAATGGACTATAGAAATGACTGTATACCATTTGTTTTGTACCATTTGTGTCATTTCTATGAGATAGCAGTCTATTGGATAATTACTTGGATAGATGGGTGAAATAGCCTAGAGAGAAATTGCAGTGTTTTCTAACAATTGACTTCATATATATGAGGAGACTGAAGATATTATCAAAAATGAGCGTCATCATTCATGACACCATGTGATCTCTGCACAGTCCTGCATCATGGCTGCTCGTGCCTTGACTACCATCTCTGATAGCTCTCGCAATATGTAAATCTGTTAGCACTCCTGAACCACCATCTGCTGGCTTAGGCTGTTATCGCGAGTGAGCACCAGATGAGTGCTGAGTGAACAGAGCCCAGAAATTGAGAGAGGGGGAGAAAAAATGAAAAGAAATAGCTGACCTACTCCTGAACTCTGCTGTTCAGATGGCAGAACAGGTGTTTCAGCATAGACTATGCACATGCTGGTGCACCTAGGCACAGGAGTGCTGATCTTGCTACTCGCTGCCCCCTAGTGTCTCAGGAACAGCAAAATACAGCTGGAACTGTTCACTAGATTTTATCACTCTGGTTATGTATAGATATACGGTTTTTAGGGTACATTTGTCATACACTTTTAGTAGATAGGCTGCAGAAATTCCTATCACTTTCCTAACGTGAGGCAGTACTGAATTGCGGGTGAAGTTTCCTACTTTGGCATTCCCTCACTGAAACATCTCAAGCCGTCAAGCCCTGACATTTTTGTAGCCTCGAAACAGTCGTGTCGAGTACAAACACGGCCTCCTGAGCTTTCAGCTGTTGCAATAGGCGCGTGCTGCCATATAAATCAGGCCCAGCGTGTTATTGCGGATGATGTCACTTGAATTGAATTGCCATGGCAGCAACGCTCGCCAAGGCACTGAGGTGGCTTGGATGAGGTAGCAATTTGGAGAGCAGTCGCTTCAATTATCTTCCATTGCGATCTGGCGTCTCTTTCTTTCTCTGAGTGTGCATCATCTCCTGTCTCTAGTCTCCGTCGTCCTTATCTGGAGTAAGAATTACCCATGCTTATGCCTCAGAGCAGTCTTTGTGGGTTAACGCCAATTACAGGCCACACTACAATTTAGTCAGGGTGGATGCTATCAGAGAAGCTGGGGCACGTTCAGGTTTCTATTTTTAATTTGTTTTGCATTGGTTGGTGCTCAATATGACATCTTCTTAGGTAGTCAACATTAGATTGTGAAACTGGGGCACATTCAGGTTTCTAATTTTAATTTGTTTTGCATTGGTTAGTACTCAATATGACATTTTCTTAGGTAGTCAACATTAGATTAGATTGGTTATTAGATTGTGACTTTTTTTGGTCAGTAAGAGGTTAATATTATTAAGATAAGTTATATTACGTCTTTGGACTATTAGGCCATTTGTGTTTTTACACATTGTCACTGGCATAACTGGATTTTTATTATTATTTAAGCTCACCTCTCTATTTTAGATATAGCTGATGCTTTTATCCAAGGCAACTTTCCATAAAGGACACAAGCTACAGTTAACACAAATCAAGCTATGGTTGATTTCCAATTGACACATGTAATAAATGTAATAAAAGCATGTGCAGTTGCTACTGTTAGATCATAAAATAATGTATGTTTCTCACCGTAACTCCAACATTGGTGGGCTCTTTTCCCTCTATCAGCTGGTGAATAGACTTAAGGGCTTCCTCTTTGCTTTGTCCCTTGAACCTTTTAGGGGCTAGCTCTTCCAGCGCCTTCTGAAACTCCTCATAGGTGATAACTCTTGATGTTTTTGCTCTACGAAAAAAAAGACAAGTAGTCACAAATATATTCCTTCCTCCACACACACACACACACACACACACTCCCCAACATAAAACAATAAAAAGTACCATATATAACAGGAATACAAAATGTATAGATAAAAGAAAGAGTAGATGTCCAAAGCAGTCTACTCACTTGACTTTTGAGAAGACAATGTCGACATCAGTGCTGGTGACGTTCTTGCCATCGATGACCTTGCAGTCTTTGCAGATCTTTGCCCAGTTCTTTCCGTTCATCTCCTTCCCAGTGGCTTTGGTGTCTCCATGGATGGCAAACTTCTTGAAGGAGGTCAGAAGCTGCTCCATGTCTGTGCTTTCGGCCATCCTAGAAACCCCTTCACACAAGCAAACAACAAACAAACATATAAACAAACACTGCAGACTACATTAGTTATCAGACTGATTTACTACAGCTGTTTGGGAGTTTTGAAAAGCAGTATATAAATCAATTATAATTGTTATTATTATTATTATCATCATCATCATCATCATTATCATTATTATTTTTGGGCTAGAAGTAGTCTGCTCTTCTGTCTTGCATAGTAGGAAGCCAGCCATTGACTCACAGAGCCAGCCATTGATATTGGAGTCTGGGACCAAAACTATGCTAATGCTAACTTGGAACGCATGTTAAGCCTCTGTCATTGATTGTTGCCTGGGTAGGTAATGTCTGGTGGTAAATCATTTGACTGCAGAGAAAGCCCAGAGATGATGGATGCCACGCAAATGACTGTTTATACACATTGTCACACACACACACTGCCTCCCCGCCATCCAGGAAGGATTTTTCATCGTGCTCATAATGAGGTAATATCACAGCTTCTCTCACTCACACGCACACACAGACGCACACGCACACACAGACACACACGCACACACACACACGCAAACATACACACTGCTATTATCTCAGTAATGATCTGCAAAATGTATTCTGACACACAAGGTGTATGGGAGGCCATGAGCGGCTGACAACATTAACACATTATTGGGATGAGAGGCCCTCCTCCTCTCCTCCCTGCAGCGCTGATTAGAGGGCAGCCGGGTGTCAGGCAGCCTCTTCATCATGGTGCTGTTTATTCACCACACAGAGAGGAGTCGCTGCTTAATGAAAGGGCCGGGCCCGCCACCATCATGTGAAAATTGCACAGCCTTGAGCAGTCTCGTCCTTCTCTCTCTCTCCTTTTCTCTCTATCTCTCACACTCGCTCTCTCTCTATTGCTTGCTGTCTCTCTCATTCCCATAGTAAAGTGTTGTGTGTGTGTGTGTGTGTGTGTGTGTGTGTGTGTCTGTGTGTGTGTGTGTGTGTGTCTGTGTGTCTGTGTACTGTAGCCCTGCATGTGAGACATGACCTCACCCTGTTTTTTTTTTCTTTTCTTTTTTTTTTTCCTGAGTCTTTTGCTTACACACGTGGTGGTGATGCAATCCCACAAAGACCACATTGCCGTGGCAACCAGGAATGCCCTCGCAGGCCCCTGTCAGCCCAGGGCTGTGTCTTGCTACTCAACTCAAACACCGTCCACCATCCACCGTCCCACCATCCACACGACTCCAGCGTGAGCGTCAGCCATCACTCTAGTGGCAAAAATCGGCAGCTCCGGTTCACCGTCAGGTGCAAGCTGGGAGGTGTGGCGTGAGGACGGCTTGATTGTCCCAGCAAAGTTCTCAGGGGATTTTGTTGTGGAATAGTTGATTGTGGGACCTCAGTCTGTTGGCAGAGAGAGGGGGATCCGCAGAGCACTGATGAGGACGCATTGTGCCAGTGGGTGGGCTTGGACTGGGCCCAGATGTGGTGGGAGGTCCACCCACGGCCATCTGCACTCATCTGCGTTCTCTTTTTCTTTTTCTCTTTTCTCTTTGTTTTTCTTTCTCACTCTGTCACTTGCTCTGTCTTTCACTCTAACTTTACTGTATACTGGATATTGTGTTGTTGGGATGTTAGGATTGAAATTTCTGTATTTCTTACTTTTTATGGCAATGGCTGTGTTACAAGCTCACATTAACAGTCAGTATCATCACAGTAACGATGTTATTGTGGTGGTGGTAGGGAATGACAGGAGAATAGATACTGTGCAGTTTATTTACCTAGCAAAAGTGGCAGTCTTTTGTAAAGTTTCTGTAAGAGTGAGACTAATGCCATGTGGATGAGAAGTGATGGACTCACTGGAATACCCAGCCCAGCCCTGAGCAGAGTAACCCAGCCCGCCCAAACACAAGCACCAGCATAAAGGGTACATTGTGAGCTTCAGCCTCCTCCTCCACCTCCCCCACCTCCTCCTCTTCTACTCCTCTCCTTCTCCTCCTACTGTTCGTGTTCCTCTCTTCACGCCTCTGACTTACACTTAGCATATTCCACAGGGTTTCACTTTTAATCCTGTGTATCCTGTTCATGTGGACCTGGAGTCACTCCAGTCTACTGCCACTCTGTCTCTTGAGTCTTGAGACCTAGTTTTAGACTAGGAGAACTCCAGGAGCAGATTGATTTGTACATAGTACAAGGAGGATCACATTGGTTTACTGAATCATTTGGTAATCTAGCCCTGCCATAGTCAAAAGAGATCACTTCACAGATTAATTCAAGGAAACTCCTGGTCAGACAGGCTATTTGTTGTGGGAAAGTTGAAATGAGAGTAAGACTCTTTTTTTGACTTGGAGTTGTTCAAGTTCAAGTTGTTCAGTCACACTGAATGAATTCGTTGAACAGATCTAATCAGTTCCAGTATCGCAGATGGCTAATGCTGCAATGTAATGGAGCTGAGCTCCGATGGTGCTCGGATGGCAAACAGTTTGTCATTGGGCAGACAGGCTGCTATTCTGGAAACTCTGCTGCTGGGTTTGGTGAACTTGGCTTGGCGATGCCTGCCATGGAGTGCCAGAGACAAACCAAAATCCCATTTGCTTGTGCCTGCAACATTGGTGGTTTAGGCTTAAACACGAACACTGACAATGGGGCTAAACTCGGACTAGTAAAGGGTGTGTGTGTGTGTGTGTGTGTGTGTGTGTGTGTGTGTGTGTGTGTGTACTTTAAGGGAGGAACCGTGTTGTCATACATGAGGTTTTATGCCCGAGGTTTGGCCAATGCCTTGATAGAAGTTCAGGGTTTCATCACCTATGGATGCATGTGCAAGTGTGCATGTTTAAAATGTCTGGGGACTTCTTGTAGCTATGCTGGACAGAAGTGAATGCTATTTCCAGTGCCTTGTGTTTCATCAGAACAGCTGTGCAGTGGCATAGATTACAGGAGATGTCAGGATTTCATAACAGGCTTTCAAAATCAAAATACTCTTGCGTTGCTTGAAAACAATGCACTATCCCCACCCTCTTACAAAGTAGCACTTTCACTTAATTTCAGTCCAACTGCAGTCTTCATGTGAATTAAGCAACTTAGAAATCAATGAGTTACGAAAACAAGGGGGGGGGAGAAGAAAAAAAAACGCCAACTTTTCCTGCTACAGCATGTTGTCTGTTTTGGTATAACACCTGTGATGGCACAGTTCCTGTTCTAGCACAAAAATAGACTTCCTTCCTGTACACACATATGTAATTCAAATTAATGTATAGCCAAAGGGTGCATCAGGTTGATGTTATTATATTATATTCGTAGAGTATTTTAAATATACAACATCTAAAGATGCTTACAATTAATACAATTTAATATACAGCATCTACAGTTGCTTACAATAAAGACAATAGATATAACTAGCAAATCTGCATAAACTGTTAGTATCGTCAAAACAAAAATTAGTGAATATTTTCAGTGTTCGCTTAGTAATTGAAAAAAAAATCAATCCTGAACAATCCTTAGCAGTACGCGAGTCATTTAGTCAAATCAATGACAATGCCTTACGACATACCAGCACACACCCTATGAAATTACATCAAGATGTGCAGCAGGAGCCCTCCACTTCCAATAGCACTTCACCTTTCACTGCATGCAAAAGCATTGATTGACAGCAGACAGAATAGGACAGCTCCGCACTGAATTATTGACGGTGTCACAAATGGCGATGGCTCTTGCAGGAATCACCCGTCCCGTCTCCAGCTTGGAGAGAGCATGTATTTGGGGCAAAACTCTAGCCTCTGAGGGTGACCGTGAAAAGGGGGGGAAACAAGAATCTGCAGATGCCCCTAAACTACACACTCACTGACTTTCTCACACACACACACATACACACGCGCATGCACACAAACACACATGCACACGCACGGTAAGGAAAGTTAAGCCCTGCTACTCTTACCTCTGCAGACTACCCTGGGCTGCTGCTGCTGCTGCTGCTGCTGCTGCGTCTGCGTCTACACACTGGTCCTGTGCTGCACCCGTCCTGTAAACTCCAGCACTCATATGAGCTTTAAAGGGCCGAGGGCTTGTTATCATCTGTTTACGCCTGTATCCATGGAGACATCCTGTTTAACATCAAGGGAGGGCAATAAAAGAGGGAGAGAGAAAGAGGGAGAGACTGAGAGTAAGAGAGAGGGAGAGAGAGAGAGTGAGAGACGACGAGGACAGAGAGAGACTGAGAGCAAGAGAGAGAGGAGAGTTCTCCCCCGACACAGCAAGTGACCAAGGTCATTTATCAGACGGTGGGAAGTAGCCCCCTTTTTCTCAGTGCCTCAGTGAGGGGCAGGGAGGGTGAGTCTTTAAACAAAAGCCCTAGGGTGGGGTAGTAGAGTGGGGGGGCGTTAGGAGGGGTTAGTTTGGGTGGGGTGGTGCCCCACCTCCAGCACAGCACCAACACCTGGCATACAGAGAGAGGGGGGTGCAGTCAAGCCCCTTCACTCCCTCATGCTGTTTGCGTGCAGTCAGGAACCCTCATACTCGGCTACACCACTTCAGCATACCTGGCCGTGGGTGTGGTGTCGGACTTCATATTTTAACACTGTCCGACTAGATTAGCAAGTGCGGCTGTGTGTCGACAGTGATGCATTGCATCTTGGTGAGTGAGGGTGCATGCTGCAGTCTGCAGGGAGCTAAGTCCTCAGGCATGACCAAGTGCAGTGTGTAATGCAGTATGTAGTCCATGCTGATGCTCTGTTTCATTGTATTATGCATTGACAGTAGGAACATTTACGAGGTCTGCAAAGATTTATAGCTGCAGATAGGAATAAAAATAACACATTAAAAAGCTGTCATGTCGCAGCTGTAAAAAGAGAAACAATAAATCTATGGAGAAACTTGGAAATGACATTAACTATAAAACTGAAGTAAACTAAAAAAAATTATTAAATACTGAAATAGTACAGAGTTTTTAGGTGGATACAGCAATTAAAAAGGAAATAACTCTCAATCCATAGTGAATAATTGAACGATTTCCTGCACTTAACTTTTTCTGTCAAGTACTTGAACTTTAAAAATAGAAGCCTCCCACTTCACTGGGTTAGTCCTCAAAGACTGAACAGATGTGCAGATTTGAAAAAAAAAACCTATCAGTTAAAATTCTGTTAGCTAAAATGCATGGTCAAGGATAGGGGTAGGGGTGCAGTTGTGTCAAGGTGATGTTTAGTTAACAATAAAATAAAGTAATATTTATATAATATATAATAAAATAACTTACAAGTAACCAACCAAAGTCTCTGTAGGCAAATATTACCCATCGAACTCATAAATAACCAAGACAAAATACATGTGGTGTCCATTCAAAGCCTGAATGCACAGTTGAATACCATCTGTTATCACCAAGTAAACTATCAGCAGTGGAGTCTGAAGTGTCTGAAGTGATCTTGGTGGCTGTATGTTTTGCTTGGGTGTGAAGGGAGCGGTCAGGCTTTCCAGTCTGTCTGCTCTCGCTTTCCGCTTCCCTGCCCACTCACCGGCACCCAGGCACCAGGCACCAGGCCCCAGTCTCCGTCATCCCGACCCTACCACCATCACCACCACACTGATCCTTTTTTCCAGGGTTTCCCCCCCCGCTCTGCCGTCCTGCTCTGTCCCCTGCACTCCCGCAGCACAGACTGCCAAGCACGAGACCGAGGAACAGACGCCCCCCTGCCAAATATGATCTAGTGCGGCATGATGTCACCAAGAACGGGAGAGAGAGAGAGAGATATATATTTTTAATTATCTCTGGTTCCAATTAGCGCCGCCCCGACCCTCCCACACCCCAGACCGACTCCTCTCTTCCCCAAACGCACACGGCTGTAAGAGTTCCCCTGAGTTAATGGTCTGTGATGTTATAAACAAAGCCTGAGTTTTGTGCTGGCTCATTGACTTCTTCTCCTCCTTTCAATCTCAACACATAAGATGCTTGGACGTTTTTTTTCTCCATTGTGTTTTGTGTGTGTGTGTGTGTGTGTGTCTGTGTCTTTTCTTTTTTTTCTTTTTGGCAAAGGAAATAGCTGTGTGTTCTCACCTCAGTGAATCATAACCTGGAGTCTAATTTACTGTCATTACAGAAGCGCAGGCAGAACAGTCATAAAGAGTTACTGATGAGAGCCATTAGGGGCCGCGGAGAGGGTGCCATGCTTCAGGCTGGTGTTTATTTGATTGGGACAAGAGCTCTCTCTAACCTGGCACTGCAATTGATGGCAACTTTTATGTCCAACCTTAGACTTTTATCTCTTGTTTTCATCTTTCTTCAACAGCTGTGGACTTCAAGGGGCTGTTACAGGCTGTGCTACAGGGTAGTAAAAAAAAAACCCAAGACTGTTGTTTACAGGTTCAGTGGCAACCTGAAGCACAGGCCTGCAGGAGTTTCTTTTGCCCGTGTCTTTTACAGTGTCAGTGTTATACCCCAGTAATGGTTACAAGGAACGTCCGTTGGGGAGATGGCTGGGCATCATCATACATCATCGCTGACATTTACACGCCACGTTTCTGCTTCTTCATGTTGCCAAGGAAAAGAGCAAACAATCCCCAATAGCAGTCATTCAGCTGTGCGCTGGCAGCTGTGTTGAGTGTTGGATTTAAAAGAAGTGTAACTGTAATGTCTCAGCCCTGGTGCATGCTACATGAACCTATGCACATGAGTACTCGCACCACTTTCTGCTATTCTAACAAACTGTCAGTGCATTGAAAACTGAAAAATTAATTGAAAACAAAGATGAAAAATAGGATAACTCTGTGCTTTTTGCAGTTCACGTCACTTAGTCTTTCTCATTTTTTCAAGCAGGTCTACCAACAGATTTTATTCCCATTTTCCTATTAGACTGTAATAACATGGCTACTTTGGGGACTTATCTAATTACAGTACTGGTCTTGGAAACCATGATAACAATGCTAATCTGTGGTGGAATGCATGGGTTTTGAAATGGTGCCAAGATTACATCCTTCCTTACGAGAGCACTGCCCTGACCTCGCGTGACTCGGGACAGTAGGAATCTATGCAGGGAGGATCGCATGTACAACAGTGACAGTATGCATGGGCTGTTATATCCCCCGTTTGCCCCATGATGTGCACGCACACATCCAAACAGCCAACAGACCCAGTGTTTGTTTTGTTGCCATTCAAAATAACAAGCTAATGGAGTAATCTCTCACAGACTTGGGTGCGCTTGCAGACTGCTCGTGTTTCAGGCGGCAGGGAAATTAATATATATGCAGTGACAGGCTGACACAAGAGCTGAAACTGCACACCACAAACAATTTGTGTGTGCATATGTGTGTGTGTGTGTGTGTGTGTGTGTTTGTGTGTATGCTGTGGGTGCTAGGGGACGGTAGTTGGGCAGGTTTGGGTTTGGAATGGCAGTGCGGATGCATATCGGCGGGAATGTTTGGGTGCCCACAAAGGGACCGAAGCTGTCTGCCTTGGGCGGGTTTTATATTACAGTCACGTTGTTATTTGGATTAGGCTAAAGCTGCCATGGCGGGAAGGCCTCATCCATTACACCAAAGGGATGTGAGATGACTTTTAGGAGGAAGCAATAAGACTACAAAATCTCATTGTAAAAGCCTGCCCATTCAGACATTTGGCAGAACAATAGATCGTTTACGTAAGTGTGGATGTTGTGTGGTTATATATGACCACCCACACACAATCACACACATACGCACACATGCACACACACACCTGCTCTTTCATACACAATGTCAAACACTCTTTAGACTTCATGATCTAACATCCTGAATTGTTCCTGTTAAATTCAGCTGCAGGGTTTTGGCCATGAAGCTAGATGGATTAATTTGTCATTGCAATCTCATTGTTAAGGAAGAAGCTTTCATCCAGCTCAAAATTGGTCTGCATAGCCTGTAAACACAAATTCATCTTCTGACCTGACTTCTAAAACTATTCGAGTAGATCCTGCAAAAATAAATGGCTCCAGAGCCAATTTGTCCATTTATTTTATTACAAATGCTTTCCCTGATGGATGCTTTGGACTTAAAATAGTTTTAAATGGAGCAGGTACACTTTATTACATTGCAATTTCATTTTTTTCTTATCTTCTTTGAATCGGTTTATTGTTTTCTGCCATGGCTGTGCACTACGACTGTTCATTGCAAAACCAGTTATTACACATGATAACCTTAACCCTAGGCAGACAGATTGTAGCCTATTCCAGGGAATGCTAGATGGGTGTTTGTCCCATCGCTCTGTTGTCACAACAGTTTGTTGCTAACGATAGCAGGAAAGCCAAAGAAGCTGAACAAAAATATGCTGACCTGATGTCTGTTTGAAGTCTAGCTAGTCTAACTAGATTAGCTATGCTGTTGTTGTCTTTTGATGCTTTTGGCCTTTGGCTCATTTATGTCAGACCGGTGTACATCACACATTTGATCTGCAGATAGGGGGTGGGGGGGTGGAGGTTTGTTTATCAGGTAGTCATAGTGACACAGGTGGCCATGCACATACTCATGTCAAAATATTAAAATTATTTAGGTGATTTGCATACACGGGAACATTCTACAGAAATGAAGTATCAATAGCTTCCCTGTCTTGATTTGCTTCTGGTGAAGCCAGCTGGCTTACTGTCAAGAGCTGCTTGGTTATATACTTACCCCAGAATAGCCAGTGGTCCGACTGGCTCAAAGAAGGCCATGGCATTGGCACGCTGTCAGAATGACCCTCTAGTGTGCCTGTGTTTGTGCGTTTGAAGAAGTGGTCCAATGTCACAACCATGTTTATGTACAAGGATATGGTGAACTCTTAATGGGCCTGAGGCATCTTTTGTGTTACTCATCTTCTCTTGTTTAGCCTTTCACTCAGCTCGTTTGAAAGAGCACCACTCTTAGCTCATTATTTGGTCATTTTGGGCCACTGATGAAGGAAAGGAGGGATATGGGGGCTGTTAGAGGAAACAGATGTCCAGCACCGTCTCTCTCCCCCCCCCCCCCCTCTCTTTCTCTCTTGTGAACAAAAGGTCTGAAGTCAGGGCCTGGACTTTCAACCCACCACCCACC
This sequence comes from Setipinna tenuifilis, assembly GCA_030347295.1. Lineage (NCBI taxonomy): Eukaryota > Metazoa > Chordata > Actinopteri > Clupeiformes > Engraulidae > Setipinna > Setipinna tenuifilis. The sequence continues at coordinate 21,603,653 of CM059280.1, read as the reverse complement.
AATACAACCAGGCCAGAGCACAGGGGCCAGGGGGAAAGGCTGGCCCATGGAAAAACACTTACAGTAGGCTGGGACTTCCCATGATGTCCCAAGCACAGTAGTCCTGTCCATGCCATTATGCTACAGGGAGCTAAGGGAGGGTGGGGGTTGAGTTGGGGTGGCGGTGGTGGTGGTGGGGAAGGTCAGAAAATGGCATCACGAGAGCGCTTTTGTTTGCTGCACTGTCGCCATGGCAACACAGACCATCCACCATCCCACTTCTTATTTATGTATTCTTTTTTTTCCCTTTTTTTTCTTCTTCTTTTTGAGACAGACAGTTGATGTTTCTAAGGTAACAGTGTAGCAAATAGAGGGGGGCTAATGTTGATAAGCGCTGCTATCTGACCGGGGCACGTGTGGCGTGAGAGCACTCCCCAAATGTTTTATGGCTTTCATAAAAGTGAACCTGTGCAGACCATGACCGCAGGCATACACAGCCATATGGACTCGAACATAAAAACATCTGGGGGAGAGGAGGAGGAACGGTATAGCACACGCCACATATTGTTCCAATTTTTGCGGATCCCGATTGCCATTTCTCAAGACCTGGATGACTAAAGGGTTGAACTCGCATGGTAACGGGATGAATGGAGGTCTTAACAGAACCTTAGCTCACGGGACCAGGCGCAAATATGGGCCGTGGACCAAAATACACCGAAGGGTTCAATGAAGGATAGCCTCAGTAGGGCCTAGTCACTAAGTAAGAGCAAAACAAAACACACATCGCCATGAATGAAGTTAAAGCTCTTCTTAAAGGATGCTGAGGCAGGAGGTTTTTCTTTTCATTGTGGTCTCACAGATGTTGCGCCCCTGTGTGATTTTTTTTAGTGAAAGGTGAAATTCAGCTCGACCATAATGACATGAGCAGTAGAACAAAAGTACATTTGCTGCGGGGACTGAGAATTCAGGCCGTTGCCGATTGGCAGCCATCCGTGTAATGTTCCTGGCATGGCCACACCAGATCAGGCACACAGGCATGGTAGGCATGCAGGACATGTGCAACTGTGGGCATTGGGGCTGAAATAACCACGATTGCTCTTAAGAAGCCACACACACTCGCACACATAAACACACAGACACACAAAAGCAGCCATGAGGGTGGTGTGGGGTGTCAGACCTGTCTCAGTTCTTCAACCACAGGCTCCGCTTTCAAAGGGCCCTTCGGATGTCGACATGTTGAGCCACATGCCTCCTCCCCAGAAGGCCCTCTGACTGACAGTGTTATGGTGGCGTGGTGTTTCGTTGCCACGGAAACCGCCCTCACCACTTGCACTCAACTCTCTCTCGCTCGCTCGCTCTCTCTCTCTTCCCAGCAGTTGCAGGGCGAGTGTGTGGTAGCCAGCTGAGGTGGGAAGGGACAGTGCCAGAGAAAACTGTCTGTCCCTACCAAACAATACACACTATAAACAGAAACCCTGCAACTGTCAGGGTGGAAGGAGAGAGGGGGGAGGGTAGGGGGGGGGAACATCCAGAAAAATGAGCCGGCCACAGCCCTACCGAGGGACCCCGTTGTGCCCCAAACTGAATACAGCCCTCATGGTCGTTATTAAACCAGGCCAGCATTTAAAGATGCGTGTGGTCAAGCTATCAAATGCATTTTATGGGAGCTCCATTACAAAGGCAGGGGCCTGGACCAGTGGTGATACTGTAAAGTGGTGTGTGTGTGTGTGTGTGTGTGTGTGTGTGTGTGTATGTATGTGAGAGCGAGAAAGAGGGGGCCTTTTTCTGTCGTCTCAGCAGGAAAGGGGACATGTTGGCCCCAAGGCCTCTCTGGCTTCTCTCTGGGCTGGAACTGCAGCCCTCTGCAGGCCAGGATGCCGCGACGCAACCCGTCAGAAGGAAGGGCAGTCATCATTAGCACTGCACATGAAGCATCCCACCATTAGGCTGATGGCAGGGACCTACTCAGCCACAGACTACATAATAAAGCTAATATAATGGCTTTTTGTTTTGCTTTGTCAGAAGATGTTGCGTCAGTAAGTTAGAGCAGAGGATCACTGGAACAGTGTTAGCCTGATTTCCATATATAGCAGTGCCAGGAATAAAAGAAATGACGTTGCTCTGCCAAAACGTTAATGCATTTGCTTACTTGCCTATGTATTATTTGCGTATTAAAAAGAACACCAGCCTGCTGTCTTGTAGGGAGCTGGCTGATCATGATGCTGTTTATGTTTTTTTTCTCTTCTGAAGAGCAAATTCTGCCGATTTCTCAACAGCACTGCTGTTTTTCTGCCTCTTCCTAGACGGTACATGGCCTACATGCAGTACTGCTAAGGAAAAATTACTTTTAATTGCATAGGCATAACATCCCATAACACACACACACACACACACTGCCAGTGCAGGTAACTTGACACAGGTACACAGGTATCCGTCTACCTTCCTAAAATGGCGTCACCCACTGCTGGGTGTTCACCGTGTATATCTTCTAATTAGCAGTGAGCCCAGTGCTTTAAGGTGCAAAGCCCAGCGTGAATGGTTCGTTTGTCTGTGGTCCATGTACACTGACTCCCCAGTTGTTTTGGAAGCTAAGCCCCTTGAGATCAGGTCAATGCAAGTGAGGACACACAAATGAGTGCAGGCCTTAGTTGCTGAGGAGCCGCTAATGCGCCCTTGCCTGGCTCGGAGGTATTTATGCGTGCGAGTGCCATTGCCATGGAGACGGCAGAGCAAGGCTAACGCACATGGGGAGAGAGAGGACGCTGCACTGCATGGCGCTGCATGGCTCTGCTTGCTTTGGCTTCGCTGTACATGTGTGAGTTTTTTTCAGAATGTCGATTCAGAAGAGGAGCCATCGCCTACGAAAAGGGCTGGTTATGGCTCACAAATTCAGCACTTAAATATTGAGGTACAGAGAGAAGCAGTGACTGAAGGAACAGAAACAAAGCACAAAGTGTGCAATGCTACACCAAGTTATGGTTTTATTGTTGGGTTTTGTGAGGAGTAAGAAAAGGGATGAGGTTCAAAGATGGAGATGTCAAAGGTAGAAATGGGTTAGATTTTCGTCGCTTTTCCTGGCGACCAATTTCTAAAATCAGCACTCCAGAGAGTGCTTGGTGTGACCCTTGAATGACTCCTGGCCTGGTTGTGAAGATAACCTGTTTAACTCTTCCATGTCCATTAAGATGAGAAACAGGTGATTTCAACCTCATAGGTTTCACTAATGACACACAAAAAAGCTTGTAAATGCAGATATGAAAAAACACTGATTGAAAAAAATGATTTAAGGTAGCATGGTAGTGTACAGAAAGAAACAAAAATCATTTAAAAAAAAGATTGTGCAGTATATCCTTTGGCATTCAACATTAAATATGAATAAATATTTAAAATAGCATAGTCATTGGGAAACTGAACTTGTGCAAAGCTACAGAATAGTAATAGTAAAATGTACAGCCCATAGGTGCCCATGAATATCTGTGATGTAGGAATGATTGTAGTGGTTAATTTCAATAAGACATGGTAGCACTGAGAAAGAGGCGTCAGCTGAAAACACCCAACACACTGCCACCCATCCTCCTGCCCTGTAGTGTTTGCATAGGAGCTGTCTGAGTGTTTACAGTTAAGTGCTACAGCTGGGACAGTCAGTGTTGTCCCCTCCGCCAGCTCGATCACCAGTAGCTGCCCTCATCCAGGGGGCAGGAAGTGGGTTTAGTCTGTCTTGTCTGTCTCTCCCCACAGTGGGTGAGGCAGGGGAGGGGTGAGTCTTTGCTAGGCCACGGGGGTCCCAGTCCTGGAGCCCGGGAGTCGCGGCTCGTCCAGGCTCCTCTTGCCACCCTGCTTGCGTTTGCTGCCCCCGTCCTCCATTTTGGGCAGGTGGCGCGGCCGTGGCATGGGCTCCCCGCTGCCTCTGGTCATGAACACTGAGGGCGGGTGCGTCGCCAGTTCGAGACGCTGCTCTGCCATCTGTTTGCGGGACGCTGCCGTCGCCTTCCTCTTGGTCCTGGGCTGAGGGGAGGGCGTGGTCTGAGTGCTGGAGACGGAGGTGGAGGGAAGCAGGGCATGCTGGAAGGACGTGGGCGGGGCGGTAGCGGTGGTGCTGCTGGAGGTGGAAGCCAGGGCGGCACTACCGAGTCTCGCCAAAGCCACGGGGATTTCCTCCAGCGACTCTGCGGAGTCAGAGTGATACTCAGCAGGGGGGCCTGCGGCCTGCACAGGGACCAGCGGGGGGAGCGACGCTCGCAGGGGGAATGCTGGGAAGGGAAGGCGCTGGTTCATGGAGGCTACCACTGTGGCTGCAGCTACGGAAGGCTCTACAGGAGAGGGGGGTGGCAGGGGAGAGTAGGAGCATAGGGCACAGGGCACAGGTGACTACGCTTTACACAAACACACATACAGATACTCACACACACACACAAACTGTCACACGTGTCCACCAAGGTATGCTACTAGGACACAATCAGTCAAGTAGATTATGAAGGCAAATAGTTACTCTGTTGTGCAAACACAACGCTCCAACACTGCCATGAACGTGGAGCTTGTCTAGTCACATATTTGTCCAAAGACAAAACAAATGACACAAGATAATGACAGCACTAGGCTACAAATTAGGTTAGAGCTAAAACATTTCTCTACAGACACAAAAGACTATGGTAACATACTACAATCACATCATAGGGAGCTTTCAAGAGAATAGCTGTACATTAGTGTTAAGCAAGGTGGAGTGCTAAAAGGGAACAAGGTTACCAAAACAGAATAAAACACTGTGAACACATCATTGACATATAAGCAAAGCTGACTGCATGTCAGCTGGGCGCTTATCGTGTAGCATGATAAAACTAAGAACACAAAGAAATGCCCTAGCGACAAGAAAGCAACAAAGTCCTTAAAGCATGCAGACACTAAACTGCAGGCTGCCTTTTATAGCACAGGCTACCTAAACAGTTGGCGTATGTTACTACAGGCTACTGGTATAACTACATGCTAGTTATGGATTAAAGGCGCCATTACCAAAGAATGAACATACTGGGAAACCTACTTTGAGCTAAAAGATGTCTAAGAGTAAATAAAAGAAAGATACATACCTACAGATTGTACATACCTAATACATACACACGTTTTATAATGACCAACATCTACACACATATGTGGTAATAGCCTGATTTTAAATGCTAATAAGGTCAAGTGCAAAAAAAATTAAAATTATATGTATATAAATATGCAAAGCCACACTCAGCGATGGCTTCTTTTCTAAATGCAACCGCCCAAGTGTCGTTCCCAACCCAGGTGTGTGTAGCACCCATTAGAGGCCCCAGGCTCACCCTGATCTCCCGAGCTGTGTGGCAGGACTCGGGAGGAGCTGCTGCCGCCATTCTCAGAGGACCGGTCGTTGATCACCTCGGCCGGGATCTTGCGCACCTTCTTCTTTTTCTTCTGCATGACACACAGTGATCAACGGGGCCTCATAAAAAAAGCCATTCAGGACAACCTCCATGTTCAAGAGCTCCCACAAACTAAACATTTTAACCCCCCATTAGACATTACCTCAGCAGTTTAAAAGTACTTAGCAAAGATAAATGTCAGCTACATTAGCCTTTAGGGGGGAAATGTGCTCACATTGGTTGCGGTGGCTTTTATCTTGCACTTTGAAGTGTGGTGAGGACCTAGTAACTTTGAGGTTGACTGAGGTTATATGGTTAAAAAATATGGAAGAGGTAGATTAAATGCATAACATACCTGTTTGTGGGGACGAGGGGGTTGTTTGTGCTCTATAGCATCGGGGGGTAGGGACTCGATGTCCACCATCCGACTGGGTGAACTCCTCACCCGCCCGTTGCCATAGTACCTATTACACAAATGGGGTAAATAAAATGATTTGATATGAGGCTCTGAGCTTTAATGTTACACTTCAAAGCAAATCTTTGGAGTAGCGCCATTTTTTCATTTGCATTTCTTCGCATGTCTACGTGGGCTATCAGATGAATCAAGGTCATTCAGTAATTGTACATTAGCATTTCAATGATTGCTAGAGAACATGTTCTCTTTAGATCGTAATGGCGTGAGCATTCACTGTTGTGATTATTCTCATCCTTGGTAAACCTGCTACAGTTGCAGAATTAACTTTTTGTGCCACAGAACCTCGACTAGTTGAGAAGTGAGGCTCGAAACACTATGTACAACAGTACTCACCACCACTACACACTAGCATTTCCTAAAGCTGTCTTAGCGGTGTGACAAGCTCACCAGTAGTTGTTACTAAAGAAATAAACCAAAATTGTCATGGAAAACAATTAATTCAAGTGCACTATGTCTGGCTTCTTTTGTTTTTTTGCTTTGTTTTCTGTTTTTTAAATTCACTTTTTGAAATTTAAGGCCCTCCATTCCATGCGCCCTGCAGTCATTTTCCAGACATGCTTTCACAGATGTCACAGATTCCCACCTCACATGGGAGCACATTGATGATCTACTACTTCAGTTTTTTCTTAGCAGTGCCTGTGAGGTTAGCCATACTGTCTGGCTATGGTTACTTGGCTGTAACTGAAACTAGGCAGGGATTGAATGATTAACACCGTGTGTGATTTAATGCAACACGTATCTGATCCCACTGCAATATGTATAAGTGAGAGTGTCATCGTATGCATGCTCCTCTTAAAGTCAGGAGGGCACACACCCCATAAGCCAAAGTCAAACATCTGCATTCTGCACATATTAGTCTATTCAAATCGGCATATTGTGTGTGCACATGACCTTTCACTCCAAGGTCAAACACGACAACAGAGTGTTTTCCTTAATGGCATGAAAGTCATGGGAAAAGAATTTCGCCCTTTGCACATTTTGTTGTTGCAAAGAAAACAGTCTCCATGACAACAGTGAACAAGCCTGTTTTGTCATTGGCGTTATGAAATTACAGTTAATGCTGATTGTGGCAGATGATTCCCTTTGAAACATGTGCAAGCAGGACTAGGGGAGGACTGCAGGCACGGCCACTGAACTGCAGACCAACCCCAAATTATGAGCTTAAATTTATCTGGCACACTTTTGAGGTGTAAAGACCACTTCCAACCACCGATCACTAAATATATATTGTCCTGGGGTGATGTTTGCCTTGTAAACCTTTTCTGTGAAGCTCGTATTGTAAATAAAAACCCACAAGCCATAAATTTCAGGGGGTTTCCTCCACAAAAAGAATGAAAAAAAAAAATACTCATAAGACCCTTCAACACTGGCAAAAAAAACACTGTCTGGCTCTACCCAGCCACAATGATGCTCATAGTCCCTTTTCATAGACTATGGCTGGTGTTTCAGTGCTACGCTTTTAATGGCCACATAAAATGCCTTTAATTTCCATCCTTTACTTTCTACCAGTGTTTGGGGTTCTTTCATATGACCTATCACACATACCCTAATACCATAATTGCCCAATTCAGGTTAATACACGTATTCATTTTTTAAGAGCATATAAAAATGAGCCTCGTCTTAAAAGTCATTCACTCCCTCCCTTGGAAAGGTATGGATGGTTCGGTTAAGTTTACCACTTGTGCTTGTTTTAGGGCAAGTACACTAACTGAAAACCATTCCCCGTCTGTGCATGTTGTTGTCTCTGAGTGATGAACTGATGGAGTGTTGGGGTGAATTGGGGTCTTACTCTGTGGCTCCTTCTCGAGACGACATAGTGGTAGGGTCCTCCACATCCATCTCAGGATTTGTGTACCCAAGTGTCCCCGAGTAACTCATATCCTGTCAGATCGATGGAAAATAACAACCAAGTTAGTAGGCTTTATGCTACAGCAGTCATGTTGTCAATGTGTATGATGGGGGAAATAACCATCTCCCATATATAACTTTTCTGAGCTGTCTGTAAAGGCCTCATTAGAATGTCATATTAAACTACAGCCCTTGTAGTGTGGAGATTTTTTTTTGCCATGAAAGAAACACAAAACAAGTTCACCTATTGGTAACTATGCAGACCTTCAAGTATGCAGACCTATTGTTTTTAGTCATGTATCAGAAGGATGGTACTGCTTTCATGACTAGTCAAAGTTGAGTAGTCCAGCTGACCAATCAGAGCTCACTGGAGGACAGAGTCTTAAAAGAGATGTGTCGTATACAAGAGATTATGTATTTTGGAGCACAGAAGCATGTTTCTCTATTTTAGTAGACTCCCAAAATTGAAAATTATTATAAAACCGGGAGAATAAGCGTATGAGGTCTACTTTAAATTAAACCCAATGTTTTTCGCAGATGTGATTTCCCCAGGAGGCCGAGGGGTTTGTGACTGAATAATTGCATAACATGGAGCGACGAGATTATGAAGGTCCATTAGGCCCGCCTCATGTTCCATTCACGACTGATGACCCCTCTACACAGCAGGAACACCCACTGCCACAGGTCTAATAAATAACAATCTGCCCATTTCAGCATCCATTTAAGAGCCAAATAGTAAAATGAAAAGTGTACCTGACTGTGCATATTGTAGTGTTCGAATCACGGGGGGCGGGGGGGCTCTTACACCGAGGTAAAAACAACTTTATGTAACTGCGCCGCCCCGCATTGACTAATGCCCAGCAGAATTCATAATGGTATTAATAACAAGGTCTGTGACACTTTCCAGACTGATTTTAATGTCTGCTGCCATTTTTATTGATTCAGTCAGGGGTGGAGTTGTTCCAGATGCTGAGCAGTATGTGCTAAGCTCAACTAATGGGGCTAAGAGTGTGGTTTGTGTTAACGCGGGGCTTTCTGCAGCGCTCCCCCGAGACCTGAGGTGCTCTTTTAACATGGCCACCAGCCCTGCGGTGGAACGGCATCTCAGCGCCTTTTCAGGCCCGCGGGCTCATTTCCAAACACAGGTGGGTCCGCCAGTCGGAATGGCATTTTGTCACGAGTGGCCCGTGCCAAGCCCAACACAGAGTTACCATGGCTACCCTCACATGCTGCAGAGTGAGAGAGAGCGAGACAGAGAGGGAGAGAGAGACAGAGAGAGAGAGGACCCAGGACTAATGGCCAAGAAGGCAATGGGCGTGTGTTTGTGTGTGTATGTTTATGCACTCTTTCGCATGACTTTGTTAAGCCTCTTAGGCCTATACTTTCCAAAGAATATCGCAGATGTATGTAATAATAAGGGGCTGGAGACTCCTTGTGTTGAGCCTGGGTCAACTCAGCACCCAGGCCTACCCACTGCCAGCCAAGAACAACAAGCAGCGCTTGAGGCACTGTGAGGTCAGGCGCATACAAACAGTTAGTGCTTCACTGCTATTACTAACAAACACAGGCAAGGCGAGAATGCTGAGCTCCAAACTCACACACTGGCAGACAAACACACATGCTGCGTACACACATGCAGATACACACAAAAAATGCTCTGGCATTTTTCTCGGAGACCTGTCAAAATCTGGAAGTGCAGAAAGGCTTTAGCTGCATTATGTAAGTACTGTGACGTGCAAAAAGACTGCACTGCCTTCTGGTATTTCATAGAAATCTGTCTGCCATAGGTTGCTATCTGAGCAGTCCTTTAGCCAACTTGTCATAGCTCTAAGCTTTTCAAAAAAACGTAAGACATTTCACATTTTGACTGTTCCATCCACTTAAATAGTGTATATTTCATTTATTTTGTTAAAAAAAGGTGGGAACGTTTTTTCACAGGACTAGGTTCTAAGTTCCGTCAACACACTGTTGCTGCTCATGTTCGGAACACTTGGAATGCGCCAGCGTGCGCCAGACATTGTCTTTGGAATGGACTCTCCTCTTAGAATGGAAGTGACCTCATGGTCCTCACTGACAAGACTTTCCCATGCTCGCTGCTCTCCCACACTCTGACGCAACCCACCCCCCCCCAACCCCAATCTCATCCCCTATCCACCCACCGCCCCTGTTCCTTGGGGAGGTCTGTGAGGAGGAGACCTTGGTGTGGTCTGGTGTGGGGTGGGGTGGAGTGGAGTGGTGCTAATTAAGGAGCAGCACTCCTATTGGTGTGTGCTTGTTACAGCTTTGCCACTTCGTCATGGTGGGTCACCATGGCAGCTCACCATGACAGCTTCGCAGCTTTGGTGGCTCTCTCTCTCTCTCTCTCTCTACAGCACCCCTTTGTGGCCTGACTCATGGACCAAATTAGCAACCCAGTCTCCAGGGCTAACCGTTTTGTTTTTAAACCCTTTGGCGCACCAAACACGGTGGACAGGAAGACAGGAAGACAGACAACCTTGAAAGTGGAAAGGCAGATAGAATCTTACAGAAATAGACTCTAAAGATTCTAACATTAAATTGATGAATATAGATTTTACCTTCATTATGTTCATCTGTGGCGGCCCTGAGTCATTGACAGAGCAGGCTTTGTTTGAGTCTGTTGCCTCCTGACGATGCCGCTGACGCACAATGTATTCATATGTGCTGAGCCTATTCCACACTGTGGGCAAGAAACAGAATTGAGAACAGCACGACAACCTCATGCCACTGACTTTTCAAATACATCTGACATTTGTAAGAGGGGCCCTGGTTTTGACAGCCTTCTGTTACTGCATTGTGAATGGATTAACAAGTTGTTGTGACACTGAGAGGACGGTCAAAAATACAAGTGCAAATTGGCATATGCAAGTGTCATTTCAAGACCAGCACTTCGTATGCCCCCTAGTGGCTGTAAACGTCACTGCAGGCTTCATTCACACTGCCAATAGGCATCTCTGTTCTCATGGCAACCCATAAAATATGACTGCAACACTGAGGCATGAAACAAACAGTTCCTGGTCTCAATCACATGGCGCATCATGGTCACATATGTCACAGAGGAATAAATTAACACTCTGACAAGGGCACAAGAAAATAATGAATGGAAACAGACTATTGTATACAGACATTCAACAGGCTGAGAAGATTTTGTGTGCATATGAACCACCGTCATGTGAAGCAGATAATAATTTGCAAAATTAAAGTAAAAGAGAATGCTTAATAAGATGAACTAGCGCTCTTAAACTGCTGAACCGTTATAAAATGTGTGGTCATACAGATAATTATTCTATTAACAGCCAGAGAAACAGAACAGAGTGTCCTTAGAGAAAGAGCTATGTCTAGTTATTGAAAGCTGACATTTGGGAGAATATGGCTTGGGGAAATGAGGCATTCCAGTTTCAGTCTTCCTGTGGCCATAGCAACAGGACAAGGAACATAGCTGGACAGCAACAGTGCTCTCCTGACTACGCCTCTTGGATTTCCTGTTCTTACCAAGTCACCAATCAGGGAGAAAACGTTGTACAAACACACACATAAAGCTAATGACACTCTGTGTACGTCGGCCAACAGCTATGATTCCACTTTTAGTGCATTTGCTCAAGTTACATTCTGAAATAGGCACCACCCTAAACTGCTATCTTACAGTCAATGCTGTTCAGTGCAGCCTCAAAGTTTCGGTTAACATTAAGCTGAGTAATGGCATACTATTTAGTCTCGTCACTAAGACAGATATAGTTGTAGTTTTTCATTCTCTCGGGCTAGATTACACACATAAATACAGACTTAAATTACATTTTTGCAAGACAACATGGCCCTTGAGGTATTTCAATCCATAGGAGGCAATTTTGTACTAATTAAACTGTTAAACAGGCAATTAGCACCCCGTTATTAATGATTCACAAGTGTGAGGATGCTGGTGTGAAGAGAGGGGAGGGAGAAGTTTGAGAGGAAGGGGAAGGGCTCACTGAGGTAGATGTGGAAACAGAGCAGATGTCCCAGGAGCAGGGCCGAGAGCAGGCCTAAGGCAACGGTGATGCCGGCCAGGGCGGGGATGGCCGGGCCCGCAGTGGACACAGGTGCCACGGGCAGGAACACGAACCACACCACTGACTCATTCTTCACTAGGGAGACACAAGGGGACAGGGTCAGCACAGAGGGAGAGGCAGAGGTGTAGATTGGGGGTGGAGATGGACTTAGCCATGAGCCAGAATCCCAAGTACAAGATACAAACATAACCACCAAAAATGCACCAGAATCACAAATGAAACATGGCACTATGCACGACCACATGGGAGGGTAGGCCTATTATATCAAATGTCAGTTGTAAAGTTCCAGTTTTAAACAGAGCGAATATAGTGTTCAGAGCAGAATTTGTAGGATATCCTAATTCCATTATGTAGCAACATTATGCAACTGTACACCACTACAATGCCTGTGCATCCATCTCCAGTTACATTTGTTTCTTGAAAAATGTAACAGATTAAAGTTTCATGTTGTGATGTAATTACATAACTCTATAAGAGGTGTGTACGCAATGTATACGCAAGACCACATAAGCATGCAGGACAGCTCAGACAACACCAATAGAGCTGCATTGTGTGTTCCATAGTGACACTAACCTTGGAAGTGTTTGTCTGAACGCAGTTTAGAGGGGTCCAAAAAGAATTCGATAAACACATAACTGGCAATGATTACCACCAAAGTGATTCCAGTCAGAGCCGATATTACACTGTTCAGGAAAAGCCTATAGGGAAAAAAGGAAAATCAAAGAATTACAAAAATATATTATTCTGAAATTGCAAAGGAATAAATCATAAAGTGCAGGGGAAATCAGTAGTAGATCAGCAGTAGACCCATGTTTTGACTTCAGGTCAAAACAAATGACAGTCCGGCGAGGACTCTTTAGTCTTCAGGGACAGTGTTGCCCTGGGGAACAGAGATGCATGGGTGCATGAAATTGCTCGATCAACAAGTTCTCCTCTGTTTCCTTTCCATTGGGCTCAGCAGCAGACATTAGGCTGGGCTACATGTGCAGCATGGGGACCGTGACAGACAGGCTCATCAGGACTCAACATGGAGGCAGGCTTCAGATATGGCCCAAAGACCCCAGCATGACAGCCAGACAGTATGGTAAGCACCCCCAAAAAAATCTGCTCAGGGTAAGCGATACCAGGGTATGCACTGACTGAGGGATAAAAAAGGTATTTAGGGAGACCTATCTTACACAGATTCAAGGCAGACCACCCACTGTAATTTCTACTTTGGAAGAAAGAAGGAAAAAACAGCTTTCAAAATACCATCTCCCTCAGGAATGGCCTAAGAAGCACTTCTGTTAGAGACGCAGTTTTTACGTTTTTGTGGCTGTGGTTTAAAAATAATTTTTTGCCTTTGTAGAGCTCTGTACAGGAGGGCTAATCAGATGAGCGATGACTCAGTCTGTTTAAGGCATTATGGGAAAAAAACATGTGCCTGACCCACTTGCGTACTGCAATATTTAAAAGGAAGAATATCCAGGGAAAGTAATTTGGGGATAAAGTACAAGTCAGTTACAAATAAACGTAATAGCTGCTGACATTGATATGTTGGTGAAATTCAATATTTATTTCAAATTCAAAAACTGACATAAAACAGCAGTTAGTCCAGCTGTCATTTAAGTAGGATGACGTAGAATAAGAGATTTTCATGAAAATGGCTGTTTCTTAACACATTTGGTGATGAAAGCTGTTGGCTGGTAAGTTCAGTGAAAATAAATCACTATTTGACAGATTTTTAATTATTTTTATATGGACTCACCAGTAATTTCTACTACCCACACAATTGTTCAGCCATCTGCAATGGTGGTCAAAGCTTGCCACACATTTGTTACAGGCACTGCAGTGTTTTGATTTTGGCCCTCTGGAAACAAGGAAATAAGAATTAATGAGAAACAGTGAAAGTGGCTGACAATACAAAATCGCCCTTTTGAAATTATAATGCAGAAGGATGTAGAAGAAAGAGGCTTACACGTCCACCTCACAGAGGTAGCAGTGACAGTTCTCAATGACATGAGCATGTTTTGTCCGATCAAACACCGGCACTGGACCCTTGTAGCTCTTGGCCCGGACATTGTAGTCAGCTGGGTCGATGGACACCGCAGCAAGGTGGACAAACAAGTGACAGACAAATGTGATCCCTGTGCACTGTGTTTTGTATTAAGGAGAAAACAGACTCAAGTGTAGCTCTGACTTTTCCAAGATACACTAAACATCATGTTAAGTCGCTGACGAGGGATAGACTGTTAGTTTTGCCCACATCAGAACCTTGTGTAAAGCACTATCAAGGATACAATGTATCCGGCTGGAATCCAGTAAGTGGGTAGCAGAGGGACGAACACCCCAAAACCTGTCACTGCGAAGTAGAGGTACAGGAGCCAGGCCAGAAGCTGGAAAGGGTGGGGCGGCCAGCTCCACCCGTTTGTGCGGGAGCAAAGAGGTATATCTCCTCGCCTGGGTTCTCCTTCAGTCACTGGGGCTGTCCGGTTAGGATTCTTGTTGCAGACGTCCATGAATATGGACTCTACTTTATGTCGAAAATTACACACAAAAACAGTTGCATAGGTTAGCTTTACATGCTTTAACCCTACCACCATCAACCTGTCATTCGTTATGTTTGGAGCAGGTGTGTGCGACCCATTCAAAATGAGTATAAAAACGAACGGTTGCATTTCGTGACTCACTGCTGCATTGCCAGCCATTAACAACATACAAACTGTCTCAACGATTTAGCTAGTTTACATGATTACAAAATATATTATTTTTAATAATTTAACGTTTTGTGCATATTACTTTTAAGAAGAAATATATTGCGCTTACCTTTCGGCGAGTGTTACGAGTATTTTTGAAGAATAAGCATGTCCAAGGCACTGATGAGAATGAACTGGCTAATCAGTCATGGTGTCAAACTGTTTTCGGTCACTCCCAGGAATTGTGACTTGGACGGTGTTGCGACTTACCGTTAACTTATTGTTAGGCCAACGAGGTGGTGGCTCTCTCAAACCAAATCTTAACATGTCTCACTGAGCTAGCTCTGACTCTCTTCTCGCAGTATAACTCCACCAACTAAATTGCTGCCCATGGATTTTGCACGTCTCCGCATAAGCAGAGTATTAACTTAGCTGCCGAGATGAATCCATGCTCTCCGAAGGGTTTTAGTCATGCACTCGTAACCAACCCACAATAGCTAGCACCCTCAACAACAGTATACCCGTTAACCAAGCATCGCTGGATGATTGAACTCTTCACACGTAGCGACTGGCTAATGACTTTCCTCCGGCTTTACAGTACCACACTCGTAGGCCCACGACAAAACGTATACAAACTATAAGAGTGGAAATAGTTGGTAAGCCTACGTTTGGCTAATTATCTGCCCTGAAGAAGAGAATGCTACGAAAGCTGGCTAGCGGCTATGTTGCATGTAATCAAAGACAATGCTATATGTCAGCGCTAAAACTCTTATTGATAGTGTTAACGCTTCTATTTCGCAAGTTGAGCTAACCCTTGCCAGTAGCCATCTGCAAAAACCCACCAGATCAGTGTCGCTGCTAATGTGCGTAAAGCTACTTTACCAAGCCCGGAGAGGATGCGATTATCCTAGCTAGCTCAGCACGGCACAGTGGCTACTCACTAGCATCACTACAGATTTCATCGAAACTAATAACCTGTCAAACGCACCTATCAAGCAAGCTGTAGACACGAACAACTGCTGATGAGACAGACCTCACACCGAGTACTCTACAGTGCGCATCCTGGTCATCATTAATGCAGCTCAGAGTTTCCAAAGGCACCATGTTAGTAAGGTCCTGCATTCATCCAAGTACGTAAGCTCTGGAGGGCGTATGTGAGTGGAATCAGTGGAAACTAGGACCTTCAGTGGATGTAACCAAGGCTGCCTTGTGTCTTAGTGGACCTTGGTTTCTTACAATGCCCAAATTCATTGGGGTAATTATTTCTCTTTGTGTGCTTCGTAATGAGAAGAGAAAACTTTCCCTTCTTAATCCCCTTTCATTTGGGTCCCATCAATAAGGACAACTGTCTGCATTCAACCCCTGTCCTCATTTAACCAGTTCACACTAGGTCTTTCCTACTTAAAACTCTCATTCGTGAATAGGCCACAAGAGGACATGAGCAGTCTACCTCTTGCAGTGGATTGCCCTAAGCCGTACCCTGTTCTCAAGGTATGTCACACAAGTTACAAGTGAATAAAGATTGTATTAAGCCAGGGGTGGCGAAACTACAGCCCGGGGCCAATTGCGGCCCGTTTCTCTCTTTCAAGTGGCCCACTATCAAGTCTAAAAATACAATGTAGTGTGGCCCTTTATTATATTCATCTAATATTACATGCACAGCACACATCATAGTTTCAGCATTTCAGCACAGGGATTTTGAACAACATTGGTATGGACACAGGTCTGTTTTTCATTGAAAAGATATTTTGCTCAGAAAAGATGCCCATCCATGTTACTGTTATGTTTTGTCGAAAGTAACATTTAGCACTATAGCATCATGTATATTTTTTTTACAAGGAACGATGGTTTTCTAATCTAAAGCGTAGTCCATCTTTAACTTGTAACTGATTGAAAACTGGTGCTCCTAATGTTGCATTGGCCCCTGGCAGCTTACATTTTTCAGGATGTGGTCCACAAACACAAAAGTTTGGCCACCCGTGTATTAAGCGTTAAATAGATGCTAACCCACCACCTCATGACCCGTTATCTCAAAATCACACCGCATTGATCCGTAAGTCACAGTGTAGTTTTTAGGTTGCAAAAGACAAAGAAATGCATAGTAAAACACCGCACACAGCTGTGATGAGCTCAACACTGCAACTGTACTTGAAAGTTAATTTTATTGTAGAAACATAGGTAAAATGCAATAGTAATAGTGCTTTGCAAAAAAATAGTGCTTTGAAAAATGACATAAATCGAGACATGATGTATTTTGAGGCATAAAATGCTTAGCTAAGCAGCTGTGCCATAGGGACATCCCACTGCCACTCTCACAAATGCACTTGCCTTGGTCAAGTTTGGTTTTGTCTTTAGCTTAACATTCTTTCATTGTTTGTTATCTTGGATGTCATGGAGACACTTCTAACGTCAAATTGTGTGCAGTGTACCTTAACCAATGTGTCCTTAAAACCATTTGGCCTCACATAAGCAGAAGTTAATGAGTTACGAAAGCCACGTCATGTGTTTTTCTGTCACTGCCATCTCACGTTGTACCTGTGGCTATTGTTTGGAAGTCTGGAATAACAGTCAGTTAAGAAGCATTTTTTGTGCCAGACATTGGCATGTATATATCAGAGAGTTTTAGGGAGCAGTTTAGGTGATGACTTCAACACATGATTTAATCACACGTATACACACACTGGCAGGTACATAAGTAGTGTTAGTTGCCAACTCTACATAATAAAAGTCCTCTCAGTGTTCCCAGAGGTGAATAAACCAATCACAAGGTAAATATAAAACAATTCTTTCTGTCATCATTATCTACATTTTTTCAATACAATATCAGTGGATTGGTGTATTTGCTGCTATAATAAGCATATATGTCACGACACTTTACGGAATTCAGCTTGGAATGATCCCACTAGGCCACAAGGAACACCTCCCTCTGTCTTTTCTTGATATCTGTTTTTAAATAGGAGAAAAAACTGAAGCAGAACCACAGCCCTTCTTATGCAGCACAGGGGGTGGAATGCTACATGCTTGAGAGGGAAGGGTGTGTATAGGGATGTGTAGGTACATGTATCAAGATAAAGATTATGCATCATGCACCAATACATAATACATCTCTGAAAAGCAGCAGCATGCATTATATATGGGATTAGTGGAGAAGGAAAAGGAGGGTGTGCAGGCAAGAGGCAGCCAGATAGATGTGTAGCAGTGCGGAGAAAGAGCAGATGCATGCCAGGGAAAGGGGCAGTCGTGGTAAAGGGCGATTGTCAGTAGAGGAAGAGGTGGCATTACTGCTGGTGCATAGCAATCAGGTGGACGCAGGCAGTGAAGTAAGTACAGCACAATAGCAGACTAAACAGATGGACGTGGGCTGCATGGTGGCGTTGCGTCAAAATCAAGGCTTTTGTCACAGATATACAAGAAAAAACAACATTACAAAATAATCCCAGCATTGAGCACAACAGACTTTATAAACATTATGTAATAAAAGTGCCCACCGTTGTGTCATATGCATAATTAAAGACACAATCTCTACTGTGACAGCACTGCCTTTATCACAGTTGCAGTAATCTTTTAACACGCCTCAACAATGTGTGCTTTAAGATTAAAAAAAGCTCTGAATTTCAAACATGTACACGTGACTTTAAAGAACAATAACTTGAACTATCTCCACTTTAGCCAGTCAAATGAGTTACCTGCAACAAATAGAAAATATTAGTGGGTCCAGGCTAATGGGACACCGTGTAGATGCAGAGTGAAACATGCGGTGAAATGATGGTTATTATGCATATTATGATGACAATGATGATGAAAGTAAGTGAGATTGATAGAAAGAATGAACTACATAACAATATGGCAACCCCGTGATGTTGCCATGTCCTTTGCAAATAAAATAAAGCCCCTTCACAGTTCCAAATACATTTTATAGCTTACTTACCGAGGTCCTTGTAAACAATTAAACGTGTAGGTACATGCCGTCTCTGCAGTGTGTTGTTACACTGTAACTGAGCAACAACAGTCATTATAAAATAGTGTGACGTATTTTTGGTGCATGTGTGTGTAAATATTTGCGCACTGCTACTATGCCTGTTTGTCACGTTTGCCAGACACTGCATGTGTGAGTGTTTTTTACTGTAAATCGTAAATGTCTGCATAAATCAGCGTTGCTCTCAAATTAATTTATTGATTTAATATAGAGACACGCATGCCCACATCCAGATGCAAAATGTCCACATTCAGAAATGGTGATAAAAGATATCCAAATGCCTGTTGAAATGCTGTCAAGATATTGGCAATTTTACCTTTGCATGTTTCACTAGGTGGCGCTGCACTGTAAATGAGCTATCTCCAGGGACCTTCTTGTGACCAGCATACCACAAATATGTCAATATCTTGGGCACAGTTGAGGAGTTACGTGCTCTTATTCAGAGACTACCTACAGCTGACAATAGGCAGGTTGGCTAGACTGACTTGAATGTGAAATTCAATGTAGCATCACAGGCAGTATAGGTGGGCCTAGGCTAGCAAAACGCTTTCGGCCTCCAAATATTGCGATAACAGGATGAATGTCCTTGGCATAGTTAATTTTTTTTACTTTTAGTGTATTACTATTATTATAGTGGAAGCCTAAATAAAGAAAAACAGATTTACAAGTAACTTACAAGCAACTGACCAGGGGGATAGGACTGAGATAATAATTGAAAATAGTTGACAAGTTCTACTACATTTATCAGAGATTACACTTTCACTGCCAAAAAGCTAGACATTTATTGATCCAACGCTGAAAAATCGTCATTTCCAGGGAGACCCAGCCTCACTGGGAGTGAATGGAGAGGGCGGTCTGAATTGTTTCGTGTTTCCAAGAGGAGGCTCTGTGTAGTGTTTGGAGAAACTGTTAAAGTGGCCGGACTTTTTTTTTTGATTGCCAGCTTAAAAAAATAGGGAGGTAGCGGTGGATTTCATGCTCAGTCCAATGCAGATTTGTGATTAAGGAAGTCGTGAGAAATCGTAGTTCTTATTGCTTGCCATTTACTAGTTTCTTTGTATATAAATTTGTAAAAAAAAAAGTGTAAATATGGTGTATTAAGTTTGCCGATTTTCAACTCAGTTTGAAAAGTTTGTTTATTTGAGACTGTATTGGGGGAAAACTAGCCATTTAGCAAAAATAGATTTTGGCAAAGCCATTTGTTAGTCTTCTTTATCAGGGGACTGAGGAAGATCCCACTGGTGGATCGAAACGTTGCCTTTTATTAAATGAAATAAAGTATTGTTTTTATGGAGCTCATGCCCAGTGTGCAGACCACTCCTTGACACACGTACTGCTATTGTCTAGCACCTGGATTACTGCCTTTGTGGATGTGCACGCCGTACCCCAACTTCCAAGTCTTCTTTATCAGAAAATCTGAATTAAAGAACAGGGCAGACCAATGCCTACCACTGATTTAGTTAAAAAGGTAGGGGAAAATGGACATTCTTTTCAGCTCTCCCAGTAGCCTACCACAAGGTTAATTGGCCAAGTTTAAGTACAGCTGTAACACATTGGGCCAAAGCCAACTTAGCAACCTTGCTCTGCTTGCCATCGAGAGTCTCTAGAGAAGACTCCCAGCTGGTATGAAAGCATAACACAAATTTCTAGAGAAAGAAAAGAGGGCAGTTTGTTTTTTTTAATAAATGGATTTGGTGGTGGTTCTGTTGCAAAAAGCAACACAGGCCTTATTATTAACAATTTATAATACTAAACATAAACACAGTATGTCACAGAAGTGAGTACACCCCTAACATTTTTGTACTTTTTAAATTATATCTTTCCATGGGAGAAGTCTAAAGATACAATACTTTTCTACAACGTAAAGTAGGCAGTGTAAAGCTTATATAACAGTGCAAATTTGGTGTTCCCTCAAAATAACTCAACACACATCCATTAATGTCTAAACCACTGGCAACAAAAGTAAGTACACCCCTAAGTGAAAATGTCCAAATTGTGCCCAAAGTGTCAATATTTTGTGTGGCCACCATTATTTTCCAGCACGGCCTTAACTCTCTTGGGCAAGGAGTTCACTAGAGCGTCAGAAGTTGTCACTGGAATCCTCTTCCACTCCTACATAATACAGCATAATAGAATCACAGTTTAACAGTAACACATTTAAGAAGCTGTCATTTTGAGTACAATGTGCCTTTTTCACACACCTATACTCACACATGCAGGTGCTGGTCATAAAATTAGAATATAAAAATGTGGTTTATATTAGTAATTCCATTCCAAGTGAGACTTTTATATTATATTAATTCATTACACGCAGACTGATATATTTCAAATGTTTATTTAATTTTGATGATTATAACTGACAACTAATGAAAATCCCTAAATCAGTATCTCAGAAAATTAGAATATTACGACTGATACAAAAAAAGATTTCTAGAAATGTCAGCCAACTGAAAAGTCTGAACATGAAAAGTATGATCATGTACAGCACTCAATACTTAATACTTAATACTTAATACTCAATACCCTCCTTGTGCAAGGTGTCAGTGGTCTTTTGGACAACTGTCAGGTCAGCAGTCTTCCCCATTATTGTGTAGCCTACAGAATTAGATTGAGAGACCATTTAAAGGCCTAAGCAGGTGTTTTGAGTTAATTAGCTGATTAGAGTGTGTCACCAGGTCACTATTCTAATTTTTTAAAGCACAAAAACCAATTGACTGAACAACTTTCCTTATTTCTCACAACTGCTCACTCTTGTCAATACCTTAAACAATTTTACATAGTAAAACACAATTTGCAAAACTCACTGACTCCTCCATGCAAAACTCTAAACACATTCTCATTGTTAAAACACATTTTGCATTATTTAACACGTGATGTAAAATGGTAAACATTCTTCTCCACATTTAATCACAAATAGAGCACTAATGCCATACATTAAGCACAATGACTCAAACCTGAGTTTACTTCATTTCAAATGACCTGACACCACCGATGTAAGCCAATTGAGAGCCACCAGAAGGTTGCAGCTTGAAAATGACTGCCAATCAGAGTCAAAGAGGACAGAGAGTGAGGGACATAGCGAGGAAGAGGAGATAGTAGAAAAAATCACTCTTCCTCTTGCTTGTCCTCTAACCAAATTAGAGTCACCATTATAGATCACGTTCTCATCCATGGGTTGAAGACAATCTACGAAAATTCTTAGAGGCCATCGAATTGGCCTGTGACATAAGCCAGGAACAGTGTCAAGGATAGATATGACACGTCAGTGCATTCTTTTACTGTTACCTGGCAAGGGACATCATTGCTTGTGATATGGATGAGGTGCAGTGGCCTGACCCAACCCAAAGGCATGATAAAGCCCAGTGATCTCTTGTTCGCAGCACTGTATACAGCACTTGTAGTTTTCATTTGTACTGCATTCCCAAAATGTATATATAGTTTGAAGTATTTTAGCAAGTAATCCAATATACTACTTCATTTTAGTCTATGTACAGTACATATACATCCTGAATTTATTTGCCTATTTGCCATACCAGCCTGACACATGACAACGCATTAACCCTCCCTATGCAAGGACTGTCAATGGCAACCAATAGAGGGCAGTAGTGAGCTGCTTTAGTCCTGCCACCAACAACTCACAGGGCAGAGCATATGTACATGCCTAAAATTATTGTAACACAACCGTACCCAAAACTCACTCGATCGAATGGATGGGATGTCTTTTAAATTATTTTGGACTATTATTCTTTCATCCTGATATAGATGTTGCTTTTATATAACTAACCATTCAATACATTCACTGTTGTAGAGCAGTGATTATTAAACTGGGGTACAAGTACCCCTAGGCTTACCAGGATCAACTCTACACAAAAAAAATCTGTGAATGAGTTCCCTTCTTTTACTAGCATAAAGATTAAGTATACATACTACTATGTGGAAACAGATCTTCATTCAAGCTATCCCCTATACAACCCAATTGGTACTACATTATTATGTATAATATAATATGCACAATTTTTATGCGAAAATACTTACAGCAAGCTGGGGATGCTTGGTAGGACAGTGTATCTCAGGGGGTACAAAGCAGTTAAAAAGTTCGGGAACCACTGTAGAGTGCAAAATCACCATATACAATGGCCTTAATACACTTAGAATACAATAATAAAATAAAATCAAAATGACATTAAGTTAGATAAAACAAACAACAAGTATGATAAAGCTTAAATACATAAAAGTTGATGACAAACAAAATAAAACAATGCATAAATAATAAGGCCAGTTCGAATAAACATACTCCTGCCAGGCCACGTAGTTCCCATACCAGGTGATAATTCTGCCTATTTGGACACTCTTCACAGCTGAAGAGTAGAAGGTCTTTAACTTCTAGTAGATACTAGATACTTTAAATATCCACAGGTGTTAATGGTATGGTAGTATCTCTTATTTATTGATAACACTTTATTTATGGTTTCTTTTTTTAGTTTACCTACATGTAATATTATGTATACTTACACTGTACATGCCTAATTCTAACCCTAATCCTAACCCGACGGTACAGTGTAAATACATCATGCTACATATTGTTGCACCTTTTGTTACACGGTATCTAGTTTGTGTAACAGGGACAGTTAAATAAAGCGTAACTTATTTATTATTTATTAAGTTGTAAAGAAGCATTTTGGGTGTTGACAGTAGGCCTAAGGTTTGCAGTAAGGTGGCCCTGTCTCACTGATTGTATCATCTGATCTGCTACTCTGTTGTGTCCTAAATGCATAGAGGTTAAGTGAGCATGGTGTCATAATTGTGATGGTTTAATGGAAATAATATCTCAGTAAACAAAAAGGCCAAACGAGACAGATTTGACAGATGGTCACTGCAAATAAACATGGTTGAGGGAATACAACTGCATTCTACAGAAGAGTTTGGAGAAAAGACATAGGCCGAGACTTGCTGCTTTGCTGCCTTTACTGTCTAACAAGTCATGCACCTTAAGTAGGCATCAAGGTGCTTTTGAAGCCAGCATGTTATGCATTTGTTGATGCCTTTCTGCCACCAAACACTCTCCTCGGAGGCAGCGTTTTTTTTTCCATTTTGGACACAGCCACAATAAGTAGGTAGAGGTAAGATGTCAAATATGCATGTAGTAGTTAGTTATAATTACTGAATTATAGCTTCTGATGTTGTAGAGTAATGTTTTTACAGTATTCTGCAAATTCAGGGAAGGTCTTACTGTAAGGGAAATGACAAAGACAAGGGTATCAGCCTTATGCTCAAACAGAGACATAAAAACATTTATAAGCTCGCATTTGTGATGATAAAAAAAACCCTCCAGAAATAATATATTCAAATACACCGTGTTATGTATTTTAATAATTTAACTACACTTATGTATAACAGTCATTTAATGCTGCCAATCAAACCAGTGCCTATTCAACAATTCAGACCCCCCTTTAATACTTTATAGTTATTTAAATGTATTGTAAGGTTGTATGATGTGGTTAGTGCTGTGTAATAAAAAGTTATCACCAGAGGAGGGCAGCACTTAGCCATGGGAAAGTCCACAAGCCATAGTGGTAGACCTTTATACTGTCTATGCGTAGACCCTACATTCGTTAGACACTGATAGTGGGTCCAAACTAGATGGCTCGAATGAGGTGTAGTGAAATAAAGTTCCCTTACCTGACTAAAAGGTAAAGACTGTTCTTATCGGCCCTATATTATCCAAATATTTCCATGCTTGTTTATAGACAGTGTAATGTCAGTCAGTTCTGTGTTGTATATTTCTCGAACAGAGATCTGAAGACAGGACTACTGAGAGAGTTCAGGCCAGGTCACGTTTGTAGGCAGGCCACTTTCTCACTGGGGTTTCGTTGCATTTACGGCTATTGTTAGTATGGTATGTGAGAAAAGAGTAAACCTGAGTATTTATTTGTGTTTGTCAGTCCCCAGAGTGCAACAGCACTTTCTACTGACTCTAATAATGGTATGCCATATGTTTCCATTGCGAACAGTTGGTTACAGCATGAACAACTTTGCACAACTTTGTAATTGCTTTCATAAGACTTCCATAATAAACATTTGGACCTTATTGTATAGAAATATTGTTTTTTTGTAGTATTGCATTGTTGTCGAGGTGCTAAAGACCACCATCCTCCCAACAGCACACACACAAACACAGCCGCACACACACACAAACACACACAAACACACGTAGTTTTCCAGTAATTATATTTCCAGTGATTGTAAACCACATGGGATTGCAAGGGGCTTTTGAGGTTGGACATTTTTGCATATGTTTCCAGTCAGTGTTTCTGTTTTGTGTGTGTGTGTTTGTGTGTGTGTGTGTGTGTGTGTGTGTGTGTGTGTTCTCACTACGCTCTGTGGGGTGTGGTTTCAAATCGCTGTCTGTGTGTCTGTTTTAGAGCCGTGTTAAAAAAAGAGGGGGGAGACGGGGGATGTTCCGCTGCAACCTGTCACTCATAACTCAGTTTACTTCAGCTGTGGCCTCCCAAACGTTTCCTGCATTTTTTATTGCCGGCTCGTCATCCTCTGAGTGAAATCCCATACCGCTGCACCTAAGCTGACCACTAACGGACAAAACAACGACATCTTAGTGGGGCGCCAGGGAGCTCCGAATGAAACCAACTTGGAGCCTATCCATAAGCGTCTGTTAGGCATTCAGCTTTGACAGGGATGAGGTTGTTCCTGTAGAAATGTACCCATACCATGACTTTTTAAAATGGTGACTCGGCAGAGCAGCTCTCATCCAGATGGTTGCATCTGGATCATAACCTCCAACGGAAGACCGAGGAAGTGAGGGGAGAAAGAGAAAAGGGCAATGAAGGAACAAGTAAGGGCAATAGAGAGCAAGAGAGAGAGAGAGAGCAGCCTGTCATTGCTCTGTGATTAGTTAATCAAACAGTGTTGTTACGCTCTGTGAAACTCCCACGCATGGCAAGGGCCCCGTGGCCTCACAAGGCACCTGTGTCCGCCCACGCCCCAAGACAAACTGCAGCCACAGATACTTGGACTCTGTTCACGTTATTGGGTCAGATAAGGAGACGTCCCTGAAACTATTTGCAGCAGAGGAAGTGCTTATTAATGAGGTGTGATATACAGCAACTCTGGGTTTTTTTAGAAGGTGGGGAGGGGGTTGTTTGTGTGTGTGTGTAAGTGGAGGATAACTCTTGGATGCTGCAGGCTGCAGCACCAAGCCGTTATTTATCCTGGAACATGGACTCCAGCCTTGTCCTCTGAACGCTCTCCAGCATTATTTGGTACGAGTCTCACAAGCGCACTTCACAGGGTTTGTTTAAGGAGCTCAGTCATGGATGGGGTTGGCCCTGTGTTGCACTCTCTCTGCAGAAGACGACTTAATTAAAGGAGCCTTCTTCATACAGTTGCTGGAAACTCAAGGCTGCCACATTAACCGGGCGGATGTGAATTTCCTTTGGCAGAGGTGTGTTTGTCAGAGTGCACTCGCTCTCCTAGCGGCCAGGGAGTTCATAGGAGGTAATTCCCTCGTGTTCGTGTTTGGATTCCCAAGGCCGCACGCACAACGGGGCAAGCAGCCTGTTTAAGACCACAAAGCTACTGCAGCCAAAGGCATGAGTGAATGAACGAGTCAATGAAAATGTCTGCATGATATAAGATAATAAAAAAAAATGGCTCACGACACAGGTAAACGACAGACGCCGTTATCTGAGATCGTATACGTTGCATAATGCCCCCGTGCCGACACTGATCGTCTCTTCCTTTCTGGCGCCAGTCCGAGCTCTATGTGTTGCGGAGCAATGTGGATTAAACATAGAGCTGCTGTCCTCAGCAGGAGGAGCGTCCAGCCTGTTGTGCAGCTGGCAAGCGCGCATGCCTGGGACTCGTGTTGGGCCCCTGGCAAGCACCGCTCCTTGGCCTGATATATTTAGATTTTGGAGCAGAACAAAACGTGAAGTGCTCCGCACGGGTACATAATGGCTCCCCTTTCCACAACTGAATGTGACAGCTGGGTGTATAGTTTTATTGCCGTGCGAGATTGGCGGCCGCAGCCCTGAAGACGCTGGTGGCCCCAAGAGCGAGCGCAGCCCGGATTTTATTTGCCAAGCTTGTCACGGTGCGCTCGTGCTTTCATTTTTGACCCGGCTGCTCACGACTCGGCCATAATGACTGGCGCCGGTCCACGCATTCACATGCTCCGCGTTTGCACATTTGGCCAAATCTCCCGCTACTAACAGCAAGGGCGGGTTATTTCAGGATAGATTATCCTCATCATTAATGCTGAAAAAAGTGTACACAACAATCTGTATGGACAGCTGTGATGACATTTTGGCCTTTTTCCACAACATGGGCAACATGTCTAACTGAAAATGCAAACAGTCATGCATTTCCTCTCCAGCCATACCACAGTGCACAACAATCACAGCGATCTTTGAGGCCTTCCATGCTTCTACACTGAATATTTTTCGCTCTTTGTTTTTGTTATGTTTTCATCTGCCAGTACAGTACTTCAGATGATCACATTCACCATTAGAATTGAGATGTTAATGATGGGTGCAGCATTTTATCTTCAAGTGTTGCAACTTTTTATTTTCAACCTTTATTTTCAACAGTCATGGCCTGATTATAAGCTCTCAGAACAGATCTCTGAAGTGCCACCCACGCTGCCCTTTGCCAAAAAAAGAAAAATAGAGTTTATATTGGGATTTATTTTTATGTACAATCTAAACATAAGCTGAAGTATTCAAGTGAAGTGCAAGCCCTAGCATATCACTGGCTTCTTGGCATCAAGTGAACTGCTACTGGAGCGGAACTGCTGGTGAGATGCAGGGGGAGATTTCCAAGCCCAAACCTGAGACCGCTGTTGTCTTTCATGTCTTTGGCTGTGTGTAATGCTCTATTTTGGGTTACAACATAGCCCAAACAACAACAGAAACGCTCCGATGTGAACAGACTGGCGCTTATCTCTGTTCTTGTCTCAAAGCCAGCGCATAACACTTCTTTTTTTTATGTCCTTTCACTCTCGTGGGGTGCTGTGGCCTGTTCCTGCAGAGGAGTGAGCAGGCAGACAGGAAGTTCACTGTGAAGCATGGGGTCACAACCTCGCGGCCAGACAGCCAGCCTCTTACAGCATCTACCCGCACTGTCCACCAAGATGTAGTCATCACATTCTGTCACAATGGTTTTGTTTGATTCCTTTTTCTTTCGTCTCCAGGCCTTGTCACAACAGAGCTGCCCTCACAACAGAAGTGATTGTGCCTGAAACAAAAACCCCCTCCGGATGTCTTGCTTCCAAACAATTAGAAGGAATGAAAGTGGCAGGCAGTAGCCAAGTCTTCATGTTTTTGGCCACATAATGGAATGAGATGGGCCTGGTTGGTGGTGTGCGGTGGTGGAGGAGCGTAACTTGCCATGCCAGCTCCCAGTTGGTGAGTAAACTGTGTTGAGAAACCTTGTCATGTGACATGCCCATTCTGTCCCCGCCACTCGCATCACATCGCATCACATCCTGTCCTGTCCCGTCCCCTCTCATTCCTTCCATCCTGTCGTGTCTGGCACAAAGGAGAGGTTTCTGGACACTGCTGTGTTTGGGGAAGTGCGCTCCAAGGGAGGTAGCATTCTGAGGCTGAATGCAGATCACGGGGGTGATTCTGTTGCACGCGCTCCCCCTCTGAGCCGGGCTGCTGGAGCCCCAAGTGTTCTGTACAGTGTGTTCTGTGGAGGCTCCAGGACCTGTGCACGAGAGAGAAAGGGAGAGGGAGGGACAGAGAGAGAGGAAACGCAGCCCGGTAGCAGATTTTAGGGGCCAATTTTGAAAGTCAAACACAACCCCAAGAGTAATGCATTTAAATCACAAATGAGAGACTGTTTACACTAAGCATTTGTTTAACATACATTAATGCGCGCGCTAAGCATTTAAGTCTGGGGAGAATGCCATATTCAGTCATCACTGTGCACACATATGGCTGCCATATATAGCAACTAATAAAAATCAGGAACAGTATGTACAGCTGGAGAGTGATTCCCAAAGGCTCCCAAACACACACCAACCCACAATGTGAACTTTCAGTCTGCTTCACCAGAGCGGCGTCTAAACGCAGCCAGTACTACGTCGCTTATTAATGGAAGTAAGTGCTGTTGATGGAATGAGTTGCTAGGATTACCAAACCTACCTCTTGACCTACATCTGTGTGCTGGCTGGAACCCAGCCTCCATGTGTCCTCCTTTCCACAAATGGTCCTTCATGGTGATGAAAACTGCTTACAAAGGAGGGGGTTGTTCGGGCCTGTTCAGTCATGGAATCTCTTGCCCGTATGCCCGTATCTGTGTGCATGCTTTGTAGCCTACTTTGTGTGTGTGTGTGTATGTGTGTGTGTGTGTTTATGTGTGCATTTACATAAAGACACTTTCTATGCCCTGTTTCTAGTTGAAACTGTATTATGGTACTACGGTAAACACACTTTTTTAAAAAAAAAAAAAAAAGGAAAACTTGTGTGGCTTGCATACTGACCTCTTGACAGGCATCACAGACACTGCTCAGAGGCACACCTGCTGAGCCATAATGAGCAGACGAACAGTAACAGAGCCAAGCCAAGTACTGGCGCCACACGGGGGGTGGTTTGTTGTTTTGTTGCAGCTGTGGAGCAATCCCAGAATACCCAGTACTCCCAACACCTCCTCCTGTTCCTGTGCAAGTAGTGTGCAGGAAATGTAAAAATGCCTTTTCGCAGAAATTGATATAGACCCGCAAACTGCTGGACGCCTGTTTGTCTACACCAAAACATCTATACAACTACAGTATGCAGAACCACAAATCAACAAACAAGATGAACTGCCTATCATAGAAATCCCCTCTGAACATGCTCCATCACAAACAACTGTCATATCTGAAGAACCTGACCGCATCATGGCAGTTGTCAGATATGTCAGATGGTCTTAATAATTGGGGAGCAACACAACCAGAAATCTCTCGTAGTAAACCACAAAATGATGTTCAGCTATTACTTTGACAACTGGCTGCTCACCAAAACAAATACTTGTCTTATTAACAACAAATGCTTGTTGTTAATCTTTTTACATTCAAATGAAGGCTTACTTGCTCAGTTCACATACATCCAGTGCTCCTTGTCTTTTGATACACAGTCTTGTTGCAAGCTACCAGGTTAATGCACAACTCACATTTTCTAAATGTTGATGTAATATTGGCACTATGACTAAGCATGGCCTATTACGCCATCTTGTTAACATTATCCTTGCCTTGTGACAAAAGATTATGTTACGTTGGAGGATAGAGTTGAAAAAATAATAAATATGACAAAATCTTTTCGTTTTGGGTGTAATCTGATGTAATTCACAGCCAATAATACCATGAGTGCAAGCGAGGTTGTTTGCCATTTTTATGTATTTACTTACTTACTTAGTTACTTACTTAGTTACTTACTTACTTATTTTCCTCTATAATTAGTTTCACTCTGTGGACCAGAACCATAATCCTCTTATAATATTGCCATTCACCCTGACCTTCTGTAACAAAGGGTAATGTTTCTCAATAACTCATCTATCTTTACAAGACTCCCTGTGGCTTCTTGCCAGTTGGGGCCCAGATGTATCAGTTCAAGCTGCTGCACTCAGGCTAGGGAGACTTCCACGAAAGGAGAGGACAGGAGGAAACCAACTCGGGCAGAATCCAGGGATCCAAAACTGTTTCTGTGAAATCGCTGCAGCTGAAGTCATTACTATTATTTGAATGCCTACAAGGGTCAATAGCACACTACTGTAGTGAGTTTGGCAGAAGGCCAGTGGGGTGTTGGGTAGCTCTCGCAGATGAGAGACACAGCTCCTCTCAGCAAAGTAGTTTCCTTTGAGAATCACACATGTTGGGCTTCAAAATCTGAAACGAAAACAGTACTCTCTTGTGGCTGGTCTTGGAGGGGGGTCAGTCGTCAGATTTGGACATATTGTTCTTTCCCATTTTCAAAAGGCTTGAGCTGATAATGGAAATGCATTAAATGCCAGATGGCACAGACCTGGTTTTACTGGGACTCCATGGGGTCCACATAACTCAGCAGGATCATACGGATTAAAAAAAAGAGGGGGGGGCAGCGATAGACTGCTTAAAACACATTAGAACATCCACATTAAGATACACACCTAATTAACTCAAATCACCAGAAAAAAGGGGGTGGGTTTAAAACATTTTCACCCACACACACACACACACACAGTGTTCACCAGCCATGGTCACTGCATATTGTCTGGACATTTAAAGTAACAGACAGAATTTTGCCTGATGTTTTATATTGTCATGACTGTAAATATGACTCAAGAACTGTATATTCCATTTGAGAAGAACTTCTAAACGTCTCAAATCAATTAACTAACTAAAGTTGACTTTACATTAAGAACTAAAAAGAGCATTCAAGTAACCCTAGAACACATTGATTGCACAGACGAAGTCTGTTTTCTGTTGCCATTACACTAATCCAAAGATTATTTTTGTGTTGCAGAAGTGGAAAAGTAAAACATTCATTTCTTTCTACGATCTATGTATGGAAAGCCAGCAATTAGCACTCGCTTGACTTACCCTGAAATGAGAGAAAGCAACAGATGATTGTGGAGATGTCGTCTCAGCATTTTGTCATAGCCTGATTACTAAAAGAGCCTGTAAAATCTGTAGCACATAGTTATTATTTCTGAAGTATGTTAATATCCTAAACATTACCACTCGTGTTTATTCATCTAAGGATGTGTATGTAACATAATGTGAAATATGTGACCAGTGTTATGCAATGCTTAAGATATTTTACCAATGGACTAGGAATTTGTACAAACACCACAATACATTGGTATTTGTATGTCAAAACTATTTAGTTTTCATGTACAAGAACATAGGAGGTTAAAGAGCATTACAATGTATATGTTCCATCTCAGTGTTCCATCCATGTATGGCCAGTGTAGTTTGCCTGTAAGTCTTGTGATCAAATTAACTGGTCTCTGCTCTCAGCCTAAACAGACTTCCATCTGTATCTTGGCTGGCCATTTAAAAAGGCTTAACGTCACGTCCAACAAGTATGGATTATGAGTCTGTATACCTTTGTGATTTAAGTTCCTCTGACAACTCAAGCTACTTTCTCATGCTGTTGAGCTTTTGTACTGAATGTTCAGAAATGTTGTAGAGAGGCTAGAGCTAGTCCAGAGTTTTGGGGGTTACATCTCTTGTAGTAACTTCTACTCTGTAGTATTTTCGGTTCATTTCTAGAGTACATGAATATTGAAAGTAATATTTCAAGAGTATGTGAGTATTGAACATATTACACCAACACACAGTTACTTTTTTTTTCTCCGAGAACAGCTGTGGCAACACAATGACACTGCACTTTCATCAGCGCAAACAGGCTGACATAAACCTGTAGAAAGGGACATTTTATTTGGTATTGTAGCACCACAACGCCACGCCAGAAGAAAAAAAAGTATTGATATAATGCGATGACACTTGGGAATTCAAATGAGAACCAAAAGCCTATAATAAATTAGGCCACAGTAGTCACACAGTCTTTGGGTTCATGACTTCCTTGAAACCATGGGTACATTTTCCACTGGCAAAGCTGAATTGTTGATGGACCACAGAATTGGTCCCATACAGCAAAAGGGTACCTAGAGACATCGGGTTTATGCTAATGAACTCCATGAAACAAAGTTCAGTTAAAAAACAACAAAGTTCAGTTAAAAAACAACAGAGGGCTGCATCTTGTATGGCAGCCAATCTCTGTACTCCATCTCGTATACACGTAAAAAAAAAAAGAGCACGAACATCTTAGTGGCGCTATCCCACTTCGGGGCCGAGGGAAGCCATGTTGACACAATTTCACCAGACACGGAAAACAATGGTGGTTTTGTCCATGTTCCTGTGCATTTATCAGAGCTAGACACTGTGCGTGTCCTGCTGGGCATGTTGAAAGCATGCTGTCACGATAGCCATGAATGCTCATGCAGTGATGTGGATGTGGGGCAGGAATAGGGTGATGAAGGCAATAACACTCAGCGCACTGTGGTCACCATCATTGTCACCTCTGAGGCATATGTTGAGTATGAGACAGAGAGAGAGAGAGGAAGAAAGAGAGGGAGAATGGGAACAGAGAGAGAAAGAGAGAGAGACCTACTTTTGTAGGATGCTCCACACTGTCCACCAGCCCTTGCATTTTGTCTTCAAGCTGTTTCAAATGAAACACTGCAGTATGTAATCTGATTACTCGGCAGAGGAGGAAGGGGAGAAACAAAGCGCCGCACGTAAGCGTTGAGATGAACGGGAAGTGCAGGCCAAAAGCCCATTAAATGTGTCGCTTTGTGTGATCAGGAACATTCCTGCACCGGATGCTCGCATGAGCCTGGGCAACACGTCGTTCACAATGTCCTCTCCCCCCGAAAACACTGGACATTAACTTCCTTACACACCACTGCCTTCACACAAGACCCAGGCACCATTCAGTGTTGTCAAGGTCAAGGTGAACTTTATTATCCCACCAGGGAAAATTCATATGGCCAACATTGCAGTGTCTCACAAAAAACATAGGTTGTTTAAAAACGGGTGACAGAACAGACAGTAGACATACCACATTACAGACATAACAGAAACACAGAGACATATCATAAAACGGGCAATGGAATAAACAGAAAATATATAGCTGAGATAAATATAAAACATACATAAGAGAAGCCTAAAAAAGACCTAAAAGAAACCTTAAAGAGTTGCATAGATGTGCAGTGGAAGGGAATTAAAGTGCAACAGATCTACTTTGTTATTGTGCAGCCTGATTGCTGTAGACACAAATGACTTGTGGTACCTGTGTAGTTCTGTTTTTTCTCTGTAGAATTCTGCTATTAGACAGAATGTGTCTAAGAATTAGACACTCTAGAATTTGTTCCATCTTTTGAAAATCAGTTCAGTGTACAGCTGAGCTGCAGATACCTCCACCGTCAACTCCAATGACCCTACTGGCTAATTCAATAATGCACTGCAATTTTTTGTGATCCTGAACATGCATGTTTTCAAAAGTGCAAATAAGCCCAAATTATAAAACACTTTGCAAAAGAGCTCTATAAAATAATTAGAGAATAATCTTTTTTTAAAAATGTTTTCCGAGAAAGAACATTCTCTGTTGCAGTTTCCTGCACTTGTATGTGCACAATGATTAAAATACAATTTATTGTCTGTCAGCGCCTAAATGGGAGACAATTATTCTTTTCCTACTAAAATCTACTAACATTTCTTTTGGGTTTTTTTTTTACATTGTCTTGTGGAAAATTGGCTATGCACCACTAAATGAAACATTCAAAACACATTATTGTTCAGATTGTATAAAACCCAGAAGTGCTGTGTCATCAGCATACTTAAAATAGGTGTGAGCTGAAGAGGATGCTTGACAGTCATTTGTGTATAATGTGTAGAGGATGGGTGATGGTACACATCCATGTGGTGCTCCAGTGTTGGTGGTTATAAGGAATAAATGTGTGAATTGAATCTTACTGCCTGGCCTCGGTCAGTGAAGAAGTCATGAATCCATAATATGAGTCTAGGATTTATTCCAAGGTGTAACATTTTTATTACCATCAAATGTTGTTGGACAGTGTTAACAGTGCTACTAAAATCAATAAACATAATCTTAACCAGACTCCTTGCATGTTCACTGTGCTTATAGACATTGTTTTTTAGTGTAGTAGAGCATCGCCAACACCCCTCTGAGCATGGTTGTCAAATTGGTTTGGGTTTGAGTTTGAAACCTCAGAAAGAAGCTGTTTTAAAACCCTTGTCTCAAAACATTTCAGAACTGTAGATGTGCGACTGGGCATAAGTCATTAAGTTCCTTAGGTCTGTTATTTTTGGGCACGGGCACTATCAACAATTGTTTCCATAAGCTGGGGACCACACCAGTGTCTAAGGACAGCTGGAACAGCCTCTGACACCCTCTCAGCATTCAGTGTTCTGACACCCTCTCAAACCCCCTTTTGCATGAAAGGTCCATTTTTATTGTCGGTTGGTGTTATTTTTCACGCATGTTACTCTAAATATGTCAGAGAGGGAAGGCTTGTAGGGTTCATTAGCTACCTCCACACCATTGGGCCGGGCCAGGCCAAGGCTATTTCAG
The DNA here is from genome assembly GCA_030347295.1 of Setipinna tenuifilis. Classification (NCBI taxonomy): domain Eukaryota; kingdom Metazoa; phylum Chordata; class Actinopteri; order Clupeiformes; family Engraulidae; genus Setipinna; species Setipinna tenuifilis. Next base: position 21,569,122 of record CM059280.1, on the reverse strand, counting down.
AGCTAGTTGGTGCTAACAACTAGCCTCTATCAGTCACAATCCTCTATCACAGCATTTTGTCTGTGCATTCCACTGGAGAAAAGAGTAGCTATTGCCTTGTACAAACTACTGTTGGCTGTCGAGTAGAGGACCGTGGGCAACCTGTTTGCTGTGGGTATGTCCACTATTTGATGCTATCTGCATGAATTCTGTAAGACTATTATTACACTCCTTAGACCTAAGTTAATATAACCGCCCAAACAAGCAAGCCTGGCTAAAATGGCAGATTTTTTTGAGGCCAGATTTTTTATTCCTCAGTGTATGGGTGGCGTAGATGGGTCACATGCCTATACTGAAATCCCCACAGTACCAATCTGACTTCTTCAGCAGGAAAGGGTGGAACTCCATCATGTTACAAGCAGTTGTTGATGGTAAAGGAATGTTGTGGAATCTGATTATTGGGCAGCCGAGGATGCCAGTGTGCCACAAAAGTCTAGTCTGTGGACCTGGGACAACACCTCAACCAATTTTCTTTGGCAGAATTAGAAATAGTTGTGGTACTGATGTTGGCTATTTCACCCTTGGTGACTCACCCACTGCAGAGCTGGTTGCAGAAACCCTTCCCCGACACGAACAGGCTTACAGAGAGTCAAGAACTGTACAATGTCAGAATAAGTCATGCCTGTCATGTTACTGAACATGTTTTTCGTAGACTGAAAGAGAGATGGAAAAGTCTCAGAAAAAGAAATGACTTCACTGTGAATGTTGTTGTTGATATTGTGGAAACATGCTGTACACTGCACAATCTCTGTGAACTACACATGGACACATTTCTGCCAGAGTGGGGGGTTCATGACGTGAGTGTGCAACCTCAACCTGGGATTTGTAGTGCCGGTGGTGACACTGGATCTAATGTGAGAGTTGCCTGGCAACAGCTTTTTACAGAGCAATAGTAGAACATACTTCGACTCATTAAAAGTATTTTATTTGGAAAATGGTACTGGCTTTGCCATTTCTACTACTCACTATGCAAGGACTGGTGTTAGTTTTGTCCATACAGGTGGATGTCACGTGGAACCATCGCTCCTTACCTGGCGAGATCATAATAACTAGGAGCAGTTGGTCTTATTAGTCGTATTAAAATTAGTCTCATATCAGTCTCATAAAAAATATTAACCATAAATTATAATGCTTAATAATAAACCCTTAATTCATGGCAAACATCTTCTGATGAACGCAAGTGAGAATCTTGTTTTGTCAGTGGCTCTCAGATCATTGCAGCAAAAACAGACATAGGTTATTCCAAAAGATATAGTTTATTAACTAATCAACTACAGGTGTGAGTTAAACCTACAGGTAGTGATGGTGCGTGTGTGTGTGTGTGTGTGTGTGTGTGTGTGTGTGTGTGTCTGTACATGTACACAAGGCAACAAGGTGGTTTGTGTGTGTTTGAGAGAGAAAAAGAGAGGAGAGAAAGAGGAGAGACAGAAGAAGAACGGGGGAGTAGTGGCTCACCCCCGAGTTGGAGGATAGTCAGGTTGCCAATGGAATGTGTGAGGAATGAGTAGCCTTGTGCCAGATCACGTGAGAGTGGGGAAAGGGCACGTGGCACATGATTAAATCAATTTGAAATAATCGGCTAGCTCTGCAAGTTCTCGATTTAGGAGGTTTTCTACTGTGGTTTGTCCCCTGTAGACATTTCTTGGAATATATTATTGTCAGCATCTTCGCTGGAAGTCCTGTGGATTCGAAGTAGTATGTTCCATTCAGAGTTTTTGGCCTTGTGCAGAGGCTCATTATTTATCTACTTAACGCATGGTGCGAAAAGTTTTCTGTTGTCTGTTTGACCCAATGGCCTGCAGGAGAGAAGGTATCTCTTTGGTCTGCTGCCACTGGACTGCCTACAGTAAAGAAAGAGGGAGCAATAGCCTGTCAGTGGTTGTAAGGGGAGTGAAAGGTGAGAAGAGGCCCATCACCTGAAGTGTGGCTGAGGGAATCATGGGTAGTGTAGTCCTAATGTGACTGTACCTACAGGTGGATGTCTGTAAACTTCAATAATGTTAAAGAATGCCCTCATATATTTTAAGTACATTCCAAATGATTCTTTGCAAACAAACTTACAACTTTCAACCCCTGGCTTGCTTAATGTCAAATTATACAATATGACAACAAATGAAAGCCCAGAGTTTGACATGTCTGGGAATTACACTCCTACTTCAGACTGTACAGAACATAAGTCAGCCTTCTTTTCTGAAAAGTAGGCTAGGTCATGTGTATGCCTACAGTGGGGTCATAGCAGTAGTGCCAGTCACTATGTGCACAGGATTGTATTGGATTTCTCCAAATCTGATGTTGCTACTCAGCAGGTGGTCTGTCTCAAAATTCAAATGCACATGGAGTGCACATGTGTAATCAGATAATGGTCAGAGACCTGGCCGAATAGGCGGTGCTGTAGTTTTTTCAAAAACTGACATTAGAACTACCTCCAGTTGATGGCTACTAAATAAAGAAAATAAACAAACTATCTGGCGGCATACAAACAAAGATGGCGTTGGAGGAGTTTGACAGAGCAGCATTCGCGTACATGTTATGCATTCTGCTGTGTTTGGAAGTCTGTATGAATGAACAATCACTGTTTTTGGTGTCGTTGATACATGCTCGGTACATGAATTCAATACGATACCGTGCACAAGGCGGAACGAAGCAGATTAACATCGGCTTAAGCCAGGGGTTCTTATGGGATTCGTGAATCCAATCCCTATATGGTCTTTAGCCTGTGCATATGGATTTGATACGATCCCAATCCGCTTACAATCGGATTAAGCTCGTCTATTTACTCTATTTACAACTATTTACTACGCACAATTGTATCTAAGCACCCAGGTGTAGTGAATGGCATGTATACCAATCCATGTCTGGACTTGTTATAACATGTTACAGACGACAGCTTATATGTCGATATGTTGCATCTTTGTTCATCACCTCGTGTGGATCACTCAATGCTGTTGTTTTACATATGTCCAGTGCTAACAGCGCTAAGTGCTGGTATGTAAGCACGTTCTTATGAACCCCTATAGAAGAAAAGGTGCAACATTACTCTGAGAATGGATGTGCTTCACAGAAGATTTACCTAAAGTGTCCATCACAGCATACAAAAGAAAGTGCCCAACACTGAAAAATGGCACAACTGCATGCAAATGTATGTGTCGACACAGCAATACTAAATACTGTGTATCAGCTTAAAAGCCATGTGCACTAGTTACATAAAGTGCCCTTTACAGCACACAAAAGAATATTTTAGTGCCCATTACAGCAGACAAGGCACTTGCTCGAATATTTACATCACTACAAAAAAAAGGAAAAAAAAATTGAGGTTTGCCTATAACATGAAACAAAACAAAAAAATAGTGATGGGGCAGCTGTGACTTAGTACTTAGAGAGTTGGTCTTAGTATTAGAAGGTTGCAGGTTCGAATCCCATTCCAGTAGGGGGGGTTATGGGGAGTATATACACCTGCACACCTGCAACACCACACACACACACACACAGTCAAGGCAACTAAGTGTGAGGTAAAACCGCACTCCACAATACCTTGTCTGGTCTTTGGGGAAACTTGATGGGAAGATCCCCCAATCGTATCAATCCTCTAGTCTATTTGTGAGGTTGTGTCTTTTGCTAAAATAGGCAGAAGACATACCTGCTGTGGATGTCGCGTTTACCATTAACGAACACGTCTATTTGCTCTCCATCAGTTTCCTCCTCCAATACAGGACTTGCGGAGGTAGCTGGAGATGGAGACGTCCTACTATAAATCGACACTTTAGTTTCCTGCCTGTGAGCACTAATGCCACTAAAATAAAAAACATAATAAAAAAAACATGTTTCTCATTCCCCTTCCATTTTAATGTGGATCAACACAAGCAACGTCAGCGAACATAGCAAGTGTTTGGAATTGCTTAGCCCAAGGCTACCTAATTTCATGCATAAAAACCAAAACCTCACCAGATGCTGTGGGTGTAGTTCTGTCCACCAGACTTTCTCCCCACTTGTGCATGGCCAATAACCAAACACGTTGTCCATCAACTCAAAGCATGGAAATTTCTCACGGTGAACGCTACTCTGACTGTTGTGGTTTTTCACCACTTTGTACTGGGATTGCAGCTTTTTAAACTTTTCCTGAACTTGGACAGTTGAGCGGCTAACAGCCAAGATTGCCAGTTCAGCCACAATGTGCTTCATTATGTCTTCATTCCTGAAGAGCCCATTGATTTTATGCTGGACATTGTCATCGGCCCAGACAGTGAGCAGAGCCTTTACTTCATCTGCGGCCCAGAAATTTCTTTCCAGCTTCATGCTACGTCGAATTTTAACATAAAAACAGGAACCAAAACCAGGCAGTATGACAGATAGCTTCTGTCCAGCTACCCTTTGCTTAAATGACAACCATCTCCACGCCTAGTCACAGGTGCACCCTGTCCTTCACCTTGATGCTGCCTCTGGGCCAAAGTAGCCCCTCTTGGCTGAAGCAGCCCCTCTTGGCCAGAGGCTTTTGTAAGGCCAGGAATCGCCCTCGACATGGTCCGCCTTCTGCACCAATTGGCACCTGGGCGCGACAGTCGGGAAGCGCTGGGGTGTGGCACCCCCATGTTAGACTGGTTTTGGCTCGATGGTCTGAAGCCGGATAATTTAGTCTTTGCATTTGATTTATTGTTAGTCTTGATTGTCAGTGAGGCTAGGATTTAATTATTCCAGATTAGAAAAAAAAGCAACTCTTGTCACTTTCACATGTTGCTGAGTTTTGAACAGAATGCTCAAAAATGTGATAGAGAGGCCAGAACTAATCCATGGGGTGACATCTCTGGTACTCTGTACTACTTTTGTTTATTTTTGGATGATTCACATGAATATTGAAAGTATTACACCAACACACAGTTAACCTTTTTATTAGGGAACAGCTTTTGCAACACAGTGGCATTGCACTTTTATCGGTGCAAAAATATTGTGCATCCATGAGTGTTACCAAGCCTAACATTATGTCCCTGACTTCATCTCATGTTGAATTTTATACATTTGTGCCTTGAAAATTGAACAATCAATAGGGAAAGGGACAAGTCTTCTAACTTCTCAAACAGTTCTTCGTTTTAGTTGGAAAAGTAACTGTTGCCAAATTAATTGTAAATACCTTAACAGCAGCACTAGTATACAGTCTCTCCAAGATTTTGTAAGTAAATTGGCCTAAACATGAAAGGAAATAGGCCTAAAACCATAAGCCGTAACCTTACCAAACAGAGAAAAGGAAAGATTCTGAAGATTACACAAAATATAACAAAATATGCTTTATTGGTAGGCTACGGACTTTAAAAACATTAGCCATCACAGCTACAGTTTCCCTAGAACTGATGACGGCTAGACCACCTGATGTCAATACAAACTATTTGGAGCACACGCGACACTGTTGTGCGCTGTAACCTACTAATTAGCATTGCCCATGGCAGGCTAAAAGTAGGCTACATGTTAAGGTGAGTTTAACATTGTCCTATGTTTTGTTAACGTGTCTAGCTTATATTTGTGAAGAGATACCTCTCTGAGATCATTTTTTGCGGGTTGGGATTTCTGTACATATATAATGTCCGAGGAGGCAAAGTGTTTGTTAGTAGATATCCAAGAGATACCATCTGTCGTGGGTACTGGAGGTTATTTTATTGAGCAAGAATAAGCCATTAATTACAAATGTTTCCTGCATCTTCTAAACAGAACAAGGAGACTCACTGTTTAGCAAGAAATTATGATGATGGGCCAAAAATTGTGAGAAAGTTGCGTTGCTTGGTGGAAGTTGTAAGTCACAATTAATTTGTGGGGATTGGCTGATTTTGCATTGAAAGTTGCGATCAGAACGTCACAAATTCCTGAAGGGGCTGATTTATAAGTACGTATTATTACTCCTCTCAGTAAATCCCTCTCATGCCTTATGGTTCAGTGGCCATATCACATTTAGAGTCAGTGACATGGCCTTGCCCCCCTTCACTGAAGAGCTGGGCCTCTGAAAGGGCAGTGTTGGAAACCATACAGCGACGGAGATGAAGATGTGGCTCGAAGCCCTCAGAGCTAAACAATGTTAGGCCCGAAACTCTGTCCCTGCCTCGATCCTGTTCTCAACATTGACCTTCTGTACCACCAAAGGAAGGATCAGTTAGCAGCAAGATGCTATCTCCAGAAACCATGCAGACTGAATTCAAATGGGCCTTGGGAAACCGGGCTTGGACCTTAAAACTATCCATGTGTGTACACCGAGTGTGTGCTCAGACTGTAACTTAAGTTGAACTTGCTGTAGTGGGAGGATTTAGTTTGGAGTCGGCACTGTGAATAGTGCATTTGTATGAGTGTGTGTGTATGAGTGTGTGTGTGTATTTTTGTGTATTTGGTTTTGACTCATATTTTCTCATGGTCTGATGAATTTACATGTCATCTTTTTTTAATTGTTGCGTATTTTTAAGTGTCTGTGTGAATAAGTATGTGGTTTCCACCACATAAAGGCACTTGTGTTGGAACGTCTTGTGCTCGTGTGAGCAACTCTAAATGCGTTTGTTGTGTAATGTAATGTCACACTGTGTACTGTCACATGATGGATTGACAAGTGTCCTTCCTGGCCAACAAATTATCTGCTTTAAGCAGAAATTAATCACTATGAAGACAGCAAAGATGCATATAAGATATAATTGTTTTAGACTGGAAACATCAGAACAACGTGTAAGTTTTGTAACAGAGGTTGCATAAGTGGGCATATGGAACAATGACCCTTTTAGTTTGATGATGACTTAAACATTTCACCTCTAAGGACCTTTGTGACTGTGTTGTTGGTAACACACTGGTGACTATTTTAAGCCTAACCTGAATGGTACTGATGTAGCCCTTACTGTTTTTATTAAATTGACATTTTTCATTTACAAAAAACGACTGGAGAAACAAAACTTATCATTGGGCTTGGCTGAAGAACAAAGGGAACAAAGGGTACCGTGGCTGTCTTTCTTCCCCTGTTTTAGCATATTATTGTACCATTAAATCCATTAGCCCCTATTCACACATCAGGAGGTTGCTGAGCACCCATCACACTCGAGATTACGAAGATGCACATCAGTGCCCAAGAGCGGAGAGAAAGGGACCTCAGAAACTATCTTGAGCGCACACCTACTATAAAACAAACAATGTGAGCCTGTGTCATCCTGACCTAGGTTACACATCATCAAGTCGTGTCTGGGTTAATGGATGTGCTGAATGGCACAGAGAATATAACGCGGCAACCTGAGTGCAACATCAGTGTTTTTTTTCCAGTGTCTGTGTAAGAACAAGAGCCTACTTTGAAATAGAATGTAAAAAAGGGCCCACCAAACTCCACAAGTAAGTAAGCCAAGCAAAAGATCCATGGGAAGAAGGAACAAACGGTCTGAAATTATTCAGTCCACCCTAAACGAATAAATCTTTTTTTTTTCCCTACGCATGCTGGGCAGCTGAGAAGATGACTGCTAGCGCTTCAGAATTGTACAGATGCCAAGGCCACAAGAGCCCTTTCTTTGTTTTTGTTGACTTTTGCTTTTTTCCCCCCCTGTTATGCTTTTCCTCTAAATGGCACATCAGACTGCCAGTGTTATTGTGACAGCACAAGGCTTCTTTCAGGCTGAAATATCATGATGTAACAACAATGCTTTGATGTGATGGCTGGTAACTCTGAAGATTAAGATGGACAAAAACCATAGAGATGACCCAGCAATCATGACCTGCACATATGCGTGCTTTCTTTTAATACCACACTTACGCACTCCTGGTTAAAAAAACTGGGATCTGGTCGTTGGTAATGGAGAGACTCTGGTTACTTGGAATTCTTTTTTTGATTAACGGTGCCAGACCCAAAGTAAGCATCCTGGGGTGGATTATGTGTAATTGCTACTTGTAAAAGTAATTCGGGGAAGAAGATTCCTGTTTCTCTTTTGCGGGGCAGCCCTACACCAGAGAGCTGTCAGTGGGTTTTATGGCCAACACTACCTGGAGAATATCTCCTATGCCAAACGATTTCTCTGTAATGTTTGGAAGAGGGAAGGAGAGAGACTCTGGTGGGGAGTCGACGCCTTTTAAACCAGCCTTTATGCCTCTCTGACCTTTTTTACTATGGCAACAGTGCCCCGGTGAGAAAACAAAAACCACCAAACAAACAAAAAACAAGATCCGTCCAGACATTGTGGTGTTTCCTACTTGCGCAGACGCCCGTAGGTTTTGCGAGGGAGCCCATGAAATGGCCGTACCAGCGGGCACACAAAGACACCCCTGTGTAAGTCGAGCCTGGTTCGCTGTGTCCCGGAACATTAAGTTAAGCCCTTTTCTCCTCCGATCATTCACAGGACCAGACTACCCCCTTTAGTATTGTCATGTGTCCCACTCTGGAATCTGCAACGTGACCAGTGACAGTCTGTGTCACAGCAAGCGTCCCTAAGTTTGTTGTGTGCTGACCCGAGCTCCTCGTGTAAACAGTAGTTTTTGTTTTTGTTTATCTAATGATGAAGGGAATTCGATCTGCCGTTGTGTAAGGTGCTTACGAAGGTTAAGTCACAGCAGTTGTGTTTTGAATCTTGTGGTAGTGTTTTGAATCTTGTAAGAAATACAGACAGTGTTATTTTCTCCCACAATGGCACAGCAGTTGGAAACCTTTCATCAAATAATTGGACAAAAAAGGGATAATATGTGCCTGTTTGTTGTGACATAGGGTCTCAAAACCCAGTCTGTTTTTTGTCTTCGCCTCAGATGTTTTTTTTATGATATTCCTTTTCAGCTCTCAAAAGAATGTTATTATTTTGGAAGTGGGCTTTTTAACACAAAGCTCTATATCAAATTTTCACGGTTTCTCATATGTGGTGACTTTCCACCTCTCCAGAGGACAGTCAGATAGCCAGTGTGAGATAACGCCTGCTTCTTGGTGACTCTCCTCTTTTTTCTCTGGGTCTTACAACTGCTTTCTTCAGCCAGCTGCACAAGTAGTAACACATCGGCCTAGGAAGCAACAGGACCAGGTGGTCTGGTCTCAATTATCCCAGTGTGTAATGAGGGAATATCTTTATCTTTGTTTGTGTTTGCCATATGTTGTGTTTTTATTTGGTTCACCACCGAGACAAACATTACCCCCCCCCCCCCCTTCATGTTTTAGGACCTTCGGCTGTGATTTAGTCAGTGCATTCAGACTGTGTAATACTGTTGTGTGAGCGGAGACCGCTAGGACAGTCCGGTCCGGCCGAGAGGTCAGCGAGGACACGCTGCTTGGGCCGCACTTGTATGTGGGTGTGATAATAAGCCAGGCTTCGCCAGAGGATCGGGTCACACAGTGTACTAGCGAGGCGGACGTCTCTGACTCCGTCCCTCCCTCCCTCCCCCAACCCCCTCCCACTACACCACTGTGCCTTTGTGCCTTCCACAGTGGCACACCCCGGGACATGGCTGTCTGTGTCCTGACAAGACCATTTTCCCATGGGGGTTGTTGGTTTTGGGCAGAAGAGTGTGGCATTTCGCCCTGAGAATATGAAAGTGCTGTCCAGAACTGCATGGGCGTTTTCACTCGCGCTGACTGTTCTGGCCTGCGTTTCTGGCACAACCTGCAGGGGTTACAAGGGGAGAAGTGCATCTCAGGCCAACTTTTTGCCTATCTGACAATAGGAAGGCTGTAGAACATTCCAGATCGCAAGAGATAAATGTATTTAGGATTTTATGCTTCAGGCTCCAGTTGCATTGTGTTGGGGAAAAAGCCAGTGAGTGCTGAAAATAGAACTTATCTGTCTAATCTAGTCCTCTGGCAGGTTTCAACTGGGCCCTTACTGACGGTAAACCTTAACACGTGATTAAAGAACATCCCCCTTTTGCATTTCTCAGCAGGTGAACCTAAAAAACACTTCAGACCAGCCCTGCAGACTTTTCATAACATGGCATATGCAGATTACAAATGTTTTTCTTTTTTCTTTTTTTGGTTTGTGTTTGTTATTGTTGTGTTTTTTTTAAGGAGCCAAAGTACATTATGAGTCGGTTAGTTTAGTTGCAACATTCTGTCACAAAAAACAAGCTCAGCCATGATTACTGCCACCCTCAAAAGAAGCTAAAGTGTAAGCCTGTTTGTCACTCTCAGTTCAGGGGGAAATTCTGAAACAATTAGCACATTATGAGCTTTGGTAATTGTTGTGCATTGAGAAAAGGGGTTGGGGGGTGCTATTGTTGATAGAAACATGGAACAGAAAGCAAAAAAAAATGGGTCATACATTCCTAAACCTTGAGGAAATGTTTGACCATCTGAATACGGAGCTCATCCCTTTGGGAAATAGCACTACAAGAAGCCAAGTGTAACTTTTAAGTGACCTGATGAGACTAAATCTGGTTAGGAAGTTTTTTCACAGGTAATCCTATCACTTACAGTGCTTTTGTGCTTGTGCCGCAGCGAGCTGCTGTTTACTGGCCCCCTCTAAATGCCAGAGGCGTGAGTGCATTTGAAGTGAGGATAAATTACCATCAGAGAAGAATCTGAAAGGACACGGTGCGCTCTCGTGTTTTCGTTGGCATGTGTTTGTGTGTGTGTGTGTGTGGGGGGGTGCTTTTGGTGTACTTTCAGTGGTGGTGTGACAGACTGTTCACATGTGCAGCAGGCTGGGTGTTCCCTTAAGTGCATTACACTTGCTGATTTCTAAGTAGCAGAAAATCTAGTAACCGTGAAACAAATTACTGACCGTAACTTGTATAACTGCGAATTGGATTATGGCACCTAATACTTCTACTTATGGAGAGGGATTGGTCCTTTTCATTAAGACCCACACATGCATTTGGAGACACAATAGTACAACAGATGCTGTTTTATTTGCTCTTGAAGTCCAATCCAGACTATTTGTTTTCAGATGGTATTGCACTTAAAAACAGGCAGCTAATGAAGTTGAAACTGTAAGCTCTACAGTTTTAGAGGATGTTCTGGAGGAGTGATCAACATTGAGAAATATTTTGGCATCATCTGGATACTGAAGATACAAACTGTAAAAGGAAATTGAATAACCGTTCCCAGCATAGAGATTTGTGTCACTGCTACAGTAGTTACTTAATGTATCCTTAATTCATACCAAATAAATTAAATTGTTGCAGACATCCTAAGCTATGTCTTGGTTGAATTCTTGTAAGGTGCTGACACACACCAAGTCTATGGAACTAGTACACTGCATGTTAGTGCTTGAAAGTAGACATGAGATCACTTCTTGCTGGTCCAGAGCCAAAAGAACAAACACAAAACTCAAGGCAAGTGTACAAGATGTGAATTCACCTCAGTCTACAAAAGACTGCAAGTCTAAACTTGACCTCACAGTGGTCCTTGGGGGCTGGGTGGCCCAAGTCCAAAATTAAAGATTTTCTTACCCCTTACACCAGCTGCTAAGCCGTATTTTACAACTTCTCACCTTATAGTTCAGTAGGCTGCCAAAGGATCTGAGCCAAGAGGATGCCGATAAGGACACACAGAATTAGTATGGGTACTTCTCATCCTTTAGGCTACCAGAGCTTCCCAAGAATAACCTCAGATGTCATCCACAGTTCATTAGGGCTTTGCGTGACTCTATTCCCAATAGATGCATGCGTGTTCTCGGCTTTGAGTGTAGTTCACATTAGGTCTATGCTGGTTTAAATGTCACAAGCAGTCTACCACGTCATATACTGGCTTGCATTTGTGTACAATTTATATTATGCCCATTGACATGGTACTGAATCTTTTGCTGTAATTTACAGTTTGTGCACAGACTTTTTTTTCCAACTGTTCCTGTAGCTTTTTTCCCCTTTTTTGTGCAAATATTCGTGTGCATATATATGAGTTTGATCTATTGCTTTGTTCAGGATACACCAAATAAAATCGAAGAACCAGAACATTGTGACAGTCATGAAAAGGATCATGTTGTCTTTTCATAGGCTTTGAGAAAATAGTTTTGATGTGTTGAGTAATCACTTTGTGGCTGTTTTTTCCATATTGGCTTGCAGATTGCATATAAATCTTTAGCATTAAACTGCATGTAATAAATTGTTTAGTTTTGTTTTATTGTATTATATATTCTGCCCAACGCAATAAAGGGAATATTGTAACTGGATTCAATCCCAAACGTATATATTTTTTCAAAATATTCACATGATGTTTGTGTACATTTTCATTTGAAATTGGCTTACAGGTTGAATTGCTATCCAAACTTTTAATGTCGTCCTTGCCAGAACAGTTATCCAAACAACAGTAATGTGCTAGTTTTCTTATTTGCACACTTCTGAAACACCAGATCTGTTCGAGGTGATAGTGACCTATCATTGCACTGTGTTACGGATTACACATGAAATGTACCAGGGATCCAGGCTATTTCTTGGAGAGCTAATCCACATCTCAGATGCATCCAAAGGCGAACAAAAGCTTGATTTGTTCAGCTCTATCCTCGCTCACACAAAAAAAAAAAAACTGGTGAAGAGGTCTTGAAAAAAGTAGAAGAGACAGACAGAGAAGGAGAGAGAGAGAAAGAAGGAGAGAGAGAGAAAGAGAGAGAGAGAGAGAGAGAGAGGCTGTTTTCCTGGTACAGCTTGTTCTTAGAATCAGTGTCAGATATATACTGCAGAGTAAATAATGGAGGTCTGCCAGGCCTCTGCACCCCTACTACCATCACCACCGCACCAAACACACACACACAATGGTACACAGACACACAGACACACACACACACACACACGCACGCACGCACGCGCATATGTAATCTCCAGTATAATTTCTCACCTCGCAAATGCCATTTCTCATAAACACTTTTTGACAGGTAAATAAATATACATGCATGGACTGCCGACATTCGTAAATATACTTATCACAACATTTCATCTTTTTTCCTCTCTCCCTTTTTTCTTTTCAGTAGCGCATCTAGTAACTAGAGTCTTCCACACACACACACATGCACGCACACACACACTTACACACACACACACACACAAAAGCATGCGCACACACACACACACACACACACACACACACACACACACACACACACACACACAAGTGCTCACACAAGCGCTCACACACACAAACACTCCCACACAGCTTGAGCACACACTGAGGCACACAAACATGGCATCATCTGCCAAGGAACAGAGTCTGGACTGAACGTTCTCAAGCGACCCACATTTGGCTAATGCAGCGGAATCCTCTCTCTCACCTCCTTATGCATTCCCTCTCACCCTGCTCTCTGCTCCACCGCACAGCCCCCCCTCCACCCCTCCTGAGCCTGCACACAGCACTTTCTCTCTCTGTACAGCACCGCAGGGTCAACCCCGCACAGGCTGTGCCGTTAAAGTTCTTTAACTTGTGCTCATGTCAACAAACATGGTGGGTGTTCATTTAGGGAGGACTGCATGTTACGTTGGTCAATATTTTTGTTTGTGTGTTTGTGTTTGTGTGTTAATTTATGTGTTCAGCCATATACCTAATAATGACAATTTGTGGAGGCATTAGTGTTCTCCAGTAGTGTAGTCCCTCTCCATTTTTGGTGTCAGCCATTTGATCTGCATTGTTCAACGTATGGGGCAATTTACACTTTCACTTGTTCCAGCCATGTGTGTGTGTGTGCTTATGCTACTTAATATGAGGTCATTTAGCCAGCTGTACATCTTGAACAAGACCACTATTCTCCTCGTACAGATTGCGTGCCAGACATTTTTTTGTCCTAATCGTGGTGTCCACATGTAGTAAAGGCTCAAGGCTGGCACTGAGCCAACTGGGCCACATAACACAGATAGCTATAAATGTAATTTCTTATGCATTTCCCTTACAACCAAAGTTATGTAAGGGATGAGATCAACAAAGATACTGTCGCGTCTGAGCTAGACGTAATGCAGCCAATCTGTTGTGGTTAATGGTACAAATTGGAGGGCATTTTTAATAAGTAATAAATTACATTACATTTCACTTAGCTGACACTCTTATCCAGAGCAACTTGTAGTCATTAGATACAAAGTGTCCGTCCCTGGAGCAATGTGGGTTTAGATGCCTTGCTCAAGGGCACTTCAGCCATGGACGAGGGTGCCACTCCCCATCCCCATTCTTCCTACTGGACTGGGATTCAAACCTGTGACTCTCCGATCCCAAGACCAACCACTTAGCCACAGCTGCCCCGCAATAATAAATTGGCATAATAATAACTATTAAGTGTCACATTTCACACTAACTACATGGGTCTTGCTTATGAACTACATGAACCTTGCATGCTTTGTTCAGATCACTGTGACCCATCTTAAGTGACAATGTGACAAACTAGCTGCTGTTGCCTTAATAGGCTCAACACACTAACTATGAGTAAACTAGCTTGTCAGATAGCTGACATTTGTTAAACTTGATAGCTTGGTGAGATGATGTGACACGTTAAACATCGGAAGATACAGGTTTATGATAATGATAACGGTTACTTCCACCATTAACCCATAGTCTTTTAAAAATCCATTCATAATCTATACTTGAATTATTTATAGCTTACTTTTTAATGGCATATCCTATTTTACAGACTCATACAATATTGAGAACTAGTAATGTAGCTGGAATTTACCACAACCCCATGATTCATTATTTTTAGTTCCTTATTTACGAAAAGGAGTGGTGATTAGATAATACACTTTGAATCACCAGTTTTTCCATGTCGAACTGACGTGGCGTTAGAGGCATGTTCAGTTTCGTCAGAAGAACTTACTAGGAAGGACCAGAGGAAAGTACCTAGCTACTCTCTCTCTCTCTCTCTCTCAGGTTGAAACTTGTCAACTTGTCAAACATACTGTTGACTTTGTGACTCTGTGATGTAGCATAGGTGTCCTACGTGGTCACATCACACGTTTCTAAAGTACTTTTGCTCACCTCCTTTGGACAGGTGCATCGGAGAAGGTCTACAGCCTCACCAACTTCAAAAAAACAAAGCAGACTCCCACACATTGTCCTCATTTGCACGAGAACTGATTTATTGTGCAACATTTTGGTTAGATGACCATCATCAGGCAATTTTTTCCTGATTCCCTGATGGTCATCTGACCAAAACATTGCACAATAAATGAGTTCTTCTGCAAATGAGGACAGTGTGCGGGAGTCTGCTTTGTTTATTGAAGTCGGTGGGGACAAGCCCTCCATGATTAGTGATCCCAATGGCCTCCTGCCTCATACTATTGCGGTTTCGTGCATAGCAATATTGTTCTTTTTTCCTGTCGGAGTCTCTGGTGCCCTAATTTATGATCATCCGTAGACACATGGCTTGGAAACACCAGTGCCTTTGCACCTTGCGATTGCGAAATTTGGCTAGAATGCAATCAGACTACACATGGCATATTTACTTTTCACCTTTTTCGATTGCTATCTATGCTGACACAGTGTGCCCAAAATACAAGCACTGACTTATTAGAAGTCAAGTCATCACAAATCACTATTGCAAAACCTTAAGCACGTACGCTCCGCCATCTCCATGCAAAATAAATTGAACCAGCTGGACACTTAGATCCATATCCAGACACCCTAGAAGGCACAGTGGACACCATGACACTGGTAGAGACAACCTCAGGTCTACCAGAAAGACGGTAGGTAGGTAGGTAAGGTAAGATAAAATTAAATGTGTTTACTGAAGAGTGTGTAAAGTGATACAAGACAATGCATATCATAGAATTGCTAACAATAAACAATATTAAAGTAATTCGCCTTGGGACAGTCCCCCATCTTCATTGTAAATGTCCTGATGGACAGATGGATTCAGATATCCTCCCGAAGACGGGAACCAACTGGTGACGGTGGCTGGAGAGGTAGCAGAGTAGACGTCGAAGTCGGCGTACTCTAGGTAGCAGAGAATAGAGTTAGGTAGAACGATAAAAAAACATGTAAGCATCCCATTGGCAGCGGGGATGGAATGAATGAATGATGTAGAAGGGAACACCCAGCACCGAAAGCTGTGATAGGTTTTGAGGGGAAACCCTCAGTGGACTACAGGGAAAGATTTGGTTGGCTAAGCAGGGAAAAGAGCGAGAGACAGAGTTTACCAGACAAATCGCGTCTTCATGGCAGAACTTACTCCTTAGCTCCCATGGACAAAAAAAAACAGAGACAAAAAACCTAAACTAAAGGTTCCTTAAACAGGGCATCTTCCACTGTGGCCTTTGACCAGATGAATGATGGCAGCTGCCCTAAGATGCCTAAACTGACATCTTCCGATGGCCTTTTTTGTAGCATTCTGGTATGTGCATTCATAGAAAAAAGCATTGAGTTCAGCTGCGCATGCTCTGCACATGATAATGACAAACAAAATGCTACAGTGAATGCTATGATTCACGAGTTTGTTTTTGACATGGTTATGTTCCCAATAGCATGCTCATGTCTCTAGCAACAGCACCCGTTATTGTACCCCCTACTGTGGCCCCTCCTGTCAGGTGACTGAAACACCCAGATAAGAAAGGCAGCAGCAAGTCTTACCGGACCTCCGGAATGGACTGGATAAACTATTCCCATATGTTGCTAATCTATCCAATCATTCCATTGTGGAGGTAAAAAAAAAAACCTATTTACGTGCGTTTTGGTCTGGTCTGAAAAGAACTCTCTATCTGGGAAGATAAACCAGCCCCGCCAGGTCACATATGCATACCAATGTGGAATTATGCCAGCGGGTCTTTGTAGCAGGACACGTGAGGGCTGAACTGTGTGCTCTAGCACGGGATACGGTCGGGATGGATGGGGTGGGGTGGGGTGGGGGTGGGCATTGCCTGAACTCGGCAGTTTCACTAAAGCTGCATTGCTAATTGGTTAGGACGCAGTTAGTGGACGCTATGTTCTGAATGTGGGGTCCTTGTTTTCAAGGGGAGTTTAGTTGATAAAAAAACAATACTTGCTAAAATGACAACAAACATCCTATGTCTTGTGAATACTGCTATGATAACAAACCCCGGTGAATGTAGGCCATTGTGCTCAGTTCACATATTCAGCATTTTGCAGAAGAAAACCTTCACTATTATTATTATTAATTATTTACTCCTGTACTTAGCCATTGTCTATTTTCATAAATGTCTTATCCATTTCTCACCAAGAAGATTGTGTGGGCCTTTGCAATTTCTTACAACTGAAACACAAAGTGTAGCTGGAATTAGTGCAGGATTGCCATGTACTTATTTCATCTTCGTGATCATCTATCAGTCTCATGACTTCAGTACTCAGTACTATTGATAGCCTATCTAATCAGTTGTTCACTATGTAATTGACTGAATTTGATGTGCTAAAAACTGAAGACACTATTAGTTTAACATACATCAGTATAAAGCTAAGTTTGTTTTACTGTTATAGCAACGTTTGTGTTTGTCCTACCTCATTATACAGGATTACTCATTATTTCCAAGACAACATACCTTATTATTTCCATGAAATTCATAGAGATTTCCGTAGCTACAAATGTGACGTAACATAGGCTACGTGCATGGGCCAGCGTCAGGATTCTGGTGAAATTGGCAGGTA
Source organism: Setipinna tenuifilis (assembly GCA_030347295.1). Classification (NCBI taxonomy): domain Eukaryota; kingdom Metazoa; phylum Chordata; class Actinopteri; order Clupeiformes; family Engraulidae; genus Setipinna; species Setipinna tenuifilis. Next base: position 21,551,610 of record CM059280.1, on the reverse strand, counting down.
GGTCGCAGCCCGCCAGGCTTACACACACCAGGCCCTCAGTGTGATGTATCAACGGCATAGCCACGATTCCAGAGTGTGACATTGGGGTATGATTTAGTGTGAGAATGAGTACTGAAATCATACCCTGATGACAAGCATGATTTACTACTGAAGCCATGAGAAATGGATTTGGTGCGAATATACTCCTCTGCCAATCTCGCATGGTCCACAGAGGTTTTGCATGAAAGGACATGAGACTTGGCCCTTTGTGCTTTAATTGTATCTCTCACACAGTTTAAGTCAGAGCAAACTGTCACAGCAGTGGATAAAACTTTTCCTATCAGAACTATTTTATGGGCATTGTCTATTGAATGATTTCGTGCTGACAACCTATTCTGAATCGCATTACCATGACAGTTAGCTCTTTCTCATCATTAATAACTCATCAGCTTTTTCTTATAATATATTATTCCTGTTGTTGCTTTATTCCATTATTTCCCAGTTACCTTAAAGTCAATGTTATTGTTAAAAGTTCATCTGGAATACATTTCTCTAAAATGCATTGCAGTACAAAAATTCTGAAATCAGGATTATTATGTGTTGACAAACAATGCAGTATTCGTAGTGTAATATGTAATGGTTCATGAAAGAAAATGTTCAAATCTGTTAAACCATCACGTTGAAGACATAAAATAGTATACAGAAGAGTTGATACACATGATAATACTGTTTCGTGTATAACTAGGGTGCAAACTAAAGCATAATAGTAGCAACCTAGTTGTAGTAGTAGTAACTTTACAGTAACAGTACTGTATATAGCCTAGTTTATTTGAGGTGGTTTTAAAATTTGGTGAAAACAATTTATATTGACAAACATTATTGTATCACACAGAGTAAAATGCCATGGAAACATGTAAACAAAACATGGAGAAATATTACTCTAAACACCCTCCTTTGTACAGTACAGCTCAGGTGTGCTGCTCACAGTGAAAATATTGTTTTGGGATTGTTTCAAAACACAGGGGAGGTAACGCATCATTGAAGTGTTGTCACGGTTTAGACAAACCTTTTTAATCTGGGTCAGAAGACCAAACGCCAATTTAAGTCTGTGAAAAGCATAGACTCCAAATGGGTCTATTGCCATAAACAACAACCCAATTTTGTAGCACACAATGACTTATGCAGCTTGTTCTGGAAGACATCCCATTCAAACTGGCAAAACGCCCTTTGATGAAAACCCCTCTTGGCTTTGAGGTAAACCAGTGCAGGGTTATTAGGGTCATTTTTTTTCTTTATTTCCCCTTTTCATCAAGCACTGAAAGGGTATCTGAATATTGTATGAATTATTTTAGCTTAAAAGACTTAGTGACTGTGAAGTGTGGCACGGAAAATATTGGCAGGCAAAGATGGCTTTGCTACACTGCTACTAATTTACTTCAAGCCCTTTAGTTGGAATATGGAAAGGGCATGCAATGCTTCCTTTCAAATAAGTGAATTTTGAGTCGTAATTTTGAGTAAGATTTTAAGTCATAGTCAAAGTGGGAGGCCAATTTATTCTATATTATATATCATCAATATGCTATTTGTATTATTATATCAATTATATCATATACAAACTGTGAGCAACTTGGGTACTACTGTAAACGTATTTTATTTTTCCATGCATTATCTCTTTCAGTTGTTGCATTTTGTTCTGAACTCACAAGCAGTTTTAGAGGAAAGTATCGGAGCATGAAATAGGTTTTGTCTTCTCTATGCGCAGTGTGGAATTCAAACTGGCCGGGGTTAACAAATTGCTGGGCAGCAAGCGCAGGGACAGTCTGCCAAACTGGTGTTTTCCCAACATGGCTGGCCGAGGCCCGTGCCGAGAACAGCTGCTGAAAACCTCGCACTGACCTCCATTTCTCAACCAGCCAGCCCACCGGACCCAGTCAAAACCAGCGCGTCTCTCGCCATCGGACCTGGCCTGGCTCTGGTCGTTCGGCCCGACCCGCACTTCCAGATCTGGCAGAAGCCCTGTGAGGAGACCGGCGCCAGTCCAGCTGCATCCCAGACGGACAGCGAGTGCGGATTTGACGCAGATGTGTAGGGCTTTGACACCACAGACCTGGGCCACAAGCCAAGGGGAAATTGCTTAAGCATTCGGTTTTGGCGGTGAATTTATTAAGGACCCCTGTGAAAGTACTCATTAATGTTTCTTAGCATTACATTAAAAACAAAGACAAAAAGAGATGTGTGTAGTGAAAACATTTAACTAGCGCAATATTCCGCCAATTTTCCGCTCTCGACCCAATTTGTACATTTTGTTATATTAGGTTGTGTGTTTTAAACTAGCACAAATATGCTAGATTAGATTTTCTTCCATAAATGTTGGGAAAGCCTTGGCAGACGTGTGTTTCATGGTCTGTTTTAGGAAGGTTGAGTCGTTCATTAGACTCCTTAGGACACACGTAGCTGTTCTCTTCAGCTCAGCTCATCAACAGCAGTGCCAGCCTAACAAAAGCTGGTAACAGTAAAAACAGTAAGGACTGTTTGATCCAGGACTTTATAGTGAGATTTGGTACAGCACAAGCACTGCAAGGTACCTGTTAAAAGCTTCATTTGTTTTTAAGGCGCAATCAGATGACACAGGTGGTTGTGCATTGTGGCATAGAGAAGGCAGAAGAAAAATGTTGTTGAAGTTAAAACAATGTCCAAACAAAGTCTGGCCTTGATTCTTAATATAGCACTCTCGTGTGTGAGTAACACCAGCAAATGCTCTGTGCCTATTCACAGAATCAGCGCATGGAAAATTACAGTGTAGAATGAATTTCACTGGTTGTCTGTAAAGTAGTGAGAATTTTGGCAGAGAGGAACTATTTGTTTGGTTCCTGTTGTCTTGGTGTTGCATTTGATTGCCCATGTTGATGGACCCATTAATCTGTGTCCAATGGTTGTTTGACTATAAAAATTGCATGCATGCCTATAGCCAGGCTTTTTAGAACAGTGATTTATTGGTTGTCAGATTGGAACAGACAACCAGATTTTAGCGCTGTCCACATCTAAGGCATTTTACAAATACTTACAGTGTTGACCACCATCTCATAACAAGATGGCTGAAAAATGCAGTGATACTTTGATTTTTTTGCACAATTTAAAACAGAAGGACATTTGGTTTCTTCACACTGATTTAAAAATGGGCTACTCTTGTGGTCAGCTTGTTGCCATTGACCTACTCCTCTTCTTATCACAAGTACAACATTGTTGGCCTCGCTGTACTGGAATGTCATACACTGGTTCAGGGATACTGGCCAAGAGAGGGTAACTACCGGTAGTTGTCATCAGCCAGAGTTTGTTTTCTTTTCAGAGGATAGCAATGTTCAACTTTTAAAAGCTGGCTTTTGCTGAAATGGATTATGTGAGAGATTCTCTTCTTTCTTTTTTTTATTCCACTCTCTCTCTCTCTCTCTCTCTCTCTCTCACACACACACACACACACACACACACACACAATAACCAAGTAGAACCTAGAGAGAACTTTAGCCGGAGAATAACCCACATTATGTGAAACGCACACATTGAATGTGTGTATCAGTGACGGTGTGCATTTCCATTCACAGAGAATCAGACACTGTAAGGCTATATCTTTCCCCTGGGAGATTTCAATGCAGAGTTCACAGAGCTCTCTGATTCACCTCATCTCCCCCGAGACAAAGCCTATAGCTTTGAGCTCCGTAGCCCTTACTGTGAAGGAAATGGACTTGAAGAAAAGTAGGCCACTCCAGTGTTGACACCTTGGCTCGGCGTTCAGACTGAAAGCACAGGAGCTGCGCAGCACGGCGTCCTGAGTGCTCCTCCATCTCAGGCTCGTCTCATATTTCAGCCACCCAGCAGCTGGACATGGGCGACACATTACAGCAGAAGGAAGAGGGTCCGTTCGGATGATGCGTTCCAAAGTTAGTGGAGACGTGCTATTCGGCATGAAATGAATATGAGAAAAAACATGGGGATTATTGCGTGGATGTGGGGCCTCCCCCTCTGTGAAACATGCCGTGAATCACCGGCCAGTTTGAATAGGAGAAGTCTCGCTGAATGGTTTCAACGGCATTGGGTAAAATGTCATGAATCAGCAGTTCATTTACCAGCATTTACCGACAGAGTTGTTCATCAGTAAAATAGGCAAGAGTCATTGATCCCTGAATACAGGGATTCCTTCATGCATTCTGTGTTTTGGCCCATAGTGATTATAAAAATGATAACTTTATAATAACTTTACAGACTTCACACACATTTGCCTCAGATTGCCACTTGTCAACAGGTGGCACTATTGAGTCAAAGAACTGTCAGCAAGAAAAAAAAAATGGTTGTTTCACATCTGTTTGCAATGTGTCATTCAGATGCACTGCATCATACTCCAAATTAATGTAAATCAACACTAGGACTGTAAAAATCTGTGTAGGGCCCTGTAACATGCTTCCTGAAATCTCCTTTTTTCCTTTCTGCTTTCTTTGACATGCCGACAGACATCTGTTGCAACACTACAGTGACTTAGCATCTGTTCCATAGGCCTTCCTTTTAGCACAATATAAATGGCTGGTTTCTGGATTTGGCTCTGCCTTAAAACTGATTATATGTTTTGATTCAGACCTGCCTGTTGGGACCCTGTTGTGAAAATATATTCTTGCCAGTTACTGCTTTGGGAAACAATAGATGGGGGCAAAATGTGGTGCATGGTCTTCCGCTTCTAACGTAAAAACATGGTTGTGCAACTGCTGTACTATTAGGATATGCAAATGACATGCAGACAATATTGACAGTAGCCTGTTATTTTTTTTCCATGTCAATGTTTTGAAAACTTCCCTTCTCGGATTGACACAGCTTTAAAACTATGCCCAAAAGCTGTTCTTTTGTTGTTGTTCTTTTCTTTGTTTTTTTACAAACAACTGGTTCCGTGACACACCGTGAGATTTATTAAGATTATACCGTTGATTAACTGGATCATTTTGTGTGCATGACATTGCCTACTTTGAAAGCACTATATTAAAAAACCTAATGGTAAACTGATTTGCCACGAGTGGAGCCATAATCCCTGCTTTAACCTAAATCTGTCTGACTCTTGTTAAATGACTTTGACCTTGCAAATGACCTCATAGTTTGATCTTGACCCGACTGACCCTTTTTTACTGGAACCAAGGGCCCCCCTTTCTCCCTCCCTTTCCCTTTCCCTCTCCCTCTCCCTCTCTCTTGCAGTCAGCTAATGGAGCCGGATGAGTAGAGCATACCTCGGCAAAAAAGAAAAAAAAGAAAAACATGATCTTGGCCCTGAAGTTTCTTGAATCTGTGAACCTGAGCCGCCTGTGACATCACAAGACAAGACAAGAGCAGGCAAACTAAAAGGAACAGAGGTGATCAGCAGCTGACCCCCCTGACATTCTGTGCTAGGTGGTGTGTTAAACGGTGTCTGTGAGATGCCCCCCAGCACGTGGTGTACTTGTTGCAGGTGGTCCTCCTGACGAAGAGGTTCTGCACATGTGAAAGCTTGCTGAGATTTATGGTTTCCAGGGTGTCCAGGGTCCCCGCTATTCCTGCTGAGCAGTACAAAGAGCACTGCAGAGACTTTGAGGCAATTTCTGTTGTTTGATCGTTCCCCAGCTAGAAATGCCAGGCCAGCCATTTCAAGCCTTGTTCTTAATGCTGTGAATTTGGCGTGGGTGTAAACTGTGCCTGGGTGCACACATATACAGACACACACACTGTCTCTCTCTCTGTCTCTCTCTCTGTCTCTTTCTCTGTCTCTGTCTTTCTCACTTACTGACTCACTCACTCTCTCTCTCACACACACACACACACATAATCACTTACACACAAAAAGGACATTGGAAAATAAATGTTTCACATAAACCTTTGTATTTGAAACAGATGAGGACAGGTTCATCAGTCACCCAAGAATGAAGTGGCACTTCATCCATTGTGTGGGCAATAGCTCATAATTAACGCCAGCGCTCTCAACATACATGTGGCTTCGATTGAGTTCTCCAGGACTTAACTCGGGGTGCCGGGCAGACGTTTTTCTGCCCATCCAGATTTTCAAGACACAGTTTTGAGATGAAGAGATAAGATGCCATCTCATTATGTAAGTTTATTGAAGCAGCTGACTGTTTTCGATTTGAACTTGAATGTTGATTCCCACAATTGTGGAGTGCAGCTGAATTGCGTAGCGTAGGTGGCAGAGCTTTTTGTAAAGAGAGGATGTTGTGGCCCTGTGTTCACAGTGAAAGGGCTTTGATCATACGCTCATTTGGCTCATAATCCCAATAAGTAAAGTGCTGGTTGGTTTTTTTCTAGATTGGTCTTTTAACGTTTTACCTAAGATCAAATCAAACATGAAATCAAAATAAAGTAAATAACGAAAGTAATTCTACAACACTGGGTCAACACAAAGATTAACATGTTAATATCATGGTTAATGAATACACCACACATGGCAAACCTGGGACATTTAACTGCCAGGCTTCATAAGGCAAAGGCTAAAACAGTGACTACATGGGTAAAAACAGTGGTAGATTTTCATGAACTCCCTGAAATCTCTGATATTTCTTCTAAGATATCCAGTCTTATGTTCAGTCTTGGTGACTTGGTGAGGACAGCTAAAGTTTCTGTGTTCTTGTTTTGTTTGTTTCCCAAAAGCTTCAATACAAAAAATTAATCACAAAAAAGATAAAACAGAGAATGTCTTACATGGACCACAACAAGGTGTGTCAATTTGTTCACTCATCGTCTGTGCTTTCTGTGGTCTGCTATTATGTCACAACTTGGGACCTACTCCCTGTTGAACTTATTTAGCAGAACAGAGGGAGAGGTAGTCATGTGTTTGAGTATGACTTTAACTATGATGTCTAATTTCAAAAGAAATGGAAGAATTTGATATACTCCCTACCTGGTGTCACAACAGTTGAACGTGGGAGAAATTTTCAGTTTTTGAATTTCCTTGAGTTGCACAAGTTCTTCCCCTTTTTATTGCACTTTGCTTCCCCTTATATTAAAGGTTTGTGCAATTTTTCTTGCTTTTTTCAGGATTTTGCGAAGTCATGGCATGGGTGTGGGCATAATGTGGAATTGTCTCACAAACTAGGTGTTCCCCTGTTTATACTTTTTGTGACCTTGCCATTTCACGTAATCGCCACACACACACTCACATTTGTCCCTTTTGCTGCTGTCTCATGACGGTAGAACTGTGGAACTCACTTCTGTATTTCTGCTTTGTGTCTCCTTCAATCAGGGCAATTAAAGCCAAGCAGATGTAGGCCAGTCAGTAAACCTCATTTACCATTGAAATGCACACAGAGAGAGTGCAGTCATGTACAGTCTTGTATCTGCGTGTGTGTGTGTGTGTGTGTGTGTGTGTGTGGCTGCTTCAGAAGGTTGTAAATCTGGTGTTAAATAGCGCACCTGATGAGTGAGTAGGGTCACTGTCCACAAGGTCTTTCACCGCACATTGCCGCCCTTCTCCATCTTCTCTCTCTGTCTCTCTCTCTCTCTCTCTCTCGCGCTCTCTCTCTTGCGCTCTCTCTCTTTCTCTCCCTCCCTCTCTGCCCTGCCCACCTCCTGTTCTGTTCTCCTCATGTTCTGTTCTCTTTAACGCTCTTTTTTTGTGTTTTGGGGATTTGGCAATAGACAGGTTTGACGTTGGTACACCATGTCTTCATTTCCCAGGCCCTCAGGGGCATGAGCAGCAGACAGAGCGGCTATGCCACCCACCCCCGCTGCGCTCCAAGTGCCATGTGTACATTGTGAATCCACCTTCGGATCACAGGGATGTAATTCATTCTACGTTTGAACTGACACAGATGGCATACGAAAACAAGTTATTAACTGGACCCAGAGACTGAACAGGGCTTGGCTCTTACCTCTGAATAGACCACTGGCAGAGCATCAACTACAATTTGACAGAGGTTCATAATACCCTAAAACTTGAGTGGACATGACTATTTTTTTTCTCACACAGCTTGCACTGTTTTTTTGTCTTTTCTTGCACTTAGTCCTGTAATTTTATTCAGGATGTATAAATGATATATAGAATTTATCATTTCGAATTCCTCTGTTTCCCACAGGGAGAGAGAGAAAAAAAAACCAGGGGCTAGCTGTGAAGTTGCGGGGTGGGAAATGGACTCTAAATCTGCTAATACATCAACAATCAAACGTGTGTTTAGTTGTGCAGATCAGTGCAGAGCCCCTGGTCTTGTGATCAGCACCCTTGACTAATGGAAGGGTTAATGTACCACTGAATCACTCTTTGTTGTAAAAGTGAGAGGGTGAGAGAAAGAGAGAGAGGGGGGGAGAGAGAGAGAGAGAGAGAGAGTGAAAAAGAGACTGAAAAAAAAAAAGTAATTCGGAAGTAATTATCCCGTCTCTGACAACAAGGCAGTGTGTCAACACACACTTTTTGGGCACAAATGTCATGCCAGGGCTTGTGCTGGAGAACAGCATACAGCATAGCTACATCGACACCTGCGCGAGCGACTGTCAAAGTGTTTAACAGAACAATGGATCTCTTCATTCAAAGGCCCGTGTAGTAATTGCCCTGTGATAACCGACACTCCGGAGGCTCACTATTTATAGCCTTTTTTTCACGGCTTCCCCGAGGAAATAGTTCTTCCCGTTCAAAAAAAAATGTGCCAACAACGCCAGCACCATGCAGATTAATGGGACTGTGTAAACTGACTGGGAGAGCACTCAAAGAGATGGGCACACACCCGAGGACACTGTTAAGAAAAAAGAGAGACAGAAGGGACAAGGGTGTGTGTGTGTGTGTGTGTGTGTGTGTGTGTGTGTGTGTGTGTCCTCTCCCATCTGTGTGTGTGTGGTGTTCTCTGTGAATGTTTATGTGTGTGTTCTCTCTCTCTGTTTATATGTGTGTGTATGTGTGTGTGTGTATGAGGGGGGGAAGACTTAAACTGCTGCAAAACTTTGGCCATTGGGCACAGATTAGATCTCCTTCTGTGTAGTCCCTCCCCTCTCCTGCACCGTGCTCTATATATACTGAGAGAGTGGAGCCCATTCACTGGCTCCCACTCTGTCCGTCTGTGTATGAAGTGTGTGTGTATGTGTGTGTGTGTGCACGCGCCTGTGGTGCTGACCGGAGTGTGTGTGTGTGTGTGTCAGAGCTTGCATGCTTTCTTGTGTGTCTGCAACAAGAGCACTCAGGAGGCACATGGTTGCTCATTTGTAAGTTAGATCTGCACTCTTACAGACAGATAACAGCAAGTGTAACTAAGGGACAGGGAGACAGACAGACAGACAGTGAGAGAGTGAGTTGAGGGAAAGAGAGAGGGGGAGACAGAGGAAAAAAAGAAGAAGATAGCAAGATACAGAGGAAAAAGAAAAAGAGACATTCACAGAGAGAGAGAGAGACACTGCATACAGCCTACCTACCCCCTTTCTGTCCTTTAAGCACAATGGAAGACTATGCATTGTCCTTCTGGATTTACATGGGAGTGATGTCGGTGTTTGTTGGTGGGGCGGTGAAGAAGATCCTGGCGTCCCACATCAGTTCCATGCCGTCACTGGTGGCCTGGCTGGCCGCCACCATGCTGCTGGAGAGGCTCTGCACCCTCTGCCTGCCTGCCTTCCTGGCTCTGGCTGGGCTGTGCGCTGCCTACTGCCTGTACGGCTCCAGGCAAGCAACCCTGGCCACCAGCCTACCAGTTGATGGGAAGGCTGTCTTCATTACAGGTAAGGGCTGTATGGCACGGCTGATGGTGGTGGTGGTGGTGGTGGTTGTGGGGGGACCTACCTGTCTGTTAATACTACCTGCTGTTATTATTATGCCTTCCAGCCTTTGGTGGAGTCCTTTTTGGCTTCTTACTTAATTGGTGGATTCCCTCTTAATTTTCTTCTTCTTTTTTTTCCACAACCTCCACCTGTATTTTTTTTTTTCATTCTTTTCCATTTCTTTCTTTTCTTTCCATTCTTTTTTTATGGGTATGCTTGTGAGTCTGTTACTGATTTTAAGTCAAATAGATTCGGTGTGGATTGAGCATGTATACAGTTTTTTTTTACAGTGCTCAGTATAGTGCACACAACAAGTCTTACTGATAAAAGCACTGAAAAATAATATAATCTACATCATACATTTCTATTGGTCTGTATTTTGCTGTGTTCAAAGAAAATGTACATATGTGTGACCAAAATAAAAATGTCCAGTATTTTTCTCAGAGCTGTCTGTTAGATGAGGAATTGCCTTAGTGATTAGATATGCTCTCCCTCTCCCACATTTGCTGGACAGGCAGATCTGATATAAATGTCATTTAAATTATTCTCCAAACACCAATAAAATTTACAGTGTGTAGTGTTTGCACTGTGCAGCTTTACTGCTCTTCTCTGGTGAAATCATGTAAATAATATCAGTCATAAATATGCATGTTGGTTGAATACATGCATGTTGAATGTTGTTGTTGTTGTTGTTATTGTTGTTGCTGTTGTTGTTATTGTTGTTGTTGTTGTTGTTGTTGTTTGGAGCTAGAAGATTATCAGTAGACGTGCAAAAGGAGTTCCACGGTGATTTGTCCCTTGGTCCACTAAGACCTAAGCTGTTACTCATAGACTAAATAGGCCCACTCTTCAATTCTGGGAAACATGCATTGGTAAATAATTCCTCACTGTGCCATTGTTTGCACAAACACATATATATGGGGGTTACAGGGTGACCTGACCTGCCCGATGTAAAGGACTTCTGAAATGTGTATGTGTTGTATAATCCTAATGGGTTTCAGTATACACACTCAGTGCTGATAATATAGTTTTTCAATGATTTGAGTTTCTTCAACTTCATAGTCCTCTTGAGACCTTAACTCGTTTCCCTTGCTTAACAAAAAAATGTTGGCATGAAATCCTTCCATTTTGTGAAAAATCCCACTTGCCAGCAGCCCGCTACTAAACTCTCCCTTCATCGTTACGATGCCAAGGTAACCCATGGACAACGGCAGTAAGGGCTTGATTTATATGACCGTAAATGGGATCAGGAGTTCCCATGTTAATTCCACAGGCTCATCCACCTCAGTGCCTTTAAACCTCAATTTTGTACGCTTGTCTCTTGGTGTATGAGTGTAAAACTACCATGATCCCCCCCTTAGCTCAAAACAGCCCAAACACCTCAAAACAAAGCCTTGGATACAGATTATTTGGCATAATAAGCAGCCGAGAGCCCCAGAGTAAGGCTGGGGTTTGAGGGGCTGGAGGCTGGGGGGGTGGGGTTGCATAATGTATTGTGGAGTGGGTGGGGACTGAGGTAGAATAAGTTGCACCCAGTCAGTCATGTCCTTCTGTTTCTATCCACACAGCACAGATGAACATTTTCGAAAAGTATCTCTTGATTTTTGTTCTCAAATTGTATATCCCTTTGGATTAAAGCAAAATATGAGTATGCCTATTCCTGTTTCTAAGCCTAGCTATTGAAATGCAGTGGCTTTAGCGGTCAAAGCCATGAAAGGGGGGAGAAAAAAGGGGAAATGCACCCAAGTAACTCCAGTCAAAACCAAGAGTGGCTGAATTATCATAGAGCAAGTGGCTGCCTCTGTATCCCTTCTTTGATGTTTATACTAGACAAACTGGGCACGTCGTTCTCAGGCTGATAACAGAATTAGTCACATTCTTTCCTCATAAATGGAATTTGATCTTATCTGGGTGATACGCTTGGTCCAGTGAATCTAGGTTAGGCTGGAAAGTACCATACTACGGTGACTTACATAGTCATAACTGACAAAAACAGACTTGTCGATTTAACCTAGTTTTCTTCCTTCTGGCACGCATCCACTTTCAGACGTGGAATGTTTTGTTTTCAGGCGTGTCTTCCTCATTCATTCATTGATGGCGGCGATTGTTTCACTCAGTCCAAGCAATATACCTGAATATAATTTTTTTTTTAAATCACTGCTAATTTTCAATCAGTTCTGTTGAAGCAGCTGAAAATGGTGTGCAAACATGCAGTAGATATGGTGGCAACGTTTGTCACCACACTGGTGGTGAGTCAGTGATATGCCCTGCTTTGTTTTACACTAACAGACCACTTGAGGACTGAGCCAGAGCACTGCTTTAATCTTTGTCAGACTGGGGGAGGTATGATAAAGGCACACCTTGAGAAGCTGCCACATGGAGCCGTATTTAAGACTAGCAGGATTGCACATCATTAAGCAATCTAAGCATGGCCTTAAGCGAACTTCAAGACGGCTTTAGGCTGTGTAAACAAGTGCAGCCAAATGCTAAGAGCTAGTAAGACCATGCAACTGTATGGAACTTTGAAAAGAACATCTCACAAGTGGCTCAGACAATTATGTAGACATGCTTAAGATCAATGGCATTAATCATTAGCCTGCCTTACCAGGAAGCACTTGGGCTGTGGGGCTGTGGCCTCGGGTCCCCAGCAGGTAACAAAGACAATTAAACAAGTTAGTCCACCATTGTATTGTCGAGCCGAACTAAATCGGAGCTGATAAGATCAGTCTGCTGTTTTTTAATCAACTGGCATGGCCGCCACTCTCTGTCGCTCTCTCTCTCTCTCTGACAGCGCCTTATGCTATAAAGAGATGGGGCTTCTTTGTAAAGTAATCGCATCAGCTGAGATAATTCCCTTAACTCATTGCCTGGGAGCGCAGAAAACCTGAAACTCCAAACTGCTCCTGTCATGTCAGAGCCGCCAGCGCCAGACTACATTCCAGCCAAAGCCAAAGTCAGATACAGTCTGAGAGCACGGCAAGTTCACTAACCCAGTCCTAATGTATTTATATCGCTAAGGCTTGAGCACAGCTTTAAAATGACAGAGCTTAACAGAAATTACACCATGTTAAACCAGAGTACCTTGCATCAAATTAATAAGATTATACATTCCATGATTACGTGTTATTATTTCTACGAAATTATCAAACTGAAGACATGATATGATGGCAGGTAAGAGGGAGAACAAGTGCCAAGAAAAACAGAAAGGTGTCTGATCGTGTGCTAAGCCCTTTGGCCCTGATGCTCTTAGGCTGAACCCATGCCGGCCCACTAAGCCACTTACAGATTGTCTATTGGCATGGTAACTGGTTCCGAGCCCCAGTGCCCCCCTTTTTTTTTGCACGTTTCTCGGCTTTAGGATTGAGTTGGCAGCGCTGTCACCCAACTCCCAACTTCCACAGTAATTGGCTGCCAGCACTTGGCTCAGAAAAAAACAATCACATGAAAAAAAAATGGGCCACATGAGAGAAAAAAACAAAATCCTCAAAGCTGGAATTGCTGAGTATTTGCCATTGAGGTCTTGCAGGGACAACCAAAATGTGAATATGTGTCCTGCATTGTTCTCATTGTATGTGCTTTATGTTATGTACATCTTGTGCTAAATCTCGCACCCTGGGAAGTTGACACTTGTGTGACTGTACATATATAGCAAGTAGGACAAGGAAGTGAGTCAAAGAGGGCTTGAAACTTCGACCTCACAGCTCTGATTAGGAGGCTTTCCCCCCAAACCTGTTTTAGGTCTATAACTGTGGAAATTAAAAAAAGCTGGAGTGCTTAAAAAAGCCTTAAACCTCTTACAGACCCTGTTAAAAGGCTCCATAGCAGCTGAAATTCCGTTGAGGATTTAGGTTATGGTCAGAGGGCTGGGCTGAGTGGGCAATTTCTTGACATCTTAGTTTAGTTTTACAGAGCCAAGTGCCTACACTCCTTGTTAATATGTTTGTCTGCGTTGTTAATCTGGCAAATGCACCACAAACATCGTAAGCAACACTTACAACCTGCACGCTCTAGAGCTTATGGGTAACTTCGGGGAGATCAGTGACAAATGTACTCTCTCCCAAACATTCTTTGAAAAAAAGACTGATTAAAAAAAAACTCTCTAAATTCCATAATAAGCAGTGTCATATTTTCCAGCTCGATGAGGGTCTGGTGCTGGACCTAAGCCGGGAGTGTCTCTGTTAAAGTAATGACGGTGGAAAGGTGAAAATATAACTCGGACATGTGCGCGGTGTTCTTAAGAAAGCTTTGGGGCATGTTAGGACATCCTGGCCCCCTATTGATTTTCACAACCCTGCTGCTCATGTTACCACACTCGCAGCATTTGTCAGCCCCAGGCGGCCTGAGCCATCGGCCATTGTTTAATTTGGTCGGGCTCTCTGAGGAGCTCGCAGAGGTGGCTTGTAGTATGATGTGGGAAAAGAGAGAGAGAGAGAGAGAGAGAGAGAGAAAGGGAGAAAATCAGACCTATTCATCCCATGTATCCAGTGTCCTGTTTCTGTTGTGGGAGATTTTCCAAAGATGCTTGCAATACGCCGCCCTTCCATCGCAGATTTTGATGTTGCGAAATGATTTTGTGTAGTTTAGTTTGTGTAGTTTAGTCATTCATCATTTTGACAATTTAGATCACTTTTTAAAAGTGATGTTTCGTCATTTTATACAGTCTAGCAAATGATTCCAAACTGTTTGCTGTTGCTTCAAGTATTCATATCCCTGTGACATACAGTGGGAAGAATCAACGCATCAACATTTTTTTTTTAGAAAGTGTATTTGCAATTGGACTACTAACATGAAATTTTGACACTGGCATTAACCTAAGAAATATACATATGTAAAGAAATCAAGCCTATAAAAAGGTTATGTGTACTAAACTGAAATTGCAGGTGAAATAGTTTTACACACAGGGAAGAAACAGTAAAATATGTTTAAAAATGTAAAAAACAAAAATGTTGACTGGTTTAATACTTGTAGATCTAAGCACTCCTGTTTGGTGATGATTCCACTTCTTCATATGGCCCAAAATATTACGACGTTGCCTTCACCCACTACATGATATACCATTAGTAAAGATATTTTTTAAGCGGGCGGTGCCAGTTTGGTCTGTCGTACTGCGATGATATATACTGCCTCACGAGCGCAGAGACCTTTGATCATGCTGATACACATGGAACGTATGTTCTGCCAGCTGCATCTGGAACAATCCAAAGTCAGGACTGGAGAAAATTTGCCTGGCAGATTTAAATCAACAGGAGGCACGGAGGCCCGTTTATATGCCAAAGAGCCTCATTCAAAAATAGGGGCATAAAGCGGGTGGATCGTCGGGTAAAACATTAACGTCCTAATATGCCCTCCTCTCCAAAGTGCCCAGCCAACCACATCTCTGCCCAGTGGGAGCATCTGCTGTCATTCACATTTCTGTCTGGCATGCATATGAATGTATGTGTGTGTGTGTGTGTGTGTGTGTGTGTGTGTGTGTGTGTGTGTGTGTGTGTGTGTGTGTGTGTGTGTGTGTGTTTGTGTTTGTGTTTGTGTTTGTGTAAGCATGTGTGTCCGTGTGTGTGTTTGTGTAAGCATGTGTGTGTGTGCATGTTTGAGCATATTTGTGTGCATACAAGCGTGCAAGTCTGCTGCTGACACCCATCTTCTGAGTGGCCTGGCTGATTGGTGTAAAGCCTTGTGTTTGTTTGTTTTGCTGTCCAGGGCTCTTTTGCCATTGGTTGCATAAGAGGCATCCCGGGCGCTCCGTTTGGAAAGCCGATTCCTCTTAAACTTTGTGCAGAGATAATGTTTCCATGTGTCCTAAGAAAAACTGGGTTGCAACAGAACACCGTGTAACAACCCCATTGCTTCCCTTGAATGTCCCCACTCACACCACACCGCTCAGCTTCGGTGACTGAGCCAACATGCTGAACTCTGCATGTCCTGAAAAAAGCCAGAAAGGACAGCCCCTCTTTCAGTGAGTGTCTCACTCACACCACAAAGACACACACACACACATTGACACACACATTGACACACACACAAACACACACACACACACACACACACACACACACACACACACACATACACACACACACCCCACACACACACACACCCACACACACACACACACACACACACACTGACACACACACCGATGCTGGGGGGATCTGTTTTCTCCCACATGCCACATACATCAGAGGACACTGCAGGTGGTCTGTGCGCTGCCTGAGCTGTAATGTGGTGCTCCTCACCTCACAAGAGGTTACACTACCCATGACGTGACCTGTCCTTGAACATGTGTTTACGTCTGTTTTTCATGCCTGTGTCCCATGTGTGCCTGCATACGATGGATTCTTATGTGAGCTTTGTCACGTATGTGTGCTTGTGTGCTTGTGTGTGTGTGTGTGTGTGTGTGTGTGTTTGTGTGTTTGCCATGCTCACCTGTTTATGTTTTTATTAACACCGAAACACACAAACAAGTGTGTGTGTGTGTGTGTGTGCGCACACATGCATGTCTCTAATTCCATACCACCCCTATGGAAAGCTGAGCATACATTCGCTGTGCAATAATAAACAGGAACCCACACACACACATGAAGGCTTTATTTGGCCATTAACACTTCCCTGGAGGTGATTTAGGTGCTTGGTGTGTGCACTTTTGTTCCGAGCACCCTGGAGCCTCTCCAAGCTCGTTCATTGGAACATGCTCGCCGTAAAGCCGTCCGCCCCTAAGAATATCCCCGAATCTGGCTGGTGCCTGCTCTTACATAACCCCCACACAGCCCCACCTGCACGCGCACCCCGCGCACCCCGCGCACCCCGCTCACCCCGTGTCATGTCACTGGGACAAGAAGATTTGCGCTCGGCAACACGCAGGGGGATGGGTGTTGGACCTGACGACAGAGAGAGAGAGTTCCGATGCCTATGAAAGGTAGCGGTCACGAGGCTCAGGGTTACGGGAGGAGCATCCGTCCGCTATGAAGCAACACTTCAAGGGAGTCCGCGCAGCTGCATAATCCTTAAAAAGCATACACAAAATAGTTTGACATAAAACAGGGGCGGAAAAAGTGGGACAAAAGGTCCAGCACTCTACTACAAATGATCCCCCTGGTGAGAGTCAAATCCTGTCTCTTCTAGGACCTGCTTTTTGTTTCATCATCTTCTTCTTCTTCTTCTTCTTCTTCTTCTTCTTCTTTGGAGGGAGTCGGGGTGCAGCGGGGGGCCTTCGAGGGGTGGTTGTCGGAACCGGCCCTCTCTCTCTCTCCTCCACAACGTTCTTGGCAAGTGTGCGGGGGAATGCTTAGAACATCTGCGCCGATAACGCATTGAGCAGAGACAGAGAGTCCTGCCTGCTGTTCTCAGGCTGCAAGTGTCCTCAGCGTACCCCAGGCTCTGCTGAAAGACTCTCCACATGGAGGGGGGCCGAAGGAGAGGGGTGGCCCAGGGGAGGGAGGCCCGAGGAGGGGGGAGAGGGGGCCAGCGATTATGAAGGTGTCATTATGATAACAACAGTCACTCTTTGTACAGCGTGGTGCCTACATGACCACACACACACACACACACACACACACACACACACACACACACACACACACACACACACACACACATTCAGGTGAAAGTTCACACCATAAGTTGTGGTGGTGCATGGGCACGGGTGATAGGCTCTGACATATGGCAAACAATGTGTGATGTGCGTACAGGTCCAAAAAACCTCTCTTTGTCAGTTGGGTAACACACACACACACATGCATAAACACACACACACACACACACACACACATAAACACACACACAATGTCCTACTAAATGGAAGCATTTTATTCCCAGACAGACCACTTTAATTTATTTTATGTTTTGCTGCCAAGACAGCATCGTGAGTCTTGTGGTCTTTCAAATAGGAGTGAAATAATACTCAGAGGATAAAAATGTCACAATTAAATTTACGTGCAAAAGACAGCAGTTTTTTTTTGTACACACTGTCATGTCAGGAATGGTGTTTGGCTTTAAATATTAGCATTTCAGTGTTCCAAAATCAACCCGGTCTATTCCCTCCACTCGGACACTCATAGTTTTGTACCACACATTTTTTTAATGAATTTATTCAGCGGCATCCCAGAGGACTCTTGTGCTGGGCTCTGGAATGCTGTCGGGTACAAAGGAAAAAAGAGAGGCACTGCCTCTGTTTGGGGTGTGGCGCGGCCGCGGGGTTAAGGTCCACCAGTCTTGACCACTGACCTAGAAATCACTGGGCCGTAGGTGTACAGTTCATTTACGACAGTTTCGAAGACCAGGAAGTTGTGACTGTGGGAGAAATCAGGCTGGTGTGTACCGTTTTTTTTTTAATCATTGCCATGAAGAACTTGACTTTATGTAACCTTTTACAGAAAGGTTAAGTATCATATGATTGATAGCTGGCCTGAGCGGATGGTTTGTAAGTCATCATGATCAGTAATGTGTCATTGGGGTGTGTTTCAATCAGGCGACTTGAGAATTACTCACTCTTTAAAAACAAACAAATGTCCAGCGAGTTAATCTTACCACAATTATGTAGTCTCTCACTAAAATATGAACTGAAATTCTGTGTGGTATGAGGGCACAACAGACATACGTGATTGCCCAAATGTTACGTATCCTTATCAACACGCATGGGTAGAACATTAAGTTGACGTCACACAGCGTGCTTGTCCAGGTTCTTCTCAGGTCAGCGGTCTGGATGGGGTTAAGGTCCAGCCACTCTTGACACGTCTGTGTTTTTCTGCCTGTAAAATGATCGTTTTGCATCACTGGGTATGACCGCTTCTTCAGGCAAGGGCATTCGCACGGCTCAGTGATGCCGTACCTTTCATTCATTTACTTCACTGGCTCGCTCTTAGGAAGCCATTAACTTTCTAATCAATCTTTTTTTTTAACAGGGGCAGATAACAAGGGCAAAAACAAGCCTCTGATCTCTTATCTGTACAGATTTGAAAGTGATAAGATGTAATGAGCTGATTCCAACTAAAACATGTTAGCAAATAGGAGCATTCTGGAAGTCTCGCATAGCCTGTGTGGCTGGTTTTGTCAGTGCTCCCTGCGTCCCTGTATCACCAACCTACATACTTGAGTACTACTGACCCACACTATGAGACTTGGCAGCCTTATGCAGGTCATTCTGTGTGACAGCAGCAGGGGGTAAGGTGCATGTACTGAGGAATGCTGATCTCTTTCTGTTTCTCTCTCTCTCCCTTTCTCCCTCTCTCTCTCTCTCTCTCTCTCCCTCTCTCTTTCACAGGGTGTGACACAGGCTTTGGCTTTGCTGCCGCTAAGCGCCTGGATGCGCTGGGCTTTGAGGTGTTCGCTACGGTGCTGGACCTGGCAGGGGACGGCGCACGTGAGCTGCAGCGCACCTGCTCTCCTCGCCTGACCGTCCTGAGGGTGGACATCACCAGCGCCGAGGACGTGCAGCAGGCCCTGCTCGACACCAAGGCCAAGCTGGGCATGAGAGGTGAGAGGTCCCCCCTACACACACACACACACACACACACACACACTCACACACATAGATGCAAACACACACACACACACACACACACACATACATACACACACATGCACACACACACACGCACACACACACACATGCACACACACACATACACACACATGCACACACACATCGTATAAACAAACAGATGGGTGCACACACAAACACAATTGGATACATCCACACACACAGTAACAAATCAACTCCAATGTCATACACAAGCACACATATTTGTTGTGACATCTGTGAGCAAAACACTCACAAATAAATAAGCAAACTTTCTTTTTATGTTTCTCTCCCTCTCTCTAACTTGCACACATACACACACACATACATACACACACAGATAAACAAACTCTCTTTTTATGTTTCTCCCTTTCTCTCCCTTTCTCTCTTAGACACACACACAAACATATACACATGCACAAATCCACACACCAAAACTACACAAGCTGAAAATCCACAGTGCAAAGGTTGGAATGTTTCGTATTCATAACCTCATTCTTTAGGTAACTTTCCTCCTTAATACGTGTTCCAAAGTGCAAGTAACACCCAAGCATCCAGCATTGTACACAGAACAGCTGTGAACCTCAAACACAAATAAGGCAAATCCTTGTGGTGGTGCGGCTGTTTACTTTAAGGAGTCACTTAAGGATACGCGACCAGGGTGTAATATTAGAGTTTGTTGGAAGGTCATTCACACACTCATTTACTTTCTTTCTTGTGTGTGTGTGTGTGTGTGTGTGTGTGTGTGTGTGTGAGTGTGACTGTTTGTGTGTGTGTGTGTGTGTGTGTATGCGTGTGTGTGTGTGTGTGTGTGAGTGTGACTGTTTGTGTGTGTGTGTGTGTGTGTATATGCGTGTGCGTGCGCATGTGCATGTGTGTGCCTGTGTGTGTGCACATGTATGTGTGTGCCTGTGTGTGTGCGCATGTATGTGTGTGTGTGTGTGTGTGTGTGTGTGTGTGACTGTTACTGTAAGCCAGTGTGTGTGGATGTGTGTGATTGAGTAAGTGAGTGTGAGTGTGTGTGGCTTGGCGGACGCTCAAGTGCTTTATTTTGAAACAGCATGCTCAACGAAGCCAGGTGCCAAACAAATGAAAGGAGGGGAAAAAACTATATTTTAATAGCAGGATTCAAATAAGGACAAAGGGTTTTTTTTTTTTTTTTTAGTCAGGCACAGACGTCCATTTCGGTTAGGCCCAAACTCACTCATTCCACTTTGTGTCAGCAACCACCAGGCAAATGTGAGCGTACTGTACTTTCAGCAGTGTTATGTTTCAAAGACCATAAACACAACTGTGGCCCCTGCTTTCATTTCTCTGCAACCCAGGCTATGCTCAATGAGAACCCAGGAAAATGCAGATAAGTTTGAGCTCTCGCACCTTTCCCCTGATTGGGTAGCCTACAGTTCCCAGGTAGCAGGGCGAGAGAGTGCCCGCGGCATGCCTTTCCAGGCCAAATAAGAAGCTTTAAGCTTTAGCAGACTTGGAAACAGCACCTGCTTTAGGTTATGTGATGTGTGTGGAAAGTGCAAGAGGGCCCGTAATTAAGCGCTCAGATGGGGCTGCCGCAGGACCAAGTCTGGCAGGTTTACAGGCCGAGGGCCCTCGTGCCCTCTACGGCGCGATATGATCTGACATTTCCAATGTGGTACTTATTATGCTGACAGCTTAAAGAGCTGGTTGACAGCCTCGGACGAAAAAATTCAATAAAAAAGGGGGACTTCAACCAAACAAGGAACCTGGGAAACGTCATGCGAAGTATGCAGAATGACCACATGCTTACTAGCAGACACTGTTGCATAACTGTTGTCCCACTCCTTTGATCCTCCACTCTTTTTCTGTCTCTCCTAGAGGACAAAACATTCCCCCAAGCGAAAAGACACAAGTTCTGGAATAACTGGTAGCGTTTTTATTATTCACCCAACCTAAACAACCATGTCAACGGAACCAGATTTAATCCCCCCCCAATCAAATATTTAGAGGAATGCGGTTCATGCTGTTCCAGCCCTGCCTCTCCTCTGTTCCTCTTGAACTGATCCCCGCCTAAGGAAATGACTAAATGCAGCACTGATCTTCCCTAATAGCCACTCATGCAATGTCTGCTAGAACACCTCAATCACAAGGCCACTGACGTAGGATATTACATAGGTAGTGGATGGGAGTGACGTAGGCTGGCTACATGGCTAAATGGACATGATTGAAAAGCATGTCCATGTGTGTGTACACACATGCAAAAAAAAAAACATGACCCTGCACAAACATGGAAGTACTGTATGCAGTCACTAATACAGTAACAACTAAAGTGATACGTTAACCTGATCTAATAGCATCTTAATATAATATAAGCGGATGCTCGTAGAGATCTCAATGTTAGATGCTTAACTCAAGCAAATTCTCTGGTATGAGAGACGGCCCCATAAGGATGGTGGATGATGGTATTTAAACTAATTTAGTCAGCAGTACTGAGATCACGGCTCCGTCTGATGTGAGCTGTAGCCATCATGGCTACATCCGCATGTGATTCTTGAATGCAGTTGCAAACTTAGGCCAATAAAGTTAAATGATGAAGGATTTCGCTGAATGGTAAAACCCATATAGCCTTTCAGTTTATTAGTTTATTATTAAAATTCAGTGCTTATAGTATTTTTGGTCTGGTTTTACATAAACATTCCATCAACATCAAAGAAAATAAAGCCGTTAAGTCGTAGTAGTTACAGCACAGTAAAATACAGTAAAAATTGCAATGTTTAACTTCATAACAATCTATGTCATAAACACTAGCTGCTTAGCCAACAGCTCCTCGTTTTACACAGTTCAACTCTAGGGTCAAAACATGACTTGGAAACATGAAACTGCCCAGTATTTCCTTTCTTACAAGGGCTTAGGGTAGTTTCTGCTTTCAAACACGTTTATGGCCTACAGAGTGCTGGTTTATAGCCCACCACTAACACTCTCTTTACAGTCTGTAGCCATCAGACTAGTTGGATATATACACACAGTTCAAATGAGTAAAAGTAATGCAATGCAGTGATATATTGACCCAGTGGCGGTTCTACAGTGTTTTACTCCCCGGGCGAGACCCCCTCTGAGTGTACCCTGCAGACATGATTGTAGTTTGCGATACCTAGGTTTATTAAGAGTGTACTCAAAATATTGAAGCAGAATGACTACAAACCACCTTTACAGCTGAGGCACCTGACATGAACACTATATATCCATCACTCCCTCTGTCTTCCTCTCTCTCTCCCTCCCTCTCTCTCTCGTTCTCTCTCTCTCCCTCCCTCTCTCTCTCGTTCTCTCTCTCTTCCTCCCCCTCTCTCTCTCGCTCTCTGTCTTGTCCCTTCTTTTGTCCTCTCCACTTTCTCCTTATTGGTCCTTGATCTCTCACCATCATCTCTGTGAGCCTCCAGATGTCCATAAACAATTTGGTCATGGAGAAACATGCTGGATGGATTACTGAGGCTTTTGTGTGTGTGTGTGTGTGTGTGTGTGTGTGTGTGTGTATGAGAATATGTGTATGTGTGTGTGTGTATTTGTGTGTTTGTGCGTATGTGCACATGTGTGTGTGTCTGTGTGTGTGTGTTTCTGTGTGTGTGTATGGGCACGTGTGTGTGTGTGTGTGTGTGTGTGTGTGTGTGTGTGTGTGTGTGTGTGTGTTCTCTCAAATCAAGAAAAGGCTCAAAGAAACATGTACATTGTGCAATGCTGGTCAGAGCCCTGACCGCTGAAAGCTGCAGCTTGCGGAACATCTGGGGCCGGGGGATAAATGGAGCCAACACTTCCAGATATCGCTGTCATTTTTTCTTTTCATTCATCACCCACATGCATCCATCCCTACAGTACATGCACTTCTCACTGGTGTTTAGCCTGGCCCGGTGACATTAATTCTTTAATGCAGAGGTGAAAAAGAGAGCCCCTGTGTGGTCAGTAGATGTAAGTGTCTTAAATAATGTGTTAGCAATGAGGCCATTCTAGAGTCCCCAAGCAAAGAAAAACAAATCCAAATTTTCGTTAAAAACTGTAATGCCGCTACTGTAGTTTAAGGTTTTGTCAAAACTCGGGGACCCAAGCAGTTGGCTGTGTTGCCTTTTCGACAAGCTGCATGGTTCTGGAAGCTCCAAGCATGACATGGCTCTGTCCTTGTGCACATGTTCCACTCCAGGTCTCTGGGGTTTGGTGAACAACGCCGGGGTGTGCATGAACTTTGGCGACGCCGAGCTCTCCCTCATGTCGAACTACCGCGGCTGCATGGAGGTGAACTTCTTCGGGACACTCAGCGTCACCAAGGCCTTCCTACCGCTGCTGCGCCAAGCCAAAGGCAGGATCGTCACCATCTCCAGTCCCTCAGGTACAGTACTGCACAAACACTCATAAACCATGTAGATGGTTAGTACATCTGTTATTACAATAATTTCCTTGTTCTTGTCCTTCCTTTCCTTTTCCTTTCCTTTCCTTGTCTTTCCTTAATTGTGTCAGTAAAGACTTATTTGCTGTTCTCTTCTTTTGTCTAACTGACAGTCGGGAAATGGGTTTGAAGAAATGCTTTGCACAGATCTCATTTGTACAAATGTGTTGGCTTGAAGCGAGTCTTTCTAAATTGTCTAGAGAGAAAAGAAGATGTATCATTTTGAATTGAGCAACATTAAAAAAACGCAGCACTCCCAACATGCACTTACGTGTTTCAGTGATCAATTTCGCTTAGTTAGGAAGCAATATATCATGAAAATTAAAGAGCAACTAAATACAGAGGACGGCATCATAAAACAAAATTAGTGCTTTGCTCTAAACAAGGCTTGAGCGTGGGCTGATATTTATTCAAGCCGTAGGTGTTTATACAACAGTCATCATCTGTTTCTGGCAACAGGCTTTCATTTTTTTGTCCCTTTATATAGACACATAAAACCGAAAAAAACACCATTAACGGGAAGGTGGTTTATCTTAGAGGTGACTTTTTTTTTTCTCGCTCAGAGCTGTAAATCTTGTCAGTAGTGTCAGTGGTGACATCCATGAATGGTCCGCCGAGAAGCTTTTGTTCTTCCGCCGCCAGAGGTGAAAACCACACGTTTATAAACAGTCACAATCTGCAATTAACCCCCGGCAGCTTCAGTGGCTTCCTCCCCAGTGCTGAAAAAAAGAAAAGAAAAACACAAAGAAAGGAAAAAAAAAAACAGAGGACTTGCCCTGGCACCCCTCCTCTTACTTCACTGCCCCCCCTTTACTACTGCCGTGTCTTTGGTGCCAAGGCAGGCAGGGCGAAACCCTCTCTATAACAAGGGGGCCTTATTATGCCTGTTGGAACTTTTCCTCACGCTCAGAGCGCTCGCTCAGCCCTGCCAATTCTTTACGGTGGCATGGAGATTCCTGCACTTGTTACACACTTTTTTTCTTTTTTTTTTATGGCGCTTGGTTTTTACGGCCACCATGGCAGTCAGTTCTAAATGTTCCGTTGTTAGCTTTTCCAGTGAAGCGTTAAGGATTGCGTTGAAGCATATGTGCAGCGAACGGTTCCAGGCTTTCCGGGACTGCAGACACAAAAGAGTACGCTTGTGAATGAGAGATCCACACCAGCCGCTCCCTTCGAAAAACCAGCCTACTGTTCATTGGACCCAGTCACGTCCCTTATAGCACACTGCCTGTATGAATAGTCAAACAGAACATTATGCCTCAAAACTTCACCAATAGGAACTTAAGTGTTCATCAATGTCTGAATTATTTTGACTTAGTAAATATCAACTCAGAATAGCAAATAACATTATTGACTATTCAAGCAATACCAAAACTTTCAGGGTGTGTGACAGTGTTCAGGAAATGCAGTGGGTTCCATTCTTGTGGAGTAAAACAATAGAACAGCTGGCCCCTTGAAGACTCATCACCAACACACAGAGATACAGTATCATAATTCCTCTCGTGCTCATTGAATGACCAGCCAGATTGGAGCCTTCTTTGCACAACAAAGAAATAAGCGCCAATACTTTATAGTTCATTTCCTTTTTTATTGTGTCAAATATGGCCCCATAAAGAGCATGTTGTCAGGAGATAACCGGAGGATGACTTGCCAAAGTCTGATATTGGTGTGTGTGTGTGTCATCCACAGGTGATCAGCCCTTCCCCTGCTTAGCGGCCTACGGAGCCTCCAAGGCAGCGCTCAACCTCTTCACCAACACACTGAGGCACGAGCTGGAGCCCTGGGGGGTGAAGGTGTCCACCATTCTCCCAGCAGCCTTCCGCACAGGTGAGGAAGTCTGACCCCCTCAGACAGTGGAGACGGGTGGGTGGGTGGGTGGGTGGGAGGTTGGAGTGTTGGGGAAAGTGATGGAGGGAGGGGGAGGCAGTGGGTTGTGAGCAGAGATGGGAGAGCTCACTACAGAAAGAAAAGGCCCTTGCCACGCATTGGTTTTACTTGTTTAATTCAAATAGATGATTTCCTCGGCTAAGATGAAGTGCATCAATTACAAGCAGTTGGGTTAGTGGGTGAATACAGCAGATACATTATCAAACTTTTACTTTTACTAAAGCCATGTTTGACTATGAGTGCAGGTCCATAGCCTTAAAAAGCAGAATTTTCTGGAGTTTGAATGTGTATGAGGATAACCTGCTCTTCAAAAAAGGCAAAAGCTCCTAATATTTTTAAAAGGTCCACGCAAATGGTGTAGACAGAGACCTGAAGGAGTTGTTGCATGTTGCCAGCAAACCCCACATTTCTCTGTGACCTCTCGCACCAATCCTTCCCCGTGGATTTAAGTAAAAGCCATGTGGCTTTTTATGCAACCTGTGTGTGCTGTGGTAAAGCATAGCTGCAGTGGTAAGGCACTGCGAGCACAGTTTCTGATATTATGCAATGGACCACAAGGATAACCTGATCATACACGTGCAAAAAAAGGAGCAAAGAGTTCTGACGCATTCTTCAAGGAAACTGTAATTGTGTACAGCATTTAACCCAAGTTGTTTACATCCTGGGGGGATGGAAATGTCTTCCCCTTGAGTAATTTTCACCCATATGAGTGTATTATATTAGAGCGCGGTGGGGCCAAGAACTCAGGGGATTATGGTATAAATGTCAAGAATCAAGTGTGCCCAGATCTGTGTTTACTTTCCCGGCCTCTCCTGCCAATCTGTCATCCCCGTTTACTCCTTTTGTCGGCCGCGCTGTCTGACGTCAGCCCGTGCGTCCTGCATAAAACACAAAACTCGGGAACAGCCACGTTTTGCGGCCAGCGTGTGTAAATACAAGTGAGAACGTGGTGTGTTATGGAGTTTCTGTGCCCACTGGCTCTGGCACTGAACCGTGTGTGTGTATGCGTGTTTGTTTCTGTTTGTGATTGTGTGTGGTTTTTTTTTTTCCCCTAGGATTAAGCAGCAACACAGAGTACTGGGAAAAGCAATACAAGCACTTGATCCAAAACATCTCCCCGAGTCTGCTGGAGGAGTACGGCGAGGACTACATGCTGGAGACCAAGGAGCTGTTCCACAGCCACTCCAAGACGGCCCTGAGGGACCTGAGCCCCGTCACCAACACCATCCAGGAGGCTCTCCTCTCGCCGCAGCCCCAGGCCCGCTACTTCGCCGGGCCCGGCGTGGGCTTCATGTACTTCATCCACTCGTACCTTCCCAGCAGCCTCAGCGACAAGTTTCTGCAGAAGCTGTTCATCAAGAAACAGATCCTGCCCCGATCGCTGCGGAAGCAGAACAACCTCGGAAAAATCCACAATCACAACAACAACAACATCAGCAGTATAAACAATAACAATCTTATTGCACTGCAAAAGTGAGATGTAGTCTTGTCGTAACATTAAAGTTATAGGACCACTAATGTAATACATTTATAGTTATGACTTTTTAGCATTTTGTCTATATTGTGCATTTGTATCCTTTCTTCTGTATTTTTTAAAAAAAAAGTTATTTTGTCATCTTGGAAGGGATCATTGAATTGCACCAAAAATAGTACACAACACACCTGCAGTTCATAAAACGTTGAGCACGTTATAACATGTACCACCACAGGTGGTGAAATCTACTGTAGGACTCCAACTGAAATTAAATTAAACCCTGGTGTTTATTTCCCATCTTTTCAACATTAGTGACCATAAACAATATGTTTTCGATCCAAGCAACACAATGCCCAGAGTAAAACGAGATGACAGATACAGACTTGATGTGCCTTGGCTGCACTGGGTGTGCTTTTGTGAAGCATGATGCTCGTACTACCAGCAGTAGGCAAATGATTAGGTGTTAATGTTCCTGTCTGCCTTGTCACGGTCGCCATTAAGGGTGTTTTTCAGTGTCACACTGTGTCAGATACGCTGATCCACCCTAAAGAAACCTCAGAGCTCCATTTTTATGAGACCAACAGACGTGCTTTAGATGTAAGGACCCAATACTAAATGTTGGATTTGACCGTTAATTGATATTTTTGTGTCTTGTTTTTTTCCATTGTGTTTTGTTTTTGTTTTGTTTATATGCTTGTTTTTCCATACTACTACATAATTCTATAAATTTGAATATTTATGCCAGTCAACTTTATGAAATCACTTAAACTGTGAAATTTTGTACAAAAATACAAAAAAGGCAGAAAAAAAAATTGTAAATTGTTCATGGTGTTCATTCTTAGATGGTATTAAAGTTGAGTTTTTACAAAGTGATGAAGTCCATGTCAGTATTTCACAATAACAAGCGTAGTCAGCACTGGAATAAAGAGTGCTGCATGAGAGAGTTGCACAGAGGCCAACTGGCCCTTTTGGGATTCGCATAGTCGAGCTCAGCCAACCATTTATAATGTCTAAATTACCATTTGGCAGAAGGGATGCTAATTTCACATTTGATTTTTTTTTTTTGGTTCAATAAAGCCAAGAGCTCTTTTAACCTGGCTTATCCACATTATAGTACTGGACTGAGACATTGTTGCTTTCAGTGTGTAAGCTGCACACCATCGCTTTGATGAGCTTCCTTGGCTGCATGTGACTGCTGATTCTCCCTTTGTGCTTTCTTACTTGCACTCACCATCACACCCTTGACTGGGGCTTGAAAAGCCTTCTCCCTAGAGTTGGCTGTGGATATTTTGTGCAAGCAGGAAATCTGATGGAAAATATGTTGAAGATGCAGACCATGGTTTCTGATTGCCCCCCAAATGGAAAGTTGGGGTCAAGGCTATGGGATGTAGCTCTGCCAGTTATTTGATTATCAGTCATGCTAAACTTGTTAATTATGTTTACTGTTCTTGGCAGATTTTTCTCCCCAGTTGCTTTGATAGCTCACTTTGTTTTGGCTGAGAAGAAAGAAATGTTACAAAGCAATTGTCCTGGTTGAGTTATGTAAATGTCCTTGATTAGTAAGGGATAATGGGAGGGGGGTTCTGATGCACTGAAAGAACCCCTGGTCTCAAAAGAGGCACCAGCAATATGGCGAAACAGTGATGGTGCATGAAAACAGTGCATAATAACAAGCAGATTAAATAGAGCCAGTTTATTCATAGACCGGTATATTATTTAAATATACATGACCGTATTCAATTTTGTGAAGTTTCAGATATTTACTGGCTGATAGTACTCAATTAACATTCTTAGAATCTGTCTTCTGTGCAAAAAATCCTGTGAGTAAAACTGATCTATTGCTGTGAAAAAAATTTTTAACGGCTTTAAAAGGACATATTAAAGTGTTTTCAAGGTACAGTCATTTTAAAACACTGCCTCTTTGTTTGTAGCATTTGACCATTCTGATTGGCTGACAGAGGAAGATTTAAATTCCATGTTTAACAAAAAACACAGCTTGTAATGCTTGAGGGGATCACAAATCATTTCGTATGTATATGTGCAGGCACTGTAGGCAAACTAGACTGTAGTGCAGTCTCCTTAATAAATCAATCACAATGACTTTTGTAACATATTGTATAAAATGAGCTCATCCTCAAAGCAAAAACTCTCTGTGACAATGGCAACTAAAGAGGAACGCAAGAAAAAAAAGTGGGCCTCCTCGGCTGTCTCCGTGCGCGCAATCGGGGTGAGCAGCCATTTCTTCAAAGGATAACCTCGGTCTCCTGTTGACAGAAATTATTAATTTAACCTCATGTTCCTTCTAAAAAAGCAAATAAATTGGGCGACATTTTTTAAAGGGTTTACCTAGAAGCCAGCCGTCTCTGCCCGCTCCCGCCTCCAGTCGATTTCCAACACTACAATTACGCACAATGAAGGAATCGTGCGTTGACCCTGGCGCGCAACAGCATCCAAGATTGCCATACGAGCATCACAAATGAGCTGCACATTTATGGAGTCGAGATTTTTCCTGTTGACATACATGTACTCGTTCACATATGGAGCTCGTATGGCAACGTCGGTGCAGTCTATCACCGATCACATTTGGGAACCGTGTTTTACGCAGGGAATCCTCCTTCACTTCTTGCTGTTCCTGGGCACTGTATGGGAATCGAATTAATTGCGGGCATAGGCGAATAATTCCGCGAAGAACATCTGGCAATATTCTGCTGAATGTTGATTGGGATATTCCCGACCGGTCTACAATTTCTCGCTGGAACGTTCCTGTCGGGAGGAACCCAAGAACACACAAAACCTGTACCTAAACGGGTATAGCCTGGTTGCGTCTGGTGCGTCTCTCTAGATGAGGGCCCATTTGGGCACAAAGCTCTAACAAAGCCGTTGTCGACTAGCGGTACCTGCTTATCAGCCATGTGTCATCATGTGCCAAAAAGTCTGCGCGGTCACCAAAAACTCCTTCTCCATTCTCTCCTTATTGCACGGTTGGCAATATCGTCTAACAGGGCCAAATGCAGCCATGTCTCTTACTACAAACCAACACACTATGACAGTTTTTATAGCCTACCAAATGTTTTACACGTGTGGAATTAAATGTACACTTATCATATAATTTGGATCAACTATAGCCTATTCATGTAATTAATTTGATTGTATTGATTTGATTGTGTAATTGATGATGATGATGATGATGATGATGATGATGATGATGATGAAACATTTAAAATATTTTTAAAGTATTGGTAGGGTACTTCTGCTTATATCAGCCTAATCCTAATCATATTACAGTGAAAGAGGTCAGATTGTCTTCTTTAATGAAATTCCTAGCCCGTGCATCGGAAAATATCTGCAATACCAGGCATAACCACAAGGAAATGGTCGTACGGCAAGCTGGAACCTGACGTGGAAATAAGTACTTTTCCACGTCAAAGATGTTTTTTATAACTCTGTACTTTGACGTGAATTCGTTCGTACGAACACTCTCAGATCAAATCTGTGCGTAAGAACGTTTTATAAATGAGGCCCCTGGGCTGTTATTTTTTTTTACAAGGCATTACTTTGCTTATAATCTGCATTTTATTTTAAGATACTTGCACAGAAATCCTGTGAGAATGATGTGTCTCCCAAGGAATTTGCCAACAATTTACCTGTCAGATATGATACACTTGTAGCTAACAGAGCATGAAAAGCCTGAGGTTTGTTAGCTTTTCGCTTTCTTTGTGTATGACATAATGACTATGGAGAAGGTAGAGGCCAGGGCGACTGATGTTGAAGTCTAAAATTGTTTCAAGTCTTGTTACTATGCTAAGATGTGCATGTGTCAGTCTGGAATGCCAGCAGACAGAGATTCCTTCATGAGAAAAGCAATAAAAACAGCTAAACATTTAAACACAACATTCTGTTACACCAGCAGGTTACAGGAGGCTCCCACCATACCTGCCTGTCAAATTGTTGTTTGTGGTATTTTGCTGACAAAAGTCAAAGTTAATAGAGGAAGCACATCCAGTCTTGGCAAGTCCTGTAACAGGAGATATTGTAAAGAAAACACTGTTGATGGCCAGGTCTTCCAAAAAAGGACAGAGTCTGTGCCTTACCACAGGGTCAAACATGTCACAATAGGGATAGACAGCAGGAGTGAACAACAAAGAGAAGCATATATGTGTGAAAGTTTAAAGAACATCATGGTGGTCAGGCTGCATAGCATTTGGAAAACATCTGTACTCTATACTGTGCAGTTTTGCTGAGAATGTTAGCTAACATTCCATTTTACAGTTCCTTTTTTGTGTATCTACATATACACCGTACTTACATGCACATGCACAACGTACTTACGTTGTGCATACCTAACACTAACCCTAACTCTATGGAAGACCATAAGTACGCAATGTTACATGTTGTTACGCACTTTGTTACACTGCACCTAAGTGATGTAAAAGCAACAATACAATAAAGTGTACCCCAATGTTATTATGTAAACATCTCCAAAACTATGTCAAACCCAACTAGCCGTTTGCAGATTATTCACAGTTAGGTTCCAGCTTGGTGGCAGATGCATCTGAAATACTTTTAAAACAATCTCAACCTCAAAATGTTTCTCCTTGAATGATGACTAGGTTACAAGGGAATGTTGAAATAACTGTATTATGGTCCAGTTTCAACAAACACTGTTTATAAATGCAGGCTTCAAATATTCTGTTTTGTTAACATAGCCGCAAATGTGCATAACCAAAGCCCCAACCAAAGCAATCACTATCTTAGTTTAAAATCCTAATAACATTCAATTACCACCTAGGTACACCACGTGCCAAAATCATTTTCAAAGTATTATAGGGTACTGGAATATTTGTCTGGTTTTCCAAAGTACAACTTTCCAAGTGAGAGAGAATATTATGACTTTCTTTCCAGGCATAATAAACTCTTCATAAAAGTATCATGCCCGACCATAGTTAACCGCACTATTACTATTGAATTACTGTGCAAATTCTTTTTGGTTTGGGCTGGGTGTCTTCAGTGGGCAATGAACAGACCTGCTACGTGTCATTTTTCAACCGTGTCTCATGTGCGCACGTGCCCTTGGGCAGCTCTCGTATCCCTGATGAGGATGCCAAAGCCAAGCCGGGCACACTGTGTAGCCCATTGCCTTATTACCAAGCCAACTCAATTGCTTATGGCTGGCCGAATCAGTGTTTTACCTCAGTCTAGCGAGAGAATGTGTGTGTGTGTGTGTGTGTGTGTGTGTGTGTGTGTGTGTGTGTATGTGTGTGTGTGTGTGTGTGTGTGTGTGTGTGTGTGTGTGTGTGTGTGTGTGTGTGTGTGTGTGTGTGTGTGTGTGTGTGTGTGTAGAAGGAAGGCAATAAAAGAGAGACTGAGCCTGGGAGAAGAACAGAGGGGACCAAGCATGGGGGGTTCGCAGGGAGAGACACGGCCCGTATAAGTCCAACCAGGGGACACGTGAGGAGCCTCGACCCTGTCTTCTGTCGAACGCTTTTAACAGAGAGGAAAACACACTCAGCCATGCTGTAGTGTTGTGGCTGTACGACTCTTTCTAGGAAAACGAACAGAAGGTGACAAGATTGTTGATATAGCTGCACACTCGGAAAATGGGGGAAAATGAACTGTCAAATGTACTAAATCACATTTTGTAAACTAAAAGACAGTTGAGAAACAGGAAAGACAAATGAGAATGAGTTTGATTTGGGTGAGCCATGAGGGTTTGTAGGTTTTACCAGCACTGCCAGAGGATGTATCCACAATGTGTACAGCTGATTGATGATTTGGAACTGTTTTTTTTTTCTGGGATGAAAATCTTGAAAAAAATTGACAGAAATGTATTATTTTGTTGTTGGGACAAGCAAGGGGTTGTGGGACAAGCAGGCAGTCATGTAAACAAAATCTGAAGAATTCGTACACAATAATGTCCAACTAATATGCACAATAAACATGAAGCAAATCCAACAAAATATTTTTTCAGCATAGAAATGTGTTTCTTGTGGGGGTGGGGGGGGGCTTGACTGGAAAGGACAGGCAACCTTTTCCATTTCCTTTCCCAAAAGCTGTTGGGTGGTTCTTGAGGGGCCCCTCTGGCTTTTGAGTGGGGTTCAGGGTCAAAAAGGTTACAAGACTTGTTGATTTAGCTGGCCCTCAAACCAATATATTTGTTGAATTGTTTTCATTGAGACTGATACTTTCCAAGAATAGTAATTTTCATCCATCTGTCTACAACCAGTGCTGGGGTAAATGTTTAGGCAACAGTTGCCAGACTGACAATTAAATAAGTATTTAGGGCATAGGGCAGGCGATTGCCTCATGGACACACAAAAAAGGAAAGCTCATACATAATGTAAACAACCAACAATGTTGCACCACCAGACCACCTCAAAGCAAAGTTCAAGAGGGCTGGGTGAAGACTCTCCATGGCCTATAGTTTTACAACTGCCCCACTTTAGATCCTCGTCTCTGGCACATCCTAGAACATCTTTACTCCAGCCACCATAAATGGTCAGACTGTTGAGAAAATGGGAACATCCGGGAGGCGGAAGACAGAGATAAAACAGAGTGACAGCCTTAACAGCACTAGAGGGACACATGAACATCTTCACAGCCTCCAAAGTTGTTTGCTAAATGTTTGCCTTTCTTGCCTTACTGAGGCAGTGACCAGCTTTCTCAAAGTCCAGTCTGTGGCTGCTTTTCTGGCATGCTGGCTAATCTAAGCTTCTGACATGTTACAAAAGTTCCCTGGGTTTACAGAAGAAAAAACTGTTACTTAAGCATCTGTCAGGTTCACTTTGGTGGGACAAATCCAAGACCACAAAGAAGGAGTTCCTGGAAGTGTGGAACACTTCTGAATATTTTATTTGCTTTATCTGAGGGTATGAAGTTGTTCTGGAGAGCAGACACCTGTTAAATATTGCATTGCACATGCTTCCAAAAACGTGGCATACAAATCATCCACTGAAATCTATGAGTTGGACTGGATACTGATAGCTAATTATGTGGATTTGTGTGCTGTGTGTGGATTAATGTGGCAAGGCTCCTCAGTTTCCTGTCTGAGGGGGTATTATTGAGACTTAGTCACCCCAACGTTTCTTAGCTAAATTCCCCAGGGACTTTGACTAAGTCACAAGACCCCCGCCTCTTTCAAATGAACATCAATTTGTGAGGCATACATCTTTGTGCTAGTCCTCTGGGCCACTGTGGCTGCAATCAAAGGTTCTGACCCAGTCTAGAGAAAGAGGGAGAGCGCTGGGGTAGAGGTTAATGGGACTGCTCTCTGACCATGGGGTGTCTGTCATGAGTCCAGAATCACACGGCACCAGAGAGGGACTCAAAACAAGGGGCACAAGAGCAAGAGGGGGACACAAGGCTTTCAATCATCACACGCTTTTGTGAGGGCTGCCATTGACGTAGGCACTGTGCTTTCTATGAATAGCCAGTTAACTGCTGACCAGTGACCTGGTGCAAAACATTGAAAAAACATTAATTTAATGCAGTGTAAAAAACAAGCAACCCCAATTCTTGATGTGTGGAAACAAAGCAGTGGGTAATGACTGACACAGCAGTGTAATCTGACTGTCCATTCGTTTCCATTGACCTGTTTAGATTACATAGCATGCCTGCGTCATCACGCTTTGTGTTTTTAGGTGCTCGAACAATGTGGTCTGACAACCAGTGATCATTTTGTTTTGAATAGATACAAAACTCATTCACTGCAATATCCAGTAAACTCCTTAATTGGTTGCAGAATTACATAAGCTTATATATTACATTTTCACAGTCAGTGTTTGCCAGTTATTCCCAGTCTTCATCTGCATTTAGCTACTTTGTCCAAATTATGCATAATTTTATTGCACTCCTTTCATGCCAACCTTGCTGACAAAACTTTTTTGTTTTTGTTTCTCCTGGCCAGTTTAAGAGGTTCAAGACCATCAAATTTAGCATCCATTTTGCTTCCATCAAGAAAATCATAACATGTAAACATTTAACTTCATGCTTAGAAAATATAATCAAAATCACTGCTTGTCATGAAGCATGTCAAATTGTGCGCAATTTCATCTCCAATGGGTATGACATTAAAAACACACTGCTGGATCTCAAGAGCTGGTTTTGACCTGAAACGCTTTTCTTTACATTTACACAGTTCCAATCTCTGGCCTCCTCTGAACCTGAATACTTTGGAGCACTGGAGGGCATGCTTGTTTACACTTGGCAATAGTTTGGAGGGCATGCTGTTTCAGCCTCTGTGATGACTGATGTATGTATAATGAATTTACGAGGTGTTACGAGTGTTCAAGTCAGAGCACTCACCCTAGAAGTGAGACTTATAAGATTTATAGAAGCCAGAATGAGTTATATTTTTTCACAGTTAGGGTATATTATTTCAAAAGGCATTCAACACTGACATTACAATTGTGCAATTCACAGAGACAAAAGGTAACCTCGGGATACAGAGGGCCATAAATTCCAAAGAAAACATTCAAGTGTGCATGACGTTTGGGCTGTTTGAGTGGAGAGCCAGGCAGCTAGAAGCGTTCATGCTCTGTTTTGCGTTAAGACTCAAGATTTACATTTTGAGCTGTAGCTTAAGATTAGAATCTTTACGCCGCAGAACATTTTGGTTCCTGCCACTAAGCTGATGTGAGGGAAAGCCCATGGGAATGAAAGGTCAAGTGTGACAATTCCCAAATACCACACAATCCCAGGGGCCTGATGTGCGGTTACGTAAAAAAAATGAGGGCCAACATTTACTACGTATATACATCAAAAAAAAACTTCCATGCATGTGTGACTTTGGAAAACTACAAGTATACACTACAGAGTCTCTGGATGGGAAGGCTGCATGTGACTTGTGCATGCTCCTACACGTGGCGTATCCATGCAGAACAGAAGATCCATGACAGCCTACATAAAATAAACAGTTTAAGCCTCCACTATTGAACGCTCCCACAGGACCAAGGGCTCCTCGGTGTCATTCCTGGTGCAGGTGTGTAGCTGCCTCGGCTGCTCCTGAGCACTCCCCAGACGGCGTTACCTTTGGTGTCCCGAATTCCAGATTTATGAGCAGTGACGGGAGGCATCTTAAAGGCGCACCACAGCTCTGCCTCACACCAGGATGTGCTGGGACACCAGCAGACTAGCAGGAATGCCGAGGCGGCACTGGGAAGCAACAGACCAGCCATGTTTCTCAGGATCAGCAAAAAAAAAAAAAAAAGGAAAGAAAAAAAAACCTCATAGGCATGTTTGTGAGTGAGCTTTGTGTCATTATCCTACCACAAATTATGGGGATCTGTTGACTTCGGGGGAGGTTGTGGGGTGGACCAAGACAGACAGCAAGGCACACATCAGTATTGCCAAACTACAAGACAGAGCCCTGAACCTAATTAAGCGTGTATTGTACATATTAAAGCTGGTGCTCTCAGGATGCTAATGGCCGCACAGACTCAGCAAGATGGCAAGCAATCAGAGCAGCTTGTTAGGGGCCTGGCTAGTCTCAGCATCTGGCTCACTCTCAAGCTGGCACTAACAAAAACCATAAGTCAAACTTGTTCCTCAGTTTTTGTTTCCTGTTCATTCTTCTCAAAATCACCACCACGCATGCAAAAAAGTTTCAGATTCAGACATTCAGACTGCAAATATAAATGCTTCAGTCTTACATGTAGTAGTCACCAGACAGGGAATAATCCTAATTAATAATGTTTCATATGATTTCAATTACTTCAGAAATTCTTTAAGATTCTAAGAATTAAACTTTCTATGTAGAAATGTGTGCTGTGCTGGAAAAGGGGAAGATATCAAACTAACCCATACTCAGCGTTTAGTAATGTGTGTTGTATTTGATATTCATGAGTGCACATAAACAGAAGAGCAGAAAAATAATCTCTTATATAAGGACAGCTTTGTTTATATCTCACACTCACAAACACGCAAACAGACAAACACACACATAAAGAGAGAGAGAGAGATAGAGAGAAAGAGAGAGAGAGATGTAAAACAGGTGCATGTTTGCACATCTATGTACAATGTTGCTGCGCATCCTGTCTGTGTTGTTACAATTGTCCTTAATTGAGCAGAAAGAACAACCCAACCCAACTCAAAGTGCATCAGAGAACACTGTATCAGTGATGCCCACCCAGACTGAAAGACAGTCTGTTTCCCAAAGGTCTTGCCCCCCTTACAATTAGTTTGGGCCAACACTTGTGTAACCAGATTTTCTGTTTCATCAACAATGTCTATCACTCTCCAAGCTCTTAGCCTAGGCCATTGGCAGTGCCTGACTTCTAAATAAACCACACATCATCACAAGTATAATCCCTCTTCACTGAGCATGCTGTGGCATATTTTATTTGAGTAAAAGAACAAGTGGCAAAAGGCAAGCCTAATCCACAAAATACCTACTGTACTTCCAAATTTTTCCAGAAAAAATAGAAGCTGACGTTTAGTGTATTGTCCTCCTACTTGGCTGCAGAAAGGCTGCTGTTGAAACAAATGGTTTTCAATACAGCTTGTACAAGATTTTTCTGTCCCCCCTGTCACCCGTAATTTTGGAGGGTTGTCTGTCAAATTTGCTGGAAGCGCTCCCAGTAGCCTAATTAGAGTTTTAATGAGCTAAGACGTTTTTTTAATCGAGAGTAGGGTCTGGCTGACACAGAGGCATTCATTACCTCTGATATAACGCTTTGTATCAACCCTGTGGAAATCTATTTGAGTTTTTGCTCTGAGTTTAGACACTGTCTAAATGTGGGCAAGCTACCGGGAACATAAAAAAAATCTGTTTATGTTAACATTGCTCTTTACCCCGCGGTGCGTCTCAAAGCGTTGGCACAATTTAACGTGCCAGCTGGCATGCTTCGCTAACTCCCAACCTCCGCGCGCTGAGTCATCTCCGTCTGAGAACACAAGACAATCACAACGGCTCAGACTTTGATCGGGCAGGAGACAAAAAGCTTTTAATGTCTCAGCCATATTTTTTGAAACATGTCAACATTCCCTGAGATGACTCACTTGCTCGGAGACGATGTGGTACACTGAGATAACGAGTAGCCTAAGCTAGGTGAATGACTGAGCTCACATCCCCCCCTGGTGGAGGTCCCTCAAATGCAACCACCCGGACAATTTTCCCTGAGAAATAGTCTGGAAAAGTTGAAATTGGATTTTCATTGAGATTTTTTGAAAATTTAGAACGCTTTATGCTTTCATGTCAGACGACGAGGCTCGAGCGAACCTGATCGTATATTAACCGCCACGTCTATAATAGTCTACTGAGGGTACCCTGTACACAGGAGCAACTCACCAGCACATTCAAAGCAAATGTCTATTGTGCTGGCCAAAGAGAAGGAATAGAAATGGAAGGGCACACTGAAATACTCCATACTGCTTTTAATTTCACATTTACAACAAGTGACAGAAAACATCATTCAATGCAACGATAACACAACAGTTTTAAAATCTTATTTATATATATATATTTAAATATACCTCTCAATGCATGTTGATGTTTCACTTTACGCATTTCCAAGAAATTTAATTACTTCTCTGCACAAAGTAAAACAGAAGTCTTGTTAGGGGGCACAGGGTTTCTTCTCAATTTGTCTGGGGCTACGTAAATGTCAGGTGTTCCACCTATGAAACACGTTAATAATACTCATTTTCACACACACCATACATATATATTTATTTATAACCCTTTACATACATATCTGCAAAGTTCAAACAGCACATCCACTAACTCCAACCAAATTTTGAGAGGTGGAGAATGCAACATTTTATTACAATGTACACCAATGGTTTTCTACGAGCAAATTCTTCAGGTCTCGAGCCAGGGGAAAAGTTTGAAACTACACCAACTACAGGCCTATGAATTCATTCACAACATGACAAACTATGGAGAGATGAAAGATACTGACTGATAATGGAATGTATGGTACCAATGGCCTCTACATATTATTTTCCATTGAGGCACACAACAACCATGGACAGCAAAGGTGAGGTGCATCTTGGGTAGCCACCTCTCCACCCCATATCTGTTTTTGCAGTCCTGTGTCAGCTTCCAGCAGTGCAACGGGTGTTACAGTAAAACATGATGTCTACTGGCAGAGACGCGTGAGGTTTGCCATGCTACCTTCAGCTCTCCACACACCACCGCTAAGAGTGTCGCAACAGTGAGAAGTTAGCGCTTCGCTAATTAAGCCAATGAGAATGTAGGGAATGCCTGAGTGACCAAGGCCACGACTTAGGGGAAGTTTTCACTGGGGCAATCACACAGAAATGTTCTTTCAGGACGTAAACATGATGTCAGTACAAGTGATTAACTGCTTTGGGAGCTTCAAGGCGTTAGAAGTGTCTTCTGGAATTGCCTTGTCCATCTGATAGTGCGAGGGGAATTTCTTAGGAGCAGAGCAACGCAAGTGCTACAGAGGAGCAGCTGTCCTTAAAAAACAAAAAAAAATCACAACAATAAATAAGAGTTTGTGGTACGAATGGATTACAGACTGGACAAGGAAACAGAGATACACGCACACAGGAGAAATCAGAGAGGGGGGTGAGGCAGTGAGTGATGTTTAGAAAATGGGGATGTAGTTGTCGATCTTGGCGCGGTGCCTCTGGGCGATGCACTCGGCGATCCACACAATGTTCCTGCACTCCTGCTCCTTCAGCTTGACGTAGGCGTAGAACACGCTGAAGTGGAACTGGTTCAGGAAGGCCAGTTTATTTAGCTTCACCTAATGAAGAACAACACAAAAAACCCATGAGAATTACACACTCTGCAAGGCTGAGATAAAATGACAAGAATAATTTTGAGTTGCTATCTGGTTGAAAACAAAAAAACAGTTGTGTGGAAAGTAATGAGCAACATTTGAAAACATGAAGCAAGCATTTGTGCAGGCCTCTGTGTCATAGCTTATCTCCCTCACTGGGTCGGCGGGTTTGCTTTCCCAACAGTCTTAATGTAGGTCTAGATCATTTAACATCAATCACAGGCAATATCATTTGGCAAGACATTTAACAGTGACAACACAGAGGGACGGAGTCATACTCCAGTCAAACCACTCCAGACCACAAAAAGCTTACTAAGAATATGCAGCGCAGCAGTACATGAGCTAAGTCATTACTGACTCACAGTTTAAAAAGCAGCCACAGGAAAGGCTCTTTGTGGCAGCTACTCAATAATTAATGAGGCTTTGCTTTCCCTTGGGAAAGTTGTAATTATAAGAATTACCACGTACAAAAACGAACACATGCAGTCAGCATAAAAAGGGCTTGTAAACAGG
Source organism: Setipinna tenuifilis (assembly GCA_030347295.1). Classification (NCBI taxonomy): domain Eukaryota; kingdom Metazoa; phylum Chordata; class Actinopteri; order Clupeiformes; family Engraulidae; genus Setipinna; species Setipinna tenuifilis. The sequence goes on along the minus strand of CM059280.1, from coordinate 21,511,342 downwards.
GGTGACGCACAGCTCCTCTGAAACCACTTCAAACGCGGATGTTGCAGTAAATCCAGGGTGGCAATCCAAGCAAGGCAGCCCACTCACCTTAATATGTGTGAACTCACATCTGCAAGATTGTACCACTCTACAGTGTGGGCCTATGATGTGGTCAGGTATCAGATGACTATCAATTACCACCGATGAGCCATGTATCCTCATGCTTTCCTCACTTCCAGGCTGCGGGGTGTAAGTGTGTGATCTACGTGTGTGTGTTGGTGGGGGAAGTGATGAAGTCAAACATGTTTGCGCTTACCTCGTGTTCAAAGAAGCGGTCCTCCAGGGTTTTATCTCCAGGGTTGCTGCCAGCACCCTCAAACAGAAGCTTGTATTCCTGGAAAAGGGTGACCAGTTAATGACCAAGCACACTTTACATTGTCTGGAGAAATGCTATAGCAGTCATGATCATATAAAATGCTAAGCGGTCATATCTATTTTTTAATAGTCAGCCTTTTTTTGCTTTCAAACAGCTGGAACAGAAGAGAGAGAGAGGAAACAACTTGGGCACAGGCAGGGTTGGATCATGGAAATGACCTGAGGTCAGGCTTAAGCCCTGGTCCTACATTTATGGTATAGAGACGCCCTAGTCCACTGTTGCCACCCCAATGATTCCAATGTCAATCTGACAAACTTTATATCCACTATATGTGGCTTCTAAATTCCCATGCAACTCAAAACTAACATTAGGCCAATCATTACATTACATTTAGCGGACATTCTTATCCAGAGCAAACTGGGTAGAGGGACAGTCCCACTGCAGCAACACAGGGTTAGATGCCTTCCTCAAGGGCACTTTAGCCATGAATAGGGGTGCAGGAGAGTGTTGGTTGTTCACTCCCCACCAACATTTTTCCTACTGGTACAGGAATCGAACATGTGACCATCCAAACCCAAGTCCAACTCCCTAACCATTAGTCCACAGCTCCGCCCAATCCAGTGTCCAGTGGGGTACTCACAGGGTAGTAGTCTGCCACGGCTTTGACCTGTTCATAGTCATCAGCGCGCGCCAGCTGAGCCAGGCCCTCGGGGTACAGCTTGCCACAGTGGGGGAAGAGCTTGGCCCGGTCCTCTTTCGACAGCTCCGTGCCAAAGGAGTTGATGGTGATGATGAAGGCTCGGCGGTCTGCCTCAAACTGAGGGGAGAGAGGCACAAGGTTCATGTCAACACGTGCCCATACGTTGCACCAAACGCAAAATTATACCCAGGTACACAGCTGTCAAAATACACAGTGTGCTTAAGTCAATATACTACAGAAAAGACTGGAGGCACCACAGTACTATAGGGGTCTCCACACACTAGTGTTGACATGAGTGTGTTGCAGTCCTCCGTCACTGACTGCTGAGTTGAGCTGCTTTGTCGAGATGAGCTATCCATAGTCAAATTGTGCAGAACACTACCATCTACTAACTCTACTCTTAACCATAACTTTCCCTGGCTGCGCTTACACCATAGGCCAACTCAATATGTAGCCCAGTCTGACAAAGCACAGGCTCAAAAAGATCTGAGCTGAATCATAGTTGGTGATGAGGTTCAGCACTGATCAGCAGGGGTGTAATAAAAAAAACAACAGAGAACCAAAGTAATCAAACACTGCAAGCAGTGTGTGCGCTGCACTCATGTTGGTAAGTGGGGGCCTCATGTGTCGTTAAGACATGGCAATAATGGAGCAAGCTAGTGTGAGATAATTTGAGTGATTTCTTAATTGTACTGGGACAACCAGTTTTCTGCCACTTATGGCTAATGTCCCCATAAAAGTGATAATTCTAATTACTAATGTTGTAACAAGTGTTTTTCCCCCTCCAAAATCCATTCCCTTGGGTTGCTACCCGTTTGTTTGATGCCTCACTTGTTTTGTTGTTGTTGTTGTTCAAAGGCAGTGGTGCAATTTCTAGAGTTATTGTGGGACCGGCATTGTGAAAATCAACCATAGTGTTACAGTTGTGTTTTTGAATGATTCAGCTTGGCCGACATGCCAACCTCAATAATCATTATATTTATTTAATTTATTACATGTTTACATTAATATGGTTAGGAATGGTTGTTAAATGGTACACCAGTCATCAAAGCAGCCTTACAGGTTAAAACACCTTTCCTACACAGTTCCAGTAAAAAAAAACGCTGGTGGTTGAAAACTGTGCGCAGCCAAACAGCGGTTGTCTAATGATTAGGCCTGGGTATCGATCCAGATTTCCTGGATCGATTCAATTTCGATTCACAAGGCCACGATTCGATTCGATCCACGATCCGATTCAATTCGATATCAATCTACTGGTTTGTCCCTTTATTTTGTGCGTAGGCATGGGTGAGGTGCATGTAGCAGGGATGGAAATTAACTTTTTTGTTCACCTGCCACTGTGGCAGGTAGATTCAAAAATCTACCAGCCACTCAACATTTTTACCAGCCACTTTATATATTCAACTGTTCCGCACATTTTAATGCAAAGTTTAACACCCAGGGGCACTTCTAGGCAGACATATATAAGGGGGCAGTCATAAATGTGAAGGGGGCATCATGTACACATCATGCTCCAGCACTTTTTTCTGTGGTGATAGTAACAGTGTTTTGGTGGGCAGTCAAAGTCTAAATTAAAGGTAATTTCCTGCATTCTGGTGCATAGCTTAATGTTATCCTTCTAAGTGAAAGGACAGCAGAAAGAAAATCCATACTTTACATAGACACATATGTTTAAAATTTTAAAAAATAAACTGTTATTTAGGATATCACTTAAAAATAATGCAATTATGTTGTATGTGATGTTTGTAGGCTAAGGTCTAATTAGGCGCCTGTCACTTTAAATTTCCCCTTATGATCCTAACGTGAAAGAAAGTTATGTTCTAACTTCAAGATGCTAGGGAATCAGAGGGCTAGTGCAGATGTGGATACATTTGATTATATTTTCAATGGAATTAATAAATATTCATATTCAACACATTGAGAAGACTCTTTATTAGACTATGCAAGAGATGTGTCTTGCAAGGTGCATTTTTTGTTTGGGTTCAGTGACGTACGTAAGTTTGCCAACAGGAGCCATCCAGACGTCCTCTTCTGAAATCGGTTTTGTTGGCGCTATTAATAGGTTACGTTAAAATCACAGGTTAGTTTTTGGAATGAACTTGTGCGCATATGGCGTTATCATCAACGTGAGAAGGCAATATACTGATGCATTCCTGTTTGGACAGTACTCATCATGGCTGAGCTTTCATTAGCCTACCTTAAAATGGTGAACAGAAAGTTGCCTACAGTAGATCATATTTAAAATAATCACGCGCGCCTGTGCTGTATGCCAAGAAACGCTCCGTGAGTGTTGCTTATCAATAAATGGTAAACTTATACGCACCTGCGCTGTCTACTAACTGATAGCTACGCTACAGCATGCGTGAGGGAGTGCATTCATAGACTATATCGAACTTGGCTGAATGCATTTGCACATCCGCCACAGTTGCAGGTAAAATGGCAAAATTCACCCGCCAACACTCATATTTACCCGCATTTGGCGGGTGGTTAATTTCCATCCCTGGCGTGTAGGTGCGCGCATTTCCCCCCTCAAGGTTGCTTTTTAAAAATAGTGGCATACGCGGTCTTTAGTGCATGTTATGAATTAATTGTAATAAACTCGTAATAAATTATCGTAATAAATCATCAGCCTATCTGCCCTACCTTTTTTTCTACCCACGAGCCGCTACTGGATCGATCCGCACATTTTTGAATCGATATCGTATTTTTTGATAGTGAATCGATATCGGATCGTGGATCGATATTTTGGACCCAGCCCTACTAATGATAGACATTTACCTCAAGGATCGGGCACATGGTGTCCGCTGTGGTTCCACCCAGGTTGGAACAGAACTTGTAGAATGCTTCTAAATATGCCTGTAAAAGAAAACAACTTTGCTATAATATAAACCATGGCACCAAATTACACGGCATTTCTTACTACAGTATTCTACAAGGGAAAGTTAATGGATGTTTTGCTGGAAAGAGCTGAACAGATTTTACCTTGTATAGTGTATTTCGGATTATTTCAATGTTCATCTCATCCAAATCCTGCTCCGATATGCAGTCTTGGAAAAAGGCAGCTGAAGAAAAAGGCATGGTTTTAGATCTCACTTCCAATACAATCACAATGGTCCACTACAGGCACTAAACAGGCTCTATACTTTACATCTAGCGCCCCCCTGTGTCAATACTGCATGCGAACACAACACTACTATTGCACCATCTTTTATTTTAATTATTTGAAGAGCATAAGTAAGCATTGTACCAAATCACTATTAAAGAAACATTTACATTAATATACATTTTAAACATAAATCACAGATTACCCTGATAAAAGGTTTTGATGTGATCAAACAATTTTTGTTAAATGAGACATGCATCTCCTTTATCAGATGTACTCTTTTACATTTAGATATTGCTAGCTACGGTACCAAGATAACACAATCTTTAAAACTCTGACTCAAACTGCGATTTAATTTTTTTCATTTACCCAGGGGTGTGTCCACCAGGATGGCATTGTAGAGCTCAGCTGGGGTCTGTGCGATGTTGACGGCCTCCATCTGCTCAAAGCTGCCCAGAGGGTGGCACTTGGGCACCAGCTCCGAGATGGCTCGCTGGTGCAGGGTGCCCGTGATCAGGAGAATGACATTGTCAATCATGTAGCTGTACCTGCAGCAGTATAGGGACAAGTGACGGGTCAGGACAAGTGCACAAAAAAGGCTCTCCCTATAACCTTTACATGCAGCCATGCATGGAAATGAGTACACGTTTCATATCTAAACTGAGAATGTAAAGCTAAATGCAACATCTCTGAAATAACTTTTTTTCAGTGAAAGCATGAACACCTGCTTCAAATTTCAAGGGTGGATTTGTCATGGACAGTAGCATGAAAGTCTCTTCTGTTCATACCAGTTAGTTTACATAACTTCCTACACAAGTCTGCATAACCTCCAAACTACCACACCGTGTGATGTTTTACAAGAAAACAAGAACATCTCCATGAATTCTCAATTACTTGGTGAAACATGGTTGTAGTGGACTGTCCACCTACACCCTTGCGACACTGCTTCTGTGTGTCTACCCTACTGTCTACTCCTTACGTTATGAAGTCCATGAAGCTGGCCAGCGGTTCATAGGACTGGTTCCTCATGTGACGGAACTCCACCACCATCTTCTCCTTGAGTTTGTCATCGATGACAGACACCGTCAGAGGGGAGGCCTCATTGGCCAAGAAGCTTCCATAGTCCGTACTTTGCAGGTGGAGCTTCAAGTCTGGGGGAGAGAGGGAGAGAGAGAGAGAGAGAGAGAGAGAGAGAGAGAGAGAAAGAGAGAGAGAGAGAGAAAGAGAGAGAAAGAGAGAGAAAGAGAGAGAGAGAGAGAGAGAGAGAGAGAGAGAGAGAGAGAGGGGAAGAGAGGGGAAGAGAGAGATGGAAATTATGGCTCAGTCTTTTGCAGTAGTTGGAACCAACAGTAACAGTTTCCACTTCCTTAAAGTGATTCCTGAATGACGCAAACACAATCAACATTAAAATCCTTTAAGCATATAAAACGCCTTAGAAATCAGTCAACCACACATTTTCCTGCTTGAAAGAAGATCGAAAGCGTGGGTTGTGTGTTGTTCCCATGCAACTTAACGACAGGTTTCCCTGCACCTGTTTACGCCACATAGATCAGTGATTTTAGGCCATTTGTTTGTTTATTGTGCTAACTTGTTGATTAAATCCAGTGATCCTGGTCAGCACTGGTAACAGTAACGTTAGACACAGTGACAAATGACAGCTAGCACATTACTGCCCTCTCAAGACTGAAATTACGGCACAGGCACCATATTTAGTAGCCTACACCTTCAATTCCGTTAAAAAACGCGCCAGTCTTTGTAATAGTTCATTTGATATTTTTATACACATAGAACATCTGATGTACCAATACCATAAGCAAATGTTAGGCTAACTAAGGTCAATCTGCTTCCAAGCTAGCTAGGATAGGAATGATAGGTAACATAAGCTAGACCCAGATCATGGGACACTGAAGCATCTTTGCATCACGACGTTCCTTCAAGATCCGACACCATGGTATAGTGATGTCTTAATTGACATGTAAATCCGTAAAATTCCTTTACTGACCTTGCATGACAATTCTGGACAAACTGCGCAAGCTAGCAAACTGTTACAGTTATCATACGTTTGTTACATTAGCAGATAGCTAACGATGTATTAGCAAATAGTAGCTAGCTGGCTTACCTTCCAGTGTTTCACACTGAACAAGATTTAGATAGTCCCCTTGAGTAAGGATTCCCGCCTTAAAACCCCTTACCAGTCCTTCCAAATAACCATTGTCCACATTAAAATACAGTTCTGGGAATGAAGGCATTTTGAGAATTTCAAAATAGTCCTTTAAGTCAGGGGAAAAATGAGAATCGGTATTTACAGCTAACCACTTCCCGACTGAGCTAGGGTGAAAAAATACCCGGCTGTGAGTGGCTCACACAGCACGTGATCATGTGCACTCATGTGACAGAACAGCTGATTAAAAAAAAGCACCAGGCCTGTAGTTGACAGGTTTTAATGCATACATTGTGACAATCTAATGTCAAAAATATTAAAAACTTCTTCACTGACAACTCGGGAGTGTGCGGTACTTTTTTCTCTCTGGCAAATTGTTTAATGAGTTGCCAGCACCTCCGTCTCTGGTGTGCGTCTTGCACTTCAACCAAAAAATATTAATAATACCTGAAATTGATTTGAGATGCATACATTGTGGGATCTGTTAGGGCAACTTCTAGCATAGACCTGTATTTGATTATTCCAGGTAAAGTGCACTGTTATTTTGCAAGCATTTTTCTATGGATTTCAGGAACATTGCCAAAATAATATTTAGAAGATAATTATATTGTATAGCCTAATCCTGCCAACAAAGCAGCGTTGATAGCACTCCTACTTTTGACGCTGTGCTGCTGTGGATCCCCCCACTTTTAAAGATGAACAATTCACCATGAAGTGTCAAAGTAGAAGGGTTGCACTGTTTGGCCTTTTTAAAACTGTGTTAATGGTTCACCCGTACACTCTACAAACAAAAACACTGTTCATGGGTTGACCTCATGCAATCACCACTAACAAATGTCTTATGATATTCTTGGAAGGAGTGTGACACCCCCCGAGATTCCCGCTCTGTGCCTGCAATATTAACAGTCTACAGGAGGGTTATTGTGCAGATGTTAGTGCTCAGATTAGAGACAGGGAGAAACAAATGCCTGAATTTTCAAGTTTAAGGAAAGATCTTCGCTTATAGTGAACAAGGAAGGTCATTGTACAAACATTTTAAATGTATTTAAAAGTACTTCTTTTTTAGCATGAGTGAGCATGATTTTAGCATGAGTGACAAAAAAGCCATATTCACATGGTCTGCATTTATAGTGTCATTGGCCCTGAATCTTGAGTTGTCACAGTGTCCACAGAGTATATCAATTAGTGGGTTGCTCTTGTCTTTATGAGCTTTTCCTTTCATTGTATTGGTTAGTTAGGATAATGCTAAGAATTATGGCATAGATGAATTCCCAAGCTGCATGTTTACCGAAAGCACTTACTGTGTTTTGTTGTGTTGTGCTGTGATGGATGTAGGCAGAACTACCAGGCAATTGGAACAGGAAATAACTCTAATTGAATGCAGAAAGGGCAAAAGCCTGTATGGTTCGAAACAGGGATACACATTTGTCCAAATGAGAATTGCTTTGAGCTGTTGCTCATCAATAAAGGAATATTAGGGCTGATGTCCAGGAGAAAAACCTGGACAATAAACTAAAAAAGCCGCCCAATGTTTTTCTGTTTTTTATTCAGATGGAGCTCATCCTTGAATGCTATCATGTTACAATATAAAACACAAAGTTATCATCAGAATCAAAATCATATGTTTTGCTATGCCACTAAAAATATCCAGTAAAATGTGTATGTATTGTATCCTCCACAAATACATAGGCCTACACAAGATCATAATAAACTGAAACCAGCAAAAAGCATTTGAGCACACAAATACTGCCACATTAACCTTAATCATCTCATCAGAGAAAATGCTTTGACCTAAGCATCCCCATTAAGGCTTCGTAGAATAGAAACCTGTCCAATTCAAAGTAACAGTCCATTCACTCAGTGATCTTAAGTGATATTTTTCTTCCATGCCCTACGTCACCTATCCTAATGTATGATCAACCTATTTTTTCCATAATAAAAATAATGAAATGAACTAGTGTAAATGGACATAAAAGCAAATACAAACAATCAGAGTATATGTTGTCTTTTGTAGGTGATTATTTTTTCTGTCATGATAAAAGTGCACAACTTTTTTGATAAAGACAATCCAAAAGGCTCAATCAAAGAGACATTTGGTGCCTATACAGAGCATATGAATGGGTTCAAGGACCTTTAAAATGTTCCATAAAAAATTGGATGACGTTTGGCCACAGATGAATGTTTTTATTATGTAGACTGGCTTTTGTAAGTTCACTGAAAGTGCCTCTATGAAATAGAATAACTGCTGGACTCATCCTATGACCATCCCAGATATTTCATGAGAGCAGGGCCACTCCAAAACCCCGCCCCCCCACCACCCCACCCCCAGCCCCAGTGAGGCATCATGTGAACATCCAGTAGCCTCCCTCCCTCAGGGCTCCTATAAAGGGGAAACACTGCTCTTCACCTCAGGATCGACCAACCAACCACACGCACCAGGAGAGCAGAAGGTAAAGAACGTAACGCACGCATGCAGGCATGCACACACACACACACACATACACACACACACACACACACACACACACACACACACACACGCTCACTTACTAAGCATACACACCATGCATTTTTTTGCATGCAATGCCATTGATTAAGTTTTTTTTAAAGTTGCATGCAATGCTTTTGATCAGTTTAGGTTTCAAAGCTTTTTGTGTGATTTTGTTGTCAATAATGAAATGTATTTTAATAACACTAATATATTTTGTGATAGTTGTTTTTTGAACATATTGTAATAAAGTGGTTTTAGTATTTATGCTGTCAGTTTTTTTCCTGCCCCAGGTAACTGACTAGTTGAAGCCAGATTGATTTAACATGTCAAATCTGGTAAAGTACTGCTGGTGGATGCTCATCTTTATTCATCAGGCCATAGGTACAGTCCGCACCAACCGTATGGCAGACTCTAACCCCAACCTGAGGATGATTGAGGCAGCACTTCTCTCTAATTTAGGTTGGGTTTTACAGAGATTTTCTAATTTCCTGAGATTATATATTTTTAGCTATATCCTCTGTGCTATCCATTCTTTAAGCAATAAAAAACATTAAATGATATTCAGTAGTCGAAATGGAATTTTGTATCATGCCATGTCATCTAAAAAACATGTACGTCTCTTTTGGCTTCAAGGTAAGGAAACTCAACCCAGAGAGAGAGGGGATCCTTTTCAGCTGGACATAGACTCAATGGCAGAGGAGCTGATGGATGACCCTGGATCTTATGATGAAGTACGTACTGCATAGTCATACTACCAAAGTTAATTTCTGCAATAGTAGATAAAAGCAAGTATAGATAAGCCTGTTTTTATTCATCTTAAACTATGTTTTTGTACGTACCAGATAATTTCAATTGCACTGCAGTTGTGTTTGATTAAGTAACAATAACATTAAAACATAGCTGGAGGTAGATAACATGCGATGCCACATATGGGAAGAAAGATGTAGAAAAACAGTAAAACGGACTTACCTATGTTGGCATCTGAGCTTTTCATGTATTTTCTATGAATTTATTACTCAGTGTATTGCATACAAACAGAAAACATACATACAAATGAGCACTGATGATGCATGAAGCTGACATCATTATTCCGGCCCCAAGTGTGGGAAAACATGTTTACAGTTTTGTGTTGATGTATGCCCTGTGTAGTTTCCACAGGATGCTGGGCAGGCCGTGCAGCTCCAGAGCAGGTCGACCAAGGCTCCCCGCCGCTGCATCCCCCACCAGCAGTCCTGCCTGGGCCACCAGGTCCCCTGCTGTGATGCCTGTGACACCTGCTACTGTCGCTTCTTCAAGGCGTATTGCTACTGCCGCAGTATGGACCCTACCTGCACACACGGGCGAGCATAGCACAGCATTACCTGCTTCAGGGAGACTGCACTGCACTCATATGCACGAAGAAAGACAGAGGTATAATTTTTATTATGTCTACATGGTTGTTTGTATCATACTATATCAGTAATAGCAGGTTATTTTATTTGTTTTGGTAGATTTGTTCCAATATCTGTAATGTCAAATAAAATTGAGCAAATTAGTATTGTTCCTCTTTTGCTGTACAAACACTGCTCATACCTTTGAAAAAGTTTCTTTTTCACTGGTATTTATCATTTGACATGTAGTATTTATGCTTTTTCATGGTATATCAGCCTTTTGTTTGGACTTAGAAAATTGAAGTAGGTGAAGCATATGTAGTATAGTAAAGGCAAAGCCACACTGCTGCTGTATCTGAAAAGAAAACAAACCAATATTCATGTTTACTGCACCCTTTTGACATGTTGTGTACAAAATGTATTCTGTTTGTCTTTCTTGATCAGGATGTTTGTTGCTAGAAGTAAAATTGTTTACCATTACTGACATCCACCCCAACCTCACCCCACAATCTGTCTCTATCTTGTCTCACACACACACACACACACACACACACACACACACACACACACACACACACACACACACACACACACACACACACACACACACACACACACACACAGGGAAATGGTCGAAACAGGAGATGTTACTAGACACTAGATAACAGAAACATTTCTAGTACAATGATAATAAAAATAATAACAATATTTCAAATCAACCTGCTTAATTTCTCCAAGAGGGTATAAGGAGTTGTTTGGGTTATTAATAGTCAGCTGTGATCATTATTTGTTATTTAAATGATGTGAAATAAAGGTGAGCAATCTGGTTGGTTTATTAATCTATAATAATTTGGTGCGCGCGCACACACCCACACACACTCACATATTGTTGCCAAAACAGAAATAGATTAGAAACTGAGATATTTTAAAAACCAAAATGGTGGGGGTGGTATCATCTGCACAATTTCTGCCAACCAGGGACTCTGTAGCCTCCATGTTGCTGTCAGCCAGAGATGCTCTGTGCTGCTGCTGAGAGGGCTTCATTGATGGCTGCCACAGGCTTTAGCGGGGGTAGGGGTCACTGTGACTGATTGTCTCTCCAAGACCTTAAGGACTGACCTTGCTGGACTCTAGTCTTTGGCTGGCATTTTATCATCACGGTGCTGTATGTGGTTGCTGGGGGGCATCTTGCCACGTAGTTGGTTCAGGGTTGCATAGAGTGCAGGGCCCAACAGTTTTTCTAGGCCAGCGAGACAGAAGGAATTTACCCCCTAATGTACTGGACATAGAGTTATGTACTTATATGGCTAGATACTGTTCACGTTACTTCTCTGTTTGTTATTGTTTTCATTGCATCTGCATGTATACGCCATTTATTTCCTCAGTTAAGCCTGTTTATGTAAACATTCTTGTGGCCATCTATGTTTGTGTGTAAGAGACCTGCCTCTAGCCAGCCTGAGGCATTCCTGGAACTGTGTTGTGTAAGGGATATGAGACTGTCTATTCTACTGGGTAGCTCACCAAAGTTACAAAGCTAAATATTCTGGTGAATTTTACACATCACAGTTCAGTTCCAGGAATACAGCAAGAATAATATTAGGTCCATCATGTCCAATGTTTCTCTGTTGTATTTGGATGTGTCTTAACTCAACCGATCCCCACTGTAATCTGTTTGAATAATTTGATTTCCCTTGGGGGTATTGGAACTGTATTGCACACCATGTTGAAATGTGTCCAAGCAGTATTTCAGAATAGCTGTGGTCACGAATATCATATTCTGTTTGCTAAGAGATTCCCTCCACACCACATTAGAACACACACAAGAAAAAATAAGCATGTTTGCAATATTGACCTAAAAAACACAAAAGAGTACATGTGTTCTGATGCAACAAGCTGTCTTTTATTTATCATTAAGAAGAGTCATGACATCAAGAAACTGGACACCGTCATTGCAGCTTTAGTTAGCGGCCATGGTCTGGTCCATCCAGGCACGGAGGGCGGTGACGCGGGCGTACACTCCGGGCATGGTGGGGGTGCAGGTGCCGCTGCCCCAGGACACAATACCAACCAGGGTCCAGGCTCCGGCCTTCTCACAGACCAGGGGGCCACCAGAGTCACCCTGCAACACAGCACACACACACAGGGCATCAGACAACAGCTCACATGCAGGGATAATAAAAGGGTTAAAGTAATGGCATTAAATAGTGAAGCATGAGAACAAGCATTTTTATGTTTGTGAGCAGTGCACGCTTTTTCTGTAGTATCAACTGTGTTGATTTAACACAGAGAATAATCACTGAAAAAAAACATGAGCCACACAATGCATAGCATGTAGACTGAAGGGGGTGGGTGTACCATGCAAGAGGAGGCACCAGAAGCTCCAGCGCAGATCATGAGGTCAGAGATCTTGCTGCCCCAGTACTGCTTGCACTGAGTGTTGGTCAGCAGGGGCAGAGAGGCCTGCTGCAGGAGGGCGGGGGTGTCAGGGGCTACAAGAGAAAGGTGAGCCATGTTAGTCCAACTGTAATAATAATGTTAAAGACACAGTGGTGTCAGCGGCTGAAACAGAAAAATAACCTATGTTTGTGAAGGTAAATGACAGACAGCCAGCCATAATGTTAGAGACACACCAACAATATCAAAATCTTTTGTTAGGACTCAGGAGTGGGATAATACTACATAGAGGGTGTGCAGTTTAGCTACAGAGAACACACACTTGAATTTTAAAGGTTGCAAAAAGGTTGGTTGGTTGTCTGATTGCCTTACCGTTGTGCCTGGTCAGACCCCATCCAGAGGTAACACACTTCATGCCACCGGGGAAGTTGTCGTTGGTCTCAGCGACACACACGGGAGACACGCGGGGGCTCATCTCGGCGGGGGAAGCCAGCTTGATCAACAGGATGTCGTTGTTGATGGTGAAGCCATTGTAACGGGGATGCTTGAAGACCTGATTAAGCAAACAGCAAAAGATTAAAAAAAAACATTTAGCAATGGTTTGATACAGAATGCTAACCAAGGCAAGTCATGACATACTCTACCAGTGTATGCTTGAGATGGCAATGACTGTGATTGTGTTTTTTGACAATATTAAGACACCCACCTTGGCGATCCTCATAGTCTGGATGTTCTCAGAGTTGGAGGAGCGGTCATGCTCACCCAGGATGACACGGTGGGAGGTCCTGAAATTAACATTTAAATTAACATTTATTCAACATTTACTGAATGTCAGCAAACCACAATATTATACTAGGAGAACCTTCTGGTATTGCTGGAAAATGCTGTTGTGGGTGTATGTTTAAGTATATACAGTAAGTATTCAGCCAAAATGGGACCTGGTTTTAGGGTCCATTTTACTAAAAGCTGTCTTGTTTCATTTAGTTTTTAGATTAAAAATAGTTTCCAGATATTCCGTAATAGTCTGGGTATCCCCTGAAGGGATTAGGGTACTCTGCTTTTAAAATACCAGATATGAAATTGAAGTATGTAATGCCTATGCCTATGTAATAGACAACTCACAGAGAGCCCAAATATGTTAACAAGGAGTATTTCAAATTACCTCATCTTAAAGTTACACTGAAGTTAGAAGTGTATAGTTATAAGTGTACCAGTATGTCATGTCATGATTTTATTGTCCCTGCTTTTTCATTAACACACAGTTAGAATAGTGTGTCATTAAGCACACAGTACTATTTGTACCTTCAATGGTGGATGCAGAAGGGCATTCTTACCTCACATTGCAGTGGGCAGCAGTCACAACCCAATTCTCATTGACCAGGGAACCACCACAGAAGTGGAAGCCAGAGTAGTCCTGTGTAGAACAGACATTTTCAGGAGAGAAGGCTTATTTAAGCTTATTTTCTATTCCTCAAATAATTCACAAGAAGGCAGTTCATGTAGAAATGTTGTGAACATGCTTTACTGTTCATGTTTCTTTGGGGATATGCAATGACATTTTTTTAAACAAAATTACTCTGTGAGTACTCATGCCAAATAAGTATGTTTTCATAAGTGATTAAGATGATTATGTGTGTAATGATTTAAATGATTGTTTATCCCACCTACACATTATTTTCTAAGTGGAAACGTTAAAGTCTGCATCTGCAAAGCATGTTACTGTTCAATAAAAAAACACTTTAAAGTCTACACCTGCAGTGCACTTTAGCATTCAGTAAGTGCACACTTAGAAGTCTGCTTTTGCAGTGCACGTTACCTGCAGAGACACCTGCCAGGGCCAGGAGTGGGGCACAGCCTCCTCACCGTTGACAATCCTGGAGTAGCCAGTGATGACGGGCTTGATGGCAGGAATGCCACAGCCTGCAAGGTGAGGAGAATATATATGATCAGAATACTCTGCACTTAACAAGAAACATATAGCAGTGGTAGCAGTTAATTACATTAATGGCATTTTAAAAACTACAAGCATTTTAAAACAGCATAAATATAGCCAATGATTTACTTAGTATCTGAGATACAGCTCTATGTGTTTACTGCTGTGTGTTGTGCTCCAAAGATTACAGGTAATGCCCATGGCACCACAGCACCTCCTCTCTGCCATGTTTCTCTTACCAAAGGCTGAGCTCACAAAGGCGAGACAAGAGAGGATCCACAGGAAGGCCATGTCTTCAACATGCTGAGGAGACCACTGCAGAGGTATTTTATACCCGCGCAAAAGTCTTCATCAGCACACCTTATCTGCTCCTCGTGGGACTGAGCACACCTTGCAGAGATGGGATGATGCTTGCATGCCTTTTTTTACCTGCCTGTCTTCAGCAACACGTGTCAAAAAGAGGCCCCATTCTTTTAACTCTGACCTTGGGAGTGTTGAACCTCTGATTGTACAGTATACCTCAGCAAATATGTCAAAGAATTATGTGCACTGGGTTCAAAATGGGCTTATCCTTCAGTCCTTTTCCACAGTCAGTAATCAGTCCTGGTTATAATATGTGTTTTGTTCTTATTGACTGAAGAGTGATTCAAATCATGCATTTACTGTCAATGTTACATTGTACCACCCTGAATTATAATAACTGTTTGTACCTATGTTTATTAAAGTACACTTAGTCTATTTATTTTTTAATGCTATTTATTATATGTTGTACAATATTGAATTGCAAACAGAACAATTTAGAACATGTTAATTAACTGTGCTGTCTGTATTGTTTTATGACATAAATGTAATTCACAAAAAAATGCATGTGCTAATGACCTTCAGGTATGCACTATTCATAGAACTTCGTCAAACTGTTAGTGATAACACACGGTCCATTTCTCATGGCCTTGCCTATGCACACCTGCACCTGTTCCCAATGTACAGCACTTGTGTTCTGTACATTGGGAGAGCAAGAGCAAGGACAGTGCATATGTTCAGTGCTATTTATATTGCACTGAATTGTGGATTTATAACATGCGGGATGTCACAGATAAATGTATAAATAAACTATCACTGGAGGCATACAAAGGTTTGATTGAATGGTTAATGAATATCACATTATCAGCAGAACATTGCCCTTTCATGTTTGTGTATAGCTCTATACATATGCTATAATGGCTGGCTACTACCTTCTAGAATAGCCCTTAGTGAAAATATTGTATGGAACATAGACAGTTGCCCTTTCTAGTTGTTAAGAAAGTAGACCATACATTTAATTAAAATATGAGCTGTGTTACATGGTTGTAAGGGTACAATTGAATAGTACAATATTGAAACCCTAGAGGCTAGGCAAAACCACTGAAGAAGTCAGTGAACTTCCATACACTATGCTGTAGGAAGTGGCCCTATAGTCGACTCTACCAACATATCTGATATTGTTATACCATAATATCACTGTATTTTTTTATTTCAACAGATACATTGCCAGTCATGTTTAAAATAGTAGGGGGCATAATTAAAAAGAATCCACAAATAAAAAAGGGCAGTTTGTATTAATCACAGGAAATAGATCTATGTGTGAATAAAATGTTTCTCTTTGTTGTGGCTGTGTGTTTTTGGTGGTGATAATGCTTTAGCCTCTGGATTGACAGGCTATTTTGCTGTTACTTCACGCTGGGGTCATAAATATGAAACCAGAAGTCAGTGTGACACAGAGGTCTGTATGGCAAACTCAGTTTTTTCAATTTGCACAAGCCAGCAGGACCCCCAGAGAGCCAAAGCAAGTCATTAATAAACCTGTCTGCAAAGGTGAGATACAGTATGTCAAATCCTGATTTATTCATGTATTTTAACTAAGCAGCGGCATGTCTACCCTATTAGATAAAATAAGTATAGAAAACAAAGATGTAAGAAATTTGCAGAAGATTTACAAAAATAACAGTACAGGAAATGGAACAATAGAAGGCTTTGATTCTTGGTGGGCATGCTCCAGAAGCATGATAGACCTTTATTCTTTATCTTTGGCAACTTAATAATAGAAATCGTGAAATGCTTTAAGAAACATTTCTTCATTACTCATAAGACATCTTATTAACATTACTTAAATGGCTCATATAGATAATGGTTATGTATAATATGATGTACAGATGATTTAGGAATGCATGTACTGATAGATAATCAACAGTGTTATTACATTAGGAGTACATACTGCAAATAAACAATGCTACCAGTATTTAATGTGTTGAAGGGATGGTATTCCATATGAGTGGGGCTGCACTACCCAGCTAAGTCTTAGCTGTGACCTTGGAAAGACCATATAGGTTTAGCATGTGGCTGCCGGGGTTGATTACAGCGTATAGATCACATTTGTAGTGATGGATGATGAATAATAACAAGCAAAACTTTTTTTAAATGCTGATGAGCATTTCCTTTACAGTTAATTTTACAGCAATTTTGGAACAAATGTACTGTAACAAAGAGAGTTAAAGACAGCCATA
Source organism: Setipinna tenuifilis (assembly GCA_030347295.1). NCBI lineage: Eukaryota > Metazoa > Chordata > Actinopteri > Clupeiformes > Engraulidae > Setipinna > Setipinna tenuifilis. The sequence goes on along the minus strand of CM059280.1, from coordinate 21,494,295 downwards.
TATTTTGAAAGTGCTGTTTTATTTTTTAAAAATAAGGTGAAACCAAAAACAATTGTGGCAGCTTTAGTTAGCGGTGATGGTCTGGTCCATCCAAGAACGGAGGGCGGTGACGCGGGCGTACACTCCGGGCATGGTGGGGGTGCAGGTGCCGCTGCCCCAGGACACAATACCAACCAGGGTCCAGGCTCCGGCCTTCTCACAGACCAGGGGGCCACCAGAGTCACCCTGCAGCACAATACATACACATACGGGGCATCAGACAACAGCTCACATGCAGGGATAATAAAAGGTATAAGGCAATGGCATTAAATAGTGAAGCATGAGAACGAGCATTTTTATGGTCGTGAGCAGTGCATGCTTTTTCTGTAGTATCAAATGTGTTGATTTATCTTAACCATATAACCAACTCCATGTGTAGTTAGTTGCAAACATGAGCAGCGAATAATCACTGAAAAAAAAACATGAGCCACACGATGCATAACATGTAGACTGAAGTGTGTGTGTGGGGGGGTGTACCATGCAAGAGGAGGCACCAGAAGCTCCAGCGCAGATCATGAGGTCAGAGATCTTGCTGCCCCAGTACTGCTTGCACTGAGTGTTGGTCAGCAGGGGCAGAGAGGCCTGCTGCAGGAGGGCGGGGGTGTCAGGGGCTACAAGAGAAAGGTGAGCCATGTTAGTCCAACTGTAATAATAATGTTAAAGACACAGTGGTGTCAGCGGCTAAAACAGAAAAATAACCCATGTTTGTAAAGGTACATGACAGACAGAGAGCCATAATGTTAGAGACACATCAACAACAGTATTGTTAATGTCTTTATAATATCATATACTGTAGTACACTACAGGTACAACTAAAGTGTGCATGTATTGCATGGATTCATATCAAAATCTTTTGTTAAGATTCAAAAGTGGGATAATACTACATGAAGGGTGTACAGTTCAGCTACAGAGAACACACACCTGCATTTTAAAGGTTGCAAAAAGGTTGGTTGGTTGTCTGATTTGCCTTACCGTTGTGCCTGGTCAGACCCCATCCAGAGGTAACACACTTCATGCCACCGGGGAAGTTGTCGTTGGTCTCAGCGACACACACGGGAGACACGCGGGGGTTCATCTGGGCGGGGGAGGCCAGCTTGATGAGCAGGATGTCGTTGTTGATGGTGAAGCCATTGTAACGGGGATGCTTGAAGACCTGATTTAGTAGACAGCAAAAGGAAAAAAACATTTATCAATGGTTTGATACAGAATGAACAGAAAGACAGTGACTGGAATGACAACCAAGGCAAATCATGACATGCTTGGGTGATATGTATGCTTGAGATAGCAATGACTGTGATTGTGTTTTTTGACAATATTAAGACACCCACCTTGGCGATCCTCATAGTCTGGATGTTCTCAGAGTTGGAGGAGCGGTCATGCTCACCCAGGATGACACGGTGGGAAGTCCTGAAATTAACATTTAAATTAACATTTAGTCAGCATTTACTGAGTGCCAGCAAACCACAATATTATACCAGGATAACCTTCTGGTATTGCTGGAAAATGCTGTTGTGTGTGTGTGTTTAAGTATATACAGTAAGTATGCAGCTAAAATGGGACCTGGTTTTAGGGTCCATTATACTAAAAGCTGCCATGTTTCATTTAGTTTTCAGATTTAAAATAGTTTCCAGATATTCCGTAATAATCTGGGTATCCCCTGAAGGGATTAGGGTACTCTGCTTTTAAAATACCAGATATGAAATTGAAGTGCCTATGTACTAGACAACTCATAGAGAGCCCAACTATGTTAACAAGGAGTAATTCAAATTACCTCATCTTAAAGTTACACTGAAGTTAGAAGTGTATAGTTATAAGTGTACCTGTATGTCATGTCATGATTTTATTGTCCCTGCTTTTTCATTAACACACAGTTAGAATAGTGTGTCATTAAGCACACAGTACTATTTGTACCTTCAATGGTGGATGCAGAAGGGCATTCTTACCTCACATTGCAGTGGGCAGCAGTCACAACCCAATTCTCATTGACCAGGGAACCACCACAGAAGTGGAAGCCAGAGTAGTCCTGTGTAGAACAGACATTTTGCAGAGAGAAGGCTTATTTAAGCTTATTTTCTATGACTCAAATAATTCACAATATTGCAGTTCATGTAGAAATGTTGTGCACATGCTTTACTGTTCATGTTTCGTTGGGGATATGCAATGACAATTTTTTTTAAACAAAATTACTCTGTTAGTACTCATGTGAAAAGATAAAAACTAACCACTGACATAAGTGTGTTTTCATAAGTGATTAAGATGATTACGGTATGTGTGTAATGATTTAAGTGATTGTTTATCCCACCTACACATTATTTTCTAAGTGGAAACGTTAAAGTCTGCATCTGCAAAGCATGTTACCATTCAATAAAAGAACACTTAAAAGTCTACACCTGCAGTGCACTTTAGCATTCAGTAAGTGCACACTTAGAAGTCTGCTTTTGCAGTGCACGTTACCTGCAGAGACACCTGCCAGGGCCAGGAGTGGGGCACGGCCTCCTCACCGTTGACAATCCTGGAGTAGCCAGTAATGACGGGCTTGATGGCAGGAATGCCACAGCCTGAAAAGATGAGGATATGTGATCAGAGTACTCTGCACTTAACATGAAACATATAGCAGTGGTAGCAGTTAATTACATTAATGGCATTTTACTACAAACTACAAGCATTTTTTAAACACCATTAATACAGTCAATGATTTACTTGATAACTAACAGCAAATCCTGCTAGTTTAGTTTCTGAGATATAGCTCTATGTGTTTACTGTGGTGTGGTGCGTTCCAAAGCACTACAATGCACTACGGCACCTCCTCTGCCATGTTTCTCTTACCGAAGGCTGAGCTCACAAAGGCGAGACAAGAGAGGATCCACAGGAAGGCCATGTCTTCAACATGCTGAGGAGACCACCGCAGAGGTCTTTTATACCAGTGCAAAAGTCTTCATCAGCACACCTTATCTGCTCCTCGTGGGACTGAGCACACCTTGCAGAGATGGGATGATGCTTACATGCCTTTTTTTACCTGCCTGTCTTCAGCAACACGTGTCAGAAAGAGGCCCCATTCTTTTAACTCTGACCTTGGGAGTGTTGTACCTCTGATTGTACAGTGGTTGTAAGGGTACAATTGAATAGCACAATATTGAAACCCTAGAGGCTTGGCAAATCTACTGAAGAAGTCAGTGAACTTCCATACACTATAGGAAGTGACCTTATATTCGACTCTACCAACATATCTGATATTGTTAGCCCAGTTCTAGGCATGCATATATAAGGGGGCAGTCATAAATGTAAAGGGGGCATCATGTACACATCATGCTCCAGCACCTTTCTTTCTGTGCTTATAGTAACAATGTTTTGGTGGGCAGTCAAAGATGTTGGTAGGGCAGCAACAACTACTGTTATACTATGGTTAGTTTCTTTTATGCTTTCTAACCAAATCTAATGAAATTCACACCGATATTCACTGCTTCCAGCATTCTGGTGCATTTTAACAGGTTGTTAGATAGTTTAATTTTATGCTTGTAAGTAAAAGGACAGCAGAAAAAAATGTGCTTTACAAAGACACATATATTAAAAATAAACTGTTATTTGGGATGTTATTTACAAATAACACAATTATGTGGTATTTGATGTTTATAGGCTAGGTTTATAGGCAGTATTTAATGTGTTGAAGGGATGGTATTCCATATGAGTGGGGCTGCACTACCCAGCTAAGTCTTAGCTGTGACCTTGGAAAGACCATATAGGTTTAGCATGTGGCTGCCGGGGTTGATTACAGCGTATAGATCACATTTGTAGTGATGGATAATGAATAATAACTTTGGAACAAATGTAACAAAGAGAGTTAAAGACAAGCATATATTTTGAAAGTGCTGTTTTATTTTTTAAAAATAAGGTGAAACCAAAAACAATTGTGGCAGCTTTAGTTAGCGGTGATGGTCTGGTCCATCCAGGAACGGAGGGCGGTGACGCGGGCGTACACTCCAGGGATGGTGGGGGTGCAGGTGCCGCTGCCCCAGGACACAATACCAACCAGGGTCCAGGCTCCGGCCTTCTCACAGACCAGGGGGCCACCAGAGTCACCCTGCAACACAATACAGCATAGGGGATTAGGACACTACAGGCAGGGCCATAGCACTTTACTTTGGGCCCTATACATACTGTAAGCAGTGTTTAAAGCACACTTCCTTTCTGTATTTTTCACGCGCCAGGCCTGCTTGGGCCCTTACTACCATGGAGGTCCTGAGGAATCAGTCCCACTTCTTCCCCCATTTTGATGCCCCTGATGAGAGGTACATATCTCGGTAGTGGCCTCAGGGTTTATTTTATCACAGTGGAAATGTTTGGAAAGGTAGCGATCCTTTGGTTTACACTAATGTAGCGAATTAATGTATGATAAGATTACTACACCTCTTGCGAATGTATCACACTAAGTATAATGCTAAAAAATAAGTCCTGAAATAACAACAGATCCAATGCGACTGGGCAGAAAATTACGTTTTACAGAAGCAGACCACAAGAAAACACGTACCATGCAGGAGGAGGCACCAGAAGCTCCAGCGCAGATCATGATGTTGGTGATCTTGTTACCCCAGTACTGCTTGCACTGAGTGTTGGTCAACAGGGGCAGAGCAGCCTGCTGCAGGAGGGCAGGGGTGTCAGCAGCTAAAAGGAAAGAGAAAGGTGAGCTATGCTCGTCAAGCTGTAATAATAATGTTAAAGACACAGTGTTGTCAGGGGCTGAAACAGAAAAATAACCCATGTTTGTAAAGGTAAATGACAGACAGACAGACAGCCAAAAGGTTAGAGACACATCAACAATAGTATTGTTAATGTCTTCATAATATAATATACTGTAGTACACTAACTAAAGTTTTTAATCACTATGTATTATGGATTAATATCAAACTCTTTTGTTAGCACTCAAGAGTGGGATAATACTACATAGAGGGTGTACAGTTCAGCTACAGAGAACACACACTTGCATTTTAAAGGTTGCAAAAAGGTTGGTTGGTTGTCTGATTGCCTTACCGTTGTGCCTGGTCAGACCCCATCCGGAGGTAACGCACTTCATGCCACCGGGGAAGTTGTCGTTGGTCTCAGCAACACACACGGGAGACACGCGGGGGTTCATCTGGGCGGGGGAAGCCAGCTTGATGAGCAGGATGTCGTTGTTGATGGTGTAGCCATTGTACTGGGGGTGCTTGAAGACCTGTGGTGAGACAGTAAAAATAATAATCAGTGACTTAAGACAACTCAGTGATGGTTTAGGTTCAGTACGCCATGTAACCACACATATTAAAAGATATTGTCGGCCTCTATGAATTGTATCAATTGACACATTTTGAAAGTCCCACCTTGCCGACCCTCATGGTCTGGATGTTCTCAGCGTTGGAGGAGCGGTCATGCTCACCCAGGATGACACGGTGGGAGGTCCTGAAATTAACATTGAAACATTTATTTACCATTAACTGAATGTTAAAAACACAACATAATACCTGGAGACTTTCTGGTATTAAATATAAAATAATACAAATGGTATAAAAATAATATAAATAATATAAAATACTCCACTGTGGGTGTTTAAGTATGCATGTATGCATCTAAAAAAAGAAAAAAAAACTGTGTGGAGGTTAAGAATTTAAAGAAAAAGTGATTTTTTTTCATTTGAAGAGAGATCATTCTTACCTCACATTGCAGTGGGCAGCAGTCACAACCCAATTCTCGTTGATCAGGGAGCCACCACAGAAGTGGAAGCCAGTGTAGTCCTGTATGGAGATTGAAGATAGCGCATCACTTCACTTCTCACAATGCTAAGTAAAAGATGACAGCATGCAACGCTGGCAGAGCCAAATAACTTCGTAGTCATGCTCCGCTCCAAGTTGATTAATTCCGTGAAATCCACGCCTCGATGGCGGGATGGCTGGATCCCGCTTAGGCCCCTTTACCTTTTACACTTAAGACCTTATGCCAGAGCATTTAAATTATTCTATAATTATTATTTATTCTTTACAATTATGAATCACTGTCTGTTGTTTAATGCAACCTTTCGTTAAAAAGTAGAGCAGAAAAAAATCGTGTAGGCTACAGTTGTAACTTGTTAACATTGGGCATTGATATAGAACGGTGCTTAAACTTCTTGCCTGAAATTTAACGGAAATTATGCATACCCTGCCGGGAAATCAGAGAACAGCATTTATTTGACCAGGCTATAATGTGCGATATCCACTCATGCCTTTCATGCATTGCAGTTAAGGCCAATTACCATTCACCCAATGTATACTACATATTATATACATAATCATAGATGCTTTAGAAACTGAAGTGGTTAGAATCAATAAGTAAAAGCTATTTAATTATTGTCACAGCTAATACACAGGTAATATTAAAGGTAAAATATGTGGGCACATTAAAGTCTACACCTGCAGTACACTTTAGCATTCAGTAAGTGCACACTTAGAAGTCTGCTTTTGCAGTGCACGTTACCTGCAGAGACACCTGCCAGGGCCAGGAGTGGGGCACGGCCTCCTCACCGTTGACAATCCTGGAGTAGCCAGTGATGACAGGCTTGATGGCAGGAATGCCACAGCCTGAAATAATAGGGAAATTGTTGAGCTACAGAACACCTTGCTTATATAATAAACAGCCCTGCATGTGATACATAAAACCATCTTAAGAGGCACTGTTTTAGTTTCAAAGTTAATACATTTATAAATATAAATCTATTTCATATTTATTTAATTCATAAATAAAAAGCTCCACATTTGCTTGCTTTCACATTATTTGAGTGAACATGTTTGTTTTCATGTACTCTGGTTGTCAAATAAGCTTGATGACTGTCTAGTAACTACTAAATGTAATATCCTTCACAAACCACCATAAACTTAATATTGTCAGTCAGTCAGTCTCTCATTATTCACCTTTGTCATTATCGGCTGCACAGTCTAAGGTGGCCTTTTACATTTATACAATATATGACAACCAATCGTCACTCAGGTCAAGTGTTAAAGGACATTTATGGAAACAATAAAATCCGTTTTTTGTATGTATTTCTCATATTCTACATGGACTCACCGAAGGCTGAGCTCACAAAAGCGAGACAGGACAGGATCCACAGGAAGGCCATGTTTTCAGCTTGAGATGCCCTCTGAGGTTCTGCTCCATTTATACCTTATTCCTGGGTCCGGGCCTAGGTTGGTTTTGCAAGAACACACCATGCAACACTTGCCAAACCTCTGGTAACACCTGTTATATTCTCACGTGGATTACAAAAATACAGAAGTTGTTTTCATTGTAGATATAAGATGGAAAAAAGAGACCCTTAAGGTCACCTGAATAACATGATATCCTAAAAATACACAATGCCAACTGCCCAGCTGTCAATACCCACGTTTTGGATATCAGTCATCATGATGAATACACAGGGCCTGTGCTAGAAATTTTAGTCCTTGTGAAAAAATAGTTACATTTTGAACCCATGTATTCAAAATAATATTAATAAGGTCCTCCTCATGACTCAAATATGACTCCTCCTGTTAATTCTGGGCCCTAAGAATGAACTAACTTGTCCTACATCCAATGGCACCTCTGTGAAAACCTCTTCAACAGGCTATAAACACCTGAAACACCTACACACCTCAAACCAACACTTCAGCAACTTTGTGCACTGGAGTAGAAAAAGCAAATACACCAGGGGTGAAGCTGATGAAACACTATGAGGCTACATGACTTTTAAGGCTTTTTGAGGCAGATGAGTAGATTCGCAATTCCACGTGTTCGGGGCTAAAGAGTGTGTTCCTATGGAAACACAGGTTTTTATGAGATAATTTTCTTGTAATTATGAGATAGTTAAGTCATAACTGTAAACATTACCATCTACATAACATAATATTATCCTAATACTGTTAAATGCCATTCCTGTTCTATAAATGGATTGCTCGATTGTCATTGTCATTTCATGTGTCTCAAACAGATGAATATTTTATTTCTGGGCTCTCTTCTTTAACATTTTTTATATTTGATTGCAAACTCTGACATCATCTATTGGCTTTCTTGGTGATATGACATCTAAGACCTGACATAACCTCTGGGGTAATAGTAAAAAATCCTTAGGCATTGCGAGAACACAGCAAGGGATGGCATATCTCATTCTGTGATCGCCAAACCTCAAAGGTACCATGAGGCCTTTGAAGGTCAGAATAAGACACGTCATAGCTCCAAAACTTTTCAGTGAACTGGTTGAGTAGGAAAAAAACCCCTGAGAAGTCAGCAACTGTTTTCCTATTGATAACCATATTACGCAAATCAGTGGGATTAATATTTTACCAGGGTTGATGATGTTTAGCTGTCCTGAAATGAACGTTGGTGCCATTTTAGTGGGCTTTCAAAGGTATATAAGGTCATTCTGGACACAGCACTCTCACATCTTCAGAAATGGCTTTCCTGTGGTTGGTGTCTTGCTTCGCTTTCATCAGTGCAGCCTACGGTAAGTCTGTGTGGTGTTGCAGTCTTTGTTTTCATATGTATCGTCTCTGTTGACATCACTGTACATTTCCTATTAGACTCTTGTGGGTGTTTTGGATGTATTACATAGCTTTTGAGTCAGACAATGCCCGAGCAAAAGAAGTACCATTTAATTGAATCATTTCAGTCCAAGAAATGGTGTGGCAGGTAGTGATCACCTCCTTATCCTCAGCACTTTAAAAGCTATTTAAATAGTCTGAAATCTGTTGTCCATCATGTCAAGGCTGTGGCGTCCCAGCCATCCCCCCCGTGGTGACCGGCTATGCCCGCATCGTCAACGGTGAGGAGGCTGTGCCCCATTCCTGGCCCTGGCAGGTGTCTCTGCAGGTTTGTACCAAATAGCTAACTCTGCACCTAAGCACATTTTATTGTAGCAGCAAAGATGAAATCAAAAATAGATGGATGAATGTTTTGAGCACTACACTGCCGAAATGAACATTGTGAGCCTTTACTTGTATGGTTTTAGGACTTCACTGGCTTCCACTTCTGCGGAGGCTCCCTGGTGAATGAGAACTGGGTTGTGACTGCTGCCCACTGCAACGTTAGGTAACTGCTCCTTGTTTCTGATTACCATTGGTATGTTGCACACAGTAAAAATATATGTTAGGATCATTATTTGTTATGATATTTTAACTATATTTGGTTCAGTTTTTGCCAAGCTGTCGGCAAATCTAACTCCAACCAATTTTAGCCACCATGGGAGAGCTGTATTTACTTTAGTAGCTTTCAAGAAATCTTTTAGACTTTGTAATACCTTTGAAAATAGCGACCTGCTTCTTAAAAGGCGATTGTAGTAGCTGAAAAGTCAATCTTTGTATTTTTTATTAAAACCTCTGATCTCACTGCATGTTGGATATTGCGTGACTCAACTGTACACTAAAACAGTCCTGTGTGATTTCAGGACCAGCCATCGCGTCATCATTGGAGAGCACGATAAGGGCACCTCTGGAGAGGACATCCAGACCATGAGAGTGGAGAGGGTAGGTCACCTAATATTAAGACACACTTACAAATATGGGTATTTTTACTTTACACTGACTTGACTGACCACTGGGGATGTATTATTTTCAATTCTCCTTTCAGTGATTTTCAAGCTAAATAACCATCATTCCTCCCTTACTGACTGAAAAACTGCAATAGCTAACCACTTTAGTGATATTATATGCTGAAAACAATTTTAATAAATGCATTTGTTAAAAAAAAGTAATGCAAGCCTTGTGTTATATCTTCTTCAGGTCTTTACTCACCCCAACTGGAACCCCTACACCATCAACAATGACATTGCCCTCATCAAGCTGACCACCCCTGTGAACATGAACACCCATGTGTCTCCTGTGTGCCTGGCTGAGACCACCGATGCCTTCGCCGCCGGAATGACCTGTGTGACCTCTGGCTGGGGTCTGATGCGCCATGATGGTGAGAGGCCTTTAGAATGTATTAGCTGGGTTCAGGAGCAATGAACAACACCTATAAGCACTTGTGATCTGCTGGTCTCCTGCTTCATATCAAACCTCAAGTGCTCAAGTTCTAGTATAATAGTAATTGATCAAATTTAGTAATTGGTGCTTTTGAAAATAGACATAAAAATGTTAACAGTTCTTTGCTATTGATAACGGAATGGATGACAGTCTTAAGTACGGCCTGACAAACCATATTTACTCCAAAAGGAATCCTGGAATTTTTACTTCCTAGGACCAAGTGAACATCATGGTTAATTCCAATCTACCCCCACCCCTCTATTTTAGCTGGGATGACCCCCAACAAGCTCCAGCAGGCTGCCCTGCCCCTTCTGTCCAACGAGCAGTGCAAGAAGTTCTGGGGAAGCAACATCTCCGATGTCATGATCTGCGCTGGTGGTGATGGTGCCACCTCCTGCATGGTGAGACGCTGACAGAACACCCTGTTATATTCATTCAGACCCACCATGCCTATGCATCTTAGCACCCCATCGCATCCACAAAGCCCCTCTGTGCCTATGCATCTTAGCACCCTGTTATGTTCACATAGCCCTGCTATGTGTCTTATTGTGATAGCACACTAACCGAGCACCCTGTGTGCTGTGGTGCAAGTGGCAGAATGCATGTTGGGTCTAAATAGCCACAGGTTCAAGTCTGACCTGAGGTCATTCACTGTATCTACACCCCATCTCCTTTGTACTCTTCACTGTCCTGTCTGGAAAGCCTTAAATATCCAAAAATCTAATAATAATAATACAGAAAAAAACTTATGGGACCTTGTCCTTGTATCTTAATCCATCCGCTCATCCTACTTTTTCTCCTCTCTCTCTCTGTCATGTTCACAGGGTGACTCTGGTGGCCCCCTGGTGTGCCAGAAGGACAACGTGTGGACCCTGGTGGGTATCGTGTCTTGGGGCAGCAGCAGATGCTCCACCTCCACCCCCGCTGTGTACGCCCGCGTCACCGAGCTTCGTGCCTGGGTGGACCAGATCCTGGCTGCCAACTAAATGCACTGTATGCCAACAGTGCCAACACCTACCCATCTACTGTCACACAGACAACAATATCAACTCTCTCTATGTCTCTGTAAGACACCTCAATAAATCAGTAAAGCACAAGCAATTTTGCTTCTGTGTTTCTTTCTTCCAATGGAGTGCCATGACTCAATACTGACAGTAGAGGGCGATGATGATCCATGAGTAAATCAAAGCTGACAGTTAATTATTTTAGGAGGTGATTAATAGAAGGAAATGTTTTTTTTTTGTCTAAGCAAGATCACATCAATTGGTACATTTAGCAGCTCCCTTTCCTTTTTAATATAATTGTTAAGATAAAGTTATCACAAGCACTACAATAATTAAACAACACATCCATACACACTAATCAGAAATTATCCAATTACTTAACAAATCTTCATGAATCCTTTGCCAATTTTCTATGACAAATATTCATATACTGGAGCCAGGAAATCAAAGTCTAAAAAAAAAACGTAAATGCTTTATTTAATGCAATATTGTTTATTAAATTAATTCTGACATATTAAGCACTACGCTATCAATCATTTCATTGTGACAACAGAACATCAGGTGTTTCCATGCCACGTCATGGAAATGATAAAATACATGCTCTGAGAAAAGCAAAGCAAAACAGCCACAGCCATTGCAGATACACAGAAGAAAATGCAAAAGCTGAAAGCAGATATGCAACTCTGAGTCATTGACTTATACCCCATACTTGGACACAAACATACATACATACACTCACAAGAACATTTTATTTCCTTAATTGATTTTCCAAATCCTGCAAGTACTTTTTTTACTGATAGGCAATTTTCAGTTAATTGCTATGCTTACACTGTACAGAAAATACTACTATGACTGTGACAAATGCAAATACAGAGCCCACTAATCGGAATATAAACATAAACCCTTTTTCACTTGCATTTTATGATTATAAACACTGTGAAGTGGATGTCTTCATAAAGTGCTGCGCATGCAGGGTTATTATGGTGGTGGGTGGGAACGGTTTTACTAAAATAACCTTTTAAAACACAATATGTAGGTTTGCAGTTAATATTACAATTTAATAAGGTCCTCCTAATGACTCTTGTTAATTCTGGGCCCTAAGAATGAACTTGTCTTAAATCCAGTGGCACCTCTGTGGAAACCTCTTCAACAGGCTATAAACACCTGAAACACCTACACACCTCAAACCAACACTTCAGCAACTTTGTGCACTGGAGTAGAAAAAGCAAATAAACCAGGGGTGAAGCTGATGAAACACTACAGGGCTATATTACTTTTAAGGCTTTTTGAGGCAGATGAGTAGATTTGCAATGTGTTTGGGTCTTAAAAGTGTGTTCCTATGGAAACACACATTTTTATGAGATCATTATCTTGTAATTATGAGATAGTTATCTCATAATTGTAAAAAAATACCATCTACATAATATAATATTGTCCTAATATTGTTAAATGATATTCCTGTTCTATATATGGGTTGCTTGATTTTCAGGTCACTGTCATTTCAGGTGTCTTGAACAGATGAACATTTTATGTTTGGGCTCTCTTCTTCAACACTTTTCATATTTGATTGCAAACTCTATCATCCATTGATTTGTTGATGAAATGAGATCTAAGACCTGCCACAACCTCTGGGGTAGGCTAATAGTAAAAAATCCTTAGGCATTGCAAGAACACAGCAAGGGATGGCATATCTCATTCTGTGATCGCCAAACCTCAAAGGGTAAGACATGTCATAGCTCAGTAGTTTTCAGTGAACCGGAAGGGGGAAAAACCCTGAGAAATCAGCAACTGTTTTCCTATGGATAACCTGATAAAGTAAATCAGTGGGATTAATATTTTACCAGGGTTGATGATGTTTAGCTGTCCTCAAATGAACGTTTGTGCCATTTTATTGAGCTTTCAAAGGTATATAAGGTCATGCTGGACACAGCACTCTGACATCCTCAGAAATGGCTTTCCTGTGGTTGGTGTCTTTCTTCGCTTTCATCAGTGCAGCCTACGGTAAGTCTGTGTGGTGTTGCACTCTTTGTTTTCATAGGCTATCACCTCTGTTGAGTCACATACTGCACATCAGCCATCAGACACTTGTGGGTGTTTTGGGCGCATTACATAGCTTTTGAGTCAGGCAGTGCCCGAGCAAAAGAACTTTCTCAGTACCATTTAATTGAATCATTGCAGTCCAAAAAATGGTGTGGCAAGTATGACCACCAACTTATCCTCCGCGCTTTAAAAGCTATTTAAATACCATAGGCTAAAGCTGCAAACAATAGCTCGGGATTTTATTTTCCCAAATGACTCAACAGATCCTGCCCATGTCTATACGAGACAGGTGTTTTTTTATTTTTTTATTTCTCGCAACAGACACCGTTCATTACAAATACAGTTGCCCAATGCGACTATGTTTTCTCTAAACTTAGAAATAGTCTGAAGAAAGACTTGTATTCTCGTCAGATCAGCAAACTCATTTAGCACGCTAGCAGGCTAGGCTAATAAGCTTATGGTCTATGCTGACATGACTGTTACAAAAAAAAAAACGTATTTTTTCAAACTCTGAATTGTAGGAGAGCTTGTTTCCATGAACAAGCATTTAACTACTTGCTATATGGCACACAGCTATTTCCTCAGACAATAAATTAAGAATGAATAAAGCATGTTTATTTGGTTAACCTTAGGTTACTAATCCTGCTGTCCTAACTCACAACATCTAATCTTATGAAACAAACTAGACATAAATGGGATAATACTGCTGGAAACTTACAATAAATAGGAACACTGACCACAAACATTTAGAACTTGCTCGGTTTAATCCACAAATCAACACAGATGAAAGCCCCCAATCAGTCACGCTTAATGCTCCTCTGTTTATGTGGAGTCGGCGAGCCTCCTGTTTTAGAGTGGAGACAAGTACCATAATCCCTGTAATCTTCCTCCTTCCTGAATTACCAGCAGAACCTCCCCATAACGGAATCACGATTAATAATGACCTACATTCAACGACAAGGAGAAAATCGTATACTGGAGACCGGCCTTTATTGCTCAAATGTGTTGCTGACACAGGATATTAAAAGAGACAGGCGTCTATTCGGGACTCTGTTATTATTTCCAGTTTTACGGTAGTCTGAAATCTGTTGTCCATCATGTCAAGGCTGTGGCGTCCCAGCCATCCCCCCCGTGGTGACCGGCTATGCCCGCATCGTCAACGGTGAGGACGCTGTGCCCCATTCTTGGCCCTGGCAGGTGTCTCTGCAGGTTTGTAGCCTACCAAATAGATAACTCTTCTCAGCATAATTTATTGTAACAGCAAAGATGAAATCAAAAATAGATGGATGCATTACAATTAATAATTAACAATTAATAAAGCTTTTCCGTTATTTTTCAATTACCTACACCTAGTAGATCCTGCACAAGTTCTTGTGGGTTTTATCACTGCGTAGTTTACGCATAGTAATTCGCCCTCTTGCGGGAGCCAGCAGACTGCGAGATTACATAAATCACTGATTACGTGTGTGAAGTTATGAAGAAATGGATATTAGGCGATTTCTGAAGCGTCGGAGCATCACCCTTCCAGCTGATACCAGCAAAATATCTCGACACAGTGAGTCCAAAAAGAATCCTAAACTTCACCTTTTTAGGATAAACTCTCCATCGTTTTGGTTTGTGAACCATGCCACTAACTAACGTTAGGTTGTTAACTTGTGCCGACAAATTAGCCTACCTTTCTGGCAGACAGATGACGTTGTAAGAGCAGTCTAAAGTTTTTGGTAATTATTATATCAACATAAATTCAGTATTTGTAGCACATTGTAAGACAAATAGTTGCCATTTCATGTTAATCTCGAAGTCATGATGACAGCATGCTAGCTTCATGTCACGGACATAGGCCAATAGAGAACTTAGCCTAAAGTAACGTTAGGCAAGTCACTCCTCCCCGCACTTCTCGGTGTGTGGGTGTGTGTTTATTTTTTATTTATTTTTCCAATAAGGCTATAGCATTCAGATTGGGCAGAAATACTTGTCCACATGATTGGTGTACTTAGCCGTTTTAATTTAATTTTACAGATAGTGGTGGAGAGACAGACAGTGTTGCAGGGCCAGGAGAAACAGCAGGAGGAGAGACAGAAGGAGGAGAGAGTGAGAGGAAGAAAATAGGGCAAAGAGAGGATGAAACAGAGTCAACTACAAGAGGAGAAAAGGGAGGAAAAGAGAGAAGGCAAATGGATGGAGAATCAGATAGGCCTTTAAGCAAAACTTTGATGGAGGAAACTGAGGGAGAAACAGAAGAAAGAGAGAGAGGAGAACAGACATACATGCATTCACACACACACAAGTACACACACATTCACAAACACTCTGTCATACACACACTCCTATGTGTCAGAAAAGTTGTTTCATACAATACGCATCGTAGCATCCTTGCGTCATGCTTGCGTAGACTATGAATTGGCCCTTACAACGTCGTGGTCCCCCGATCCCAAAATTTATAGTTTACCCACCTCTTTTTTTACCACTACACCCCTGTTTGTATGGTTTTAGAACTCCACTGGCTTCCACTTCTGTGGTGGTTCCCTGGTGAATGAGAACTGGGTTGTGACTGCTGCCCACTGCAATGTTAGGTAACTGCTCCTTGTTTCCGATTACCATTTGTATGTTACACACAGTAAAAATATATGTTAGGAGCATTATGTGTTATAATATTTTATCTATACTTGGTTCAGTTTTTGCAAAGCTGTGGGCAAATCTATAGCCAATTTTAGCCACTGTGGGAGACCTGCTTTCTACCTCTTTGCTGTCATACAGAGACCTGTATTTACTTTAGAAGCTTTCAAGAAATCTTTTGTCTTTTGTATTACCTTTCAAAATAGCCACCTGCTTCTTGAAAAGTGACTTAATCTTTGTACTTTTTACTAAAACTTCTAAACTCACTGCATGCTGGATGTTGCATGGCTCAACTGTACACTAAAACAGTCCTGTGTGATTTCAGGACCAGACATCGCGTCATCATTGGAGAGCACGATAAGGGCGCCTCTGGAGAGGACATCCAGACCATGAGAGTGGAGAGGGTAGGTCACCTAATATTAAGACACACTTACAAATATGGGTATTTTTACTTTACACTGACTTGACTGGCCAGTGGAGAGATATTATTTTCAATTCTTCTTTCAGTGATTTTCAAGCTAAACTAGAAAGGCACTCGGAGAGCGCAGACCTCCGCCAAGGCAGCTTAAGTCTCCACCTTGGGTTTGGCAGACCTTATGGTCTTATACTGTATTTTTTTTTTACTAAACATTGTGGGCATTATTTGTGGAGTTATAAGCAGATATGTCCAAATTACCCCTATCTCGCAATGATGAAGAATCCTTTAAAAATTCCTGGATCCAGATGGTTATCTGGATCACCACCAAAAACAAATCAGTTCTAAATTAGCCTACTTCTGACCTATCCTGAAAATTTAATTTCAATCCGTCCATAACTTTGAGTTATGCGAATAACAAACAGACGGACAAACAAATTAACGCGGAGGTAATAACAATTGTTCACTTACTGAAGGGAAGAGTTAAAAGGGCTGTCATTCCTCCCTTACTGACTGAATCACTGCAATAGCTAACCATTTTAGTGATATTCTATGCTCAAAACAATTTTGATAAATGTATTTATGAAAAAAATCTTCTTTTAGGTCTATACCCACCCCGGGTGGAACCCCTACAAGATCAGCTACGACATTTCCCTCATCAAGCTGGCAACCCCTGTGAACATGAATACCCATGTGTCCCCTGTGTGCCTGGCTGAGACCACCGATGTCTTTGCCGCCGGAATGACCTGCGTGACCTCTGGCTGGGGTCTGATGCGCCATGATGGTGAGAGGCCTTTAGAATGTATTAGCCGGGTTCAGGAGCAATGAACCACACCTATAAGCACTTGTGATCTGCTGGTCTCCTGCTTCATATCAAACCTCAAGTGCTCAAGTTCTAGTATAATAGTAATTGATCAAATTTAGTTATTGATGTTTTTGAAAATAGACATAAAACGTTAACAGTTCTTTGCTATTGATAATAGAATGGATGACAGTCTTGAGTACAGCCTGACAAACCATATTTACTCCAAAAGGAATCTTCGAATTTTAACTTTTTAGGACTTTTTCCACTATAAGTGAGCATCATGGTTAACCAACCGCCCCCCCCCCCCCCCACCCCCCCTGACCACCACCACCCCTCTATTTCAGCTGGGATGACCCCTAACAAGCTCCAGCAGGCTACCCTGCCCCTGCTGTCCAACGAGCAGTGCAAGATGATCTGGGGAAACAGCAACATCTTGGATTCTATGATCTGCGCTGGTGGCGATGGTACCTCCTCCTGCATGGTGAGACACTGACAGAACACCCTGTTATATTCATTCAGACCTACCATGCCTATGCATCTTAGCAGCCCATCGCATCCACAAAGACCCTCTGTGCCTATGCATCTTAGCACCCTGTTATGTTCACATAGCCCTGTTATACCTATGTGTCTTATTGTGATAGCACACTAACCGAGCACCCTGTGTGCTGTGGTGCAAGTGGCAGAATGCATGTTCGGTCTAAATAGGTTCAGGTCTGACCTGAGGTCAGCTGTAGCTATACCCCATCTCCTTTCTACTCTTCCCTGTCCTGTCTGGAAAATCTTAAATGTCCAAAAATCTAATAATAATATTAATATTAATAATAATAATAATAATAATAATAATAATGCATGGCATATTGTCTGTGTTTCTTAATCCATCCTATCATCCTACTTTTTCTCCTCTCTCTCTGTCACGTTCACAGGGTGATTCTGGTGGCCCCCTGGTGTGCCAGAAGGACAACGCGTGGACCCTGGTGGGTATCGTGTCTTGGGGCAACAGAAAATGCTCCACCTCCACCCCCGCCGTGTATGCCCGCGTCACCGTGTTCCGTGACTGGGTGGACCAGATCCTGGCTGGCAGTTAAATGCACTGTATGCCAGCAGTGCCAAAATCTAGATATCTACTGTCACACATGCAACAATATCAACTCTCTGTATGTCTCTGTAATACGCCACAATAAATCAGTAATCAATTCTGCTTCTGTGTTTCTTTTTTTTCAATGCAGTGCCATGACTCAACACTGGAGGAGGGTGATGATGATCCATGAGTAAATCAAAGCTGAGAGTTAATTAATTTGGGGGATGATTAATTAGCCTGGTATACCAGCCCCTCGCACTTCACAAACATTCTTCTTGCTCCGATTTTAATTCCTCAATTTTCCAAAGCGTTTCCACAACAGACTGAACTTCTTACTTACTTACTTCGCTCTCCACTGCCATTGCCAAGCTACATCCACAGACAAAATTGACGTGCTGAGAGGTGGTCTCGCAGTTTCAGACAAAACAAAGTGAAGTACGAGGGGCTGGTTTACCAGGCTAATGACTAATAGAAGATCACATAAATTAGTACATTTGGCAGCTCCCTTTCCTTGTTAATATAATTGTTAAGATAAAGTTGTCACATGCACTACAATAATTACACACATCCATACACACTGATCGGAAATTATGCAATGACTTGACAAATCTTCATAAATCCTTTGCTAATTTTCTATGACAAATATGTAAGCTTGAAATTTTATTAAAGCCAGGAAATCAGTCTGAAAAAAAGTCTGAAAAAAATCATAAATGCTTTATTAAATGCAATATTTCTTATTAAATTAATTCTGACATATTAAACACTAAGCTAGCCATCATTTTAGTGTGACAACAGAGCATCAGGTGTTTCCATGACAACGTCAGAAAAAAGCAAAGCAAAACAGCCACAGCAACTGCAGATACACAGAAGCTGAAAGCAGATATGCAACTCTAAGTCATTGACTTCCACCGCATACTTGCACACAAACATACATAGACACACTCACAATAACATTTTATTTCCTTAATTGATTTTCCAAATCTTGCAAGCACTTTTGTTTACTGATAAATGCAAATACAGAGCCCACTCATGGGAATATAAATGTGAACATTTTTTTCACTTGCATTTCATGACTATAAACACTGAAGTGAATGACTGCATAAAGTGCTGTGTATGCAAGATGTTATTACGTTGGTGGGTAGGAACAGTTTTACTAAAATAACATTTCAAAACACAATATGTAGGTTTGTAATTAATATAACAATATACAATATACGTGTGACCTAGAAATAAAATTCAATTCATACAGCTATATACAGTCTATGCCAAAGAAATTTATATGTACCGTATGTCCTGATTCTTGCAATCACACAACCCTGCTCAAAACAGAGTACCAGTCCCAGCAGAGGCACTCAAGACAGAAAGCTCTTGATAAATGAAGAGAACTCTATTCAGCTCACAGTTCCAGGCCTTCCGTGAGCCATGCACTCTGGAGCCATCAGGCAGCCCATATCAGTGACGCCCATGGGTGGATGGATGAACGCTGTGACAAAAAATAGGCAACAGAGTGGGGTTTATTTGATGTGTATTTTGAATATCCTACACAGCAATGTGCCCTGAATAAAATGGTACCGTTACCTAGAACCACAGAGGTTGTACAGAGGCACTTTGATGAATAATTTTTGAGACTGAATCTTGAACTTGAAAGCTGAATTGGTAACTCCCTACAGTAGACTGCACAGTACC
This sequence comes from Setipinna tenuifilis, assembly GCA_030347295.1. Taxonomy (NCBI): domain Eukaryota; kingdom Metazoa; phylum Chordata; class Actinopteri; order Clupeiformes; family Engraulidae; genus Setipinna; species Setipinna tenuifilis. The sequence continues at coordinate 21,474,617 of CM059280.1, read as the reverse complement.
TCAGCACACATACTGATGGGTGTATTATGACAATGGCTGAGGTATTCCCTCCCTTTTGTATACTGTGTACACTTCATGTTTATCTTATGGATGAAGGATGCTCTTGCATGCATTACCATTTTTCCACAAGGCTTACAGGGACAGGCAGGTTTCAAACACACATGAGGAAATTCTTCACACCAGGAGATAATAAAGTGGTGATAAATAAGCCACACGCGTATGTTTCACTCTGTCCGGACAGCAGTGTGAGTATACTATTGCTAGCGTTCAAAGCTTAGTGTGTGTGTGTGTATGTGTGTGTGTGTGTGTGTGTGCATTAGGAAATATGTATTAAGTGCTAGAGGAGGGTTTAGGCCATGTGACAACAAGAGGTCTTGGCGTGACCCTACAGTGTGTTGTGAGAGCTCCCTGTTGTAAATCAACACGCCTCTCTCCACGTGTCCCTTCCATGGGGCTTTGGCCTCTGAGAGGGGAATCACTCATCATGTTTCTGAAACACATCAATGTCATTTGTGCCCAGTGGGAGATGGAGGATGGTATTATGCCGACCTCTGAGGACACGGGCTGCAGTCCCTCAGTGAGGATCCGATGCTTTCATGTCTGGCCAGGCAGGCACACTTTCATGGCTGCCCTCTGTAAGATCATCAGTCACCACAGGGGTTTCTCTTTCTCTCTCTGTCTCTTTCATGATGTGTGTGTGTGTGTGTGTGTGTGCTGGATAAATGCCCAGCAATATTTAAAACATTCTGTTCAGTGTGGCCACAAAGGGTGACAGAGAAGTACTAAAACACTGATTTCCTACTCATCCTACACATCCCCCCCTAAAAGTTAGGAGCATTCATTTATCACTAAAAAATTATTAAAATGATTATCACTTATGTTACGTAATAGATATTTTGCCTTGTGCATTCGTACCCTTTAAGCCAGACTTTGGACAATTTAAAATTTAAAGCGATGTGATTTTCTTATTTCCTCAGTATATTTAATCTTTTCTCTAAGGAGAACCTTAGTGCTATTTCCATTGACATTTCAATATCTTATGTAACTGAATTGCTTTGCACTGGCATTTCCCTCAGTGAAAGCGAATCTAAACTTCAGACCTCCTTTCTTTAGGTGCACAGAATTGAACACAAGCAAATGAGAAACACAGCATGCCTATATACCTGCGGGAGACAATGATTCACTGTCATCTCAGTGATGATAACAGAACTTATATGGTAATGAGCCCTGCGAGCAGTCAGCCCTGCCATCTTTACAAACAAACTGTGCCCATGTGCAGCCGTCTGCTATGCTCAAGTTGGCACGCTATGAGAGTTAGGCTACAGCAGAAACATCTGGCAAATACTCTTCCTCCAGTGTCAATACAATTAACATATGCACATCCAAACGTAATGAACAGTCAGTGGGAACAATGGTATCTATAATTGTGATCACATTGTAATATTTAAGTCATTTTCATACCTCAGAGGATGCTCCATTCAGGACATTTCAGATCTTTCAGTCATCTGATGGTTCTTGCTGCCGGGCTTGAGAATATTGCAGGAGTCTCAAGACAAAAGAGAATAAAGTAATTCCCCCCCCATCAAACCTGATTAGCTTCCCTCTCCCACACCTGTCCTGCTCCCAGCAGTCAGTGTTATTTGTTCTCTCTAGAGATGCACTCGGTTGAACAGCAGTTTGCGTTGGTTAGGATGTGCTTTGGGACTACTGTGCCACAAGCTCTGCCCAGGTATCTTACAATACAACAACATACTCCAAGATTTGTATCCCCACAAAATACATCAGCTACTTAGTAAGCACATTTTGTTTTTTGTCAACAACAGTATCCCGCTGAAACCTCTCATGCTCATGCCTACTATATTCAACTTTAAAAAACATCACTTGAGATTCTGAGTCTTTGAATAGTTGCCGGGGTGGAACAGATGTTGCTTTGAGTCTTACATCACTCATCAAATCCCTATGCCTCTTACTGTTCTCTCCTCTACACAACATCACTAATTGCATTTATTTTGGGTGAAGAGGGTCTTCACTCTCAAGGGCCTACGCATGCATGGAGGGCTCTGGTCCAGCATGAATCATATGGTGTCATGAGATACCCACTGGGGAGATCTGTCAGGTTAAACACCAAAACTTGCACTGAACAGGCACTGGTTTTTGCAGTTTCCAGAGAATCCCTCCAGAGAATCCTTGTGTTTGTCATTCTGTCCTACCTAAGAGAAACTGCATCAGAGCATCCCCCAGGCCCACGGTGTGAAAGACAACATGCCATCCTTCATTCTTGTGCCCCCAACACACTTGTATTGTTTTATTTTCCAACCCTTAATCTTCTATTCACTCTTGATCCACCGAGTATTGGGAGTGCCCAAAAGCTGCATAAAATCATATGCTCTGCTTTGAAAACCATCCCCCTCTAAGGGTTTCATGAGCTGTTCATCTCAATGAAAAAGATAAACTATTTCTTGTCAAACACAATTGTGGGGCATCAATAGCCTGCATGTCCCCTGGAATTACTGTTGTGAAGAGAAAAAAATCAGCCTAGTCAAGTATTCTTAACACAATAAGAACATCCTGGAGCATTTGAGCAGTGGGGCTGCTGCTTCTGAAAATGGCAGGAATTTAGATTATATTTTTGTGTTTGTCAGTACTCTACCATGCACTCAAAAAGACAGCTCATAAAGAAGTCAAATCCCATCAGTGCTTGGTATAATTGCCTCCATCAGGGAGCAAAATGATTAAGTTCAAGTTTTATATGAAGTGAAAAAGGAACTGAGAAACCACACACTGAAAGAGATGTTGGCTAGTATAAGATATCTTCAAATAACCCTGAAGGCAAATTATCCTGCTGGTTGTTCAATACATAACTAACATTGTATGGACAAAAGAAGACCTTTCTTTATTATTTTAAGACATGCCCATACCATACTGGGATTTTACTCAGATCATAATGAGTTAATTTACTTTCAATTTTCTATAACCAATATGGACATAGTGTCGACTAAAATCATACAACTGTATGTACATTGCTTTGTTCAAACCTATAGGACTATGTAAGCTTCATGAAGCTGAGGCAAGAACCTTGAGCTAACAATGAAGGCATTCTTGTGTTAGAGGGAGACATCATTGCAACCATCACAGTCTTCCACAACTCTTAGTTCAACTTGACCTTGAACGCAAAATGTCAACTGCAGAATGTTCTCTACAGAGCACCATAGATGCTATTAGTTAAATTAGTCGTGAAGTCATAACTGCATCTTGCCATTTGTTAAAGGCAGCACCAAGGTGATGGGTGTGCTGGTTTAACATTATGTCCTGCTTGTTATCCAATTTTATGACAGATATTTTAGGTCACGAAAAAAGTTACCCATGTATTAAATGGGTGAGCAGCACAACAAGCAATATGTCCTTGGTTGCCATGGATATACAGTGTGCTGTCTGCTCGCCTATGATCCCCTGAGAATCTATGCTAATTGCTAAAGCGGCAACATCTTTTTCATTTCAACTGTAATCAAAACATTTAGGCAAATTGTCTTCTCTTATGGCTAATCTGATTTTTAGCCCTGTGTTTTGAAATGTTATTACATCTGGTCCCTATCAGTTATCAGTAAACATTAGACTTAAAGCCTGTGTGTGTCCTGACTGGAAAACAACCTAGACTAACATCTGACAATTTTCCTCCTATCAAGCAGAAGTGCCATGAAGATTTGCATGTCTAATCAATATTAATATCAGTTTGAAATGAAAATCTCAAAAATATATACAGATGATAGATGTGTTAAATTATGTTAGATTGTTTTGACGGAAAAGGCTAGGGTAGGCCTGTAGCCTACTGTAGGCTATGCCATCATCAATGCAGTGTAACACCTGCCCACTAGAGGGCACTAACCCCATCTATCCCTCTAACAGTTTTGTATGGTGGTAATTTCTAGTTTGTTTATTTTTATTTTCAGATAAAATAGCCTAGATTTGTCATGGTCATGGAAGGTTATCAAATAAAGCAAAAGGCAGTTTGCCCTTCATCTATAAAACTCTTCCCCAAAGTGTTCGGCCAGCCCCATTTGGATTTAATACTTCATAGCCTAAATTTAATTATGAGATTAGTTTTCCTATGATGCATGGTCTTACTAAATTCAGAGTCGGAGGCAATATTATTCTTTCAAGACAAATAAGAACAGATAGTTAATTTCAAACAGTTTTCCTTGTTGCCTCAGTCTTTTGAAGCCATATAACCAGAGACGTTACTAGGAATTAAGCTGTAGCCTACTGGGGCACTGGAACTGTATTTTATTGCAGAAACTTTGCGCTACCTTCCCTCATCTCCAGCATCGTGCACTAAACTGGACGTTACACTTCACAGACAGAATGTCTGTGAGAATGTAGGCTACCAGACCAATCAGAAAATTAGTTAGAAAGTAGATCTTATAAAAGTTATAAATACACTCGTTTCCTACAGCCTACGGTTGATCTTAACTAATCTGTCAACGAATCTGGTTTGTTACTAAAATCTTTAAACATTTTTCTTACTGGGGCACAGCTGATACCCATGCATATAAGGCTACTGACACCCATGCATATAGCCCATATCCTGAAACTGATAAGACGCGCTCCGAGGATACCGCTCAGTTCACTCCGGCGACGGAGCCTGGCTGTACGTGTTTCAGCGTGTTCGGAGGACTTCACAGTGCTTCACTGAGGCGGTATGGCCAACGCAGACTTTTCTTTTACAAGCAAACGCAGAACGCAGGAAAGGCCAGCAATCCTGAAAAACATTTGAAACAACTCAGATGCATAACAAAAGACCTTATTTATTATATGGACCAGCTCGACAATTCTGAAAACAGAAAAGTTGGATTAATTTTCCTTGATATTCGATGGAAACTTGGACTTGATGCACATGGCTGGAAAAATGTCACTACCTCCAAATGAGACAATATTTTGTACATCTGAGGAGCCGGGCAACATAACAACTGGTGACTCTTTCGGCCCAGAGGTGGTAATTGTGCCTGTCATATTTGGATGCATATTTCTCTTAGGCATAGTTGGCAACACATTGGTGATAATAGTCATTGGAAAAATCAAGTCCAGGCGCTCTCGAAGTACTACGAACATTTTTATCATGAATCTCAGTATTGCGGACCTGACTTTTTTATTATTTTGTGTCCCATTTCAAGCAACAATATATAGCCTACCTGAGTGGGTTTTCGGCGCTTTCTTGTGTAAATTCGTTCACTATTTTGTGATGGTGAGCATGCTTGTAAGCATCTTTACTCTTGTGGCTATGTCTGTTGATAGATACATCGCTGTTGTCCACTCGAAGAAATCGCCATGTATTCGCAACAGAAGGAATGCACTCATTGGAGTTTGTATCATTTGGTTGCTCTCCATTATCTTTTCTATACCAATTGCTCTACACCAGATACTAACCAATCACCCGGAGGCTCCCAATAGGACATTTTGTTGGGAGATATGGACCGAAATTCCGGCGAAACAGACATACAAAGTGTCTATTTTAGTGATTGGGTATCTGTTACCACTGTGTTTGATCACATGCTGTTATACAAAGGTAAGCTCTATCACACAAAGCTAAGTTATGGCACTTACATTTGTTTACTTTAACATTGGTGAAGAATGAATACACGGGAGACAGAAAACGTAGCTTATGGTTATTTAGGAATTTTGATTCAGCCAACCTTACATTTACAGCCAATGACCTTTAGAACGAATCATGGGTGTAGCGTTATAGTAATGGTCCGCGAGCAAAGTGCATAACCTATTTTATAGCGTTATCAGGGCAAAGTGAAAGAATGCTCCGATTAAATAATCTGTGTAACAGGCTAACTGTCGAAATAACTCAACACAATTGGTTTGCACAGGATTGCATTGATTTTTATGAGAGGCGTTCATTTTCTAGCTTATAGGAAGCACAAAAAACTTTGTTCGAGCTGAAAGGTTTTCTTTTCCTCTGTGATAAAGGCATCCCCAGATAACCTGCGGGCAAGTAACCTGCTTTGCCAGCTGCTGCCACAAAATAAATTGCAGGAGTTGAACCCATGTGGCTTAGTGTTAGGGTGTCATGGCTGATAACATGTGGTCATTCTGCCGTAGGTACTGTATCATCTACACAAAAAGATGAAGAACATGTCCAAGAAATCCGAGCGTTCAAAGAGAAAGGTAAGATACTTTTTCTTGGTATGTAGGAGTCACATCACTGCCAACTATATCTTATAGGGTTCCCACAGTCTGTTGTCAGTTTGCTTACCATATTTCTTACATTGGAAACACATGTGAAAAAAAAACACACTGGAAACTAGTGTGCAAGTTTCTCTTGATTGTCCTAAAGCTGTATCTGATCTACAGAAATACATTTAGTCATGTCCATGTCAATATGAGTCAACAGGGACAAAACATGTTAGAAACCCATCCTCTCGCTGGAGGGTGTGTTGGCATCAGGATGTGCAGATGGCAGTGAGACAAACAACAAGACAGATGCAGATTTCCAATCAGAGAAAGATACGACATGCAGATAACTGGGAAGAGACTGCAGTTATTACAATGAGGCAAAATTGTCTTCTAATGTGCTTGGGAGAGCCTGCTTTCAGGGCGTAATGATAACACAGACATTGGTATCTATAGCAACAAATAACTGTCCCTGGTTGGATTGTTGCGTCTCGGCATATAAAAGCATGAGGTGGACAGGACAGAAACTGTATTTATGGTCAGTGTGTAGCCCACCACAACCAACAGCATGATCTTAAGTGTGCAACAGTTCATTACATGAAAGGTGTATGAAAAAAAGTATTATTATTATTATTATTGATGTTCTGTAAATTATTTCAGTTAAACTTAAAGTATATTTTTTCTTACACCTTTACATGAAATACTGCATATATCAAATCGTTGGTATGACAAGGCCAACAAGACATGACTTAATATCTGCATATATCTGTTGCCAGTATCAGTGCATCTGAATACTTAATATTACCCCAGGAAGGATGCCAAGACTGTGTGTTTATGACTAGATATCTAATTTGCTGAAGGCTATAGGTTGTAAACTGAGCTGGTGTAGAACTGACCTTTGCCTTAATAAGTAGGTCAAACATGTCATCACGATATAATGAATTAAGTATTCTGCACTACACATTAGGGCAGCTTACCATTCAGAGTTAGTCACCCACATTCTAACTACATCTGTTGGCATTCTATCAGCTGTGGAGGTACAACACATCTTTCTACCTGGCCTGGTGTTGGCCCAGTGACAAAAAATGCATTTACCAGTATGTAATCTGATCTGCCTCTTTCTGAAGGTGCTAAACAGCTGTCTTGTCATGCTGTTAACCAGCCAAGGTTACAGACGTACCACCATAATGATTTACAGGGTATCAGTGCTGAACTGCCCGCAGAGATAGCAGGGCAGGAAGAGCTCGTCTGTAAGGCAGTTTAATTTAGTCAAGACAGTGCCTGTTCAAGCAAGACAGACACCAAAACCTAAACATAGACCATGAATGTAATTACATTGCTGAAGAAATGTACCTTTCACATTACTGTTGCACTTGCCTAATGTAAGAAATTATGCACCATGTTAGTTTGCCCTGACCAGCAATGATTAGTCAGGCATAGTAGGACTGAGGGGGGCAAAATGGGCAGCTAAGTAACAATATAGTCCTAATTTTAGCATTAAAAGGAAAGTGTTTTCACTGGCGCATATAGAAGTCTCAAAGTGGAATAGATGACAGTGCATTAGTATGGAAATTGCAGAGAGATAATTCATGGAAATAGCTCTCATTAATTGATAAGAGTTTATGAAAGTGTCTTATTGTTGTTCTCAATTTCCACAGCTTTCAAATGGAAATGAAATGTCCTTTAAAGTAAACAAACAACAATTCCAGCATAAGATTAATACCTTCAGTTCTTTCAGGTCTTCTGCATGGTGAAAAGGAAAGCTTTAGTTATTAGCTATTACTTAACATGACATAAAATTGCTGACCGAAAAAAAAACAGGACAGTGAATAGACCTCCTTTTGTTTTCCTACTGTGTGTCATTATATGACACTGATCTAATGTTTGTATTTGAATGGTAATGTGATGTCCATCTGCCGTTAATTTTATTGAACTGTCTCAAGTTACCGTGCAGTATTCACTGAATTAATACGTTTAACCCTTGAGCTGGGCCTACACTGGTTAATCTTTTGTTGAGCTTTCACGTATGTCAGCATTTGTTTTACCAGGAAATGTTTTGTTCTCCCTTGTAAAACCATCATTGGTAAAAGACAAGGAAAGACAATACAATGTAGTTATAAATGACATTCTCACAGACTCTGATATTAGACAGATTTGCTTAGTTAGCATAAAGTGAGTATACCATACAATCAAAGAACATATATTTGTGAGTGGTAGCTGGAATGATCTTTTCAAGGTAAATATTTGGATTGTGTAGGCTATAAATAGCATGCTGTGGAGGCATGACTGTTCTTCTTTAGGAAATGGTTACTATGATCCCTGGTGGTAGATGGGGGCAGCGAAGAGGCAATCTTCATTGCAAACCTTTGGAGTATATGACCAGTTCATGGCTTTAATTAACAAATTGGAACATCCACCATGCAAGATCTGAGATGGTGATTACCGATCACAGTTACTCAGCATTTTACTGACGTTAATTACAGGAAAAATCTGCAGCCAGTTGTACATCTTTGGTCAAGATGTGTAATGTAACTGAGTTGTGGTCACGAGGATTTAATTTCTCTCCGTTCTAGTCTGGTTATAGATCAAAGCATTTAGTCAAGGCTAAGACAGCTCACTTCAGAAGGCTTACACTGTAAGCTATTGGGGACAGTTTGCAGTTTTTTATGAATAGGTCTCAGCTATTACTTAAGCAAGTGCTTGCCCAGCTGCAGAAAGCTCATGTCTGATGTCCTCTCGGTCTGAAATGACTGTCTTCTCACTCATTCTCATTCCCTCTTCCCCTCTCGCTCAACATTTAAAAAATTCTGCTGTTATTGTTCCAATATGAGAAGCCAAACCCCAACAGGCTTATGCTTCTACAGAACTAGTATAATGACATGTAATGATGCAATTTTAAATGTTAGAGTCAAAAAGGACAATGTATTCAGCTAAAAAAATCACCCAGGGAATACATACACACTGGAGTCAAAATCGTGTGGATCATTGTGCACCATCCTTGCTAATAAGGCAGGAAAAATGGTGATGATATTGTCAAGATGGATCAGTTAATTAGTCACTATTGTGACCATGCTCTGGTGCTTAACTGTTTTCCCTCTGTTTAACAAATTTTCAGTGAGGGGTGGCTGAGTTACAGTGCCTGAATCAATTATGCACAGTGTTATGTTAGGTCAAAAACATTATGTCAGAAAATATTCTCTGTGAAACCTTGTTAGAATGACCAAAAATATCAGTAGGGATTGATTTTTCAGGAAGGAAAGGAATTTGAACTCGCATGGCATCTGCTGAAGCCACATTTTCATATCCAACCAGATTGTGAGGCAAGCTGGCCTCATGTTTTTACCATCTTAGCTACTGCCCATCTGATGCCCAGAGGTGGATGGTGGTGGCACAGTGATTTGACAGTGCCCACGTTGCTCGCCTTGACAGGCTGAACACGAGCTGGCCAGTGAGCTGAAATGGTGCAGCTGCAGACAGGAGAGAAACAAGCTGTGGGCCCCACACCATACACGCACGAGGGACGCCTAGTGTAAACATGTCCCTGCATCTGACAAGTATCCACAGCCTCCCCAGTGCCAGTATCTCCACAGACACCAGGGAAGGTCAGAACTGTACAGAGCTGCAATATACCTGATTTTTAAAGGGGCAGCAAAGTCCTTAAAGTCTTTAAGTTTTAATGGCATTTTTGGTATTTAATGTCAGCTGTTTTTTCATTGCCCCTTGATATATCTTCTTGTGCTTAAAATGCACTTCCTTTGTTAAAGGGAAGTAATCTGACTATATAATCCATAATGTGTCATGTAGAGACACTGGTGAAGAAGTCCAGAGACAGCACTTTCTTACATGTTAAACATCTGGTAATGATGGATTAGGTCTTTACAGCTTTTGCAGACACACATTACTATAAGCCTGTTATATTTGCAGAAAATGTTATATAATTTAAAGCCCCAAACTCTGATGTCAGATCTGGAGGTCTCAGTTCAGATAGTTCAGTCTGCGGACAGTTTCACAGAGGTGACACTGACAGTGGCACAAAGAACATTAAAGCATTATTTCTCTTCATCACTACTAACCACTGGATAACAGCATACTGCCCTGTGTCATCACCATTATGATATTGTCTTTTATAGCATGTAAAACTGCTGTAATTACAATAATAATACTACTAAAAATACTACTACTACTACTAATAATAATAATAATAATAGGTTTTTGGAGAACGGAAGCTGTTATTCTTGTGAAGTGAATGGCCACTTTTGTAATGTACAGTATCTTGAGGTTTCTTCAGTAATCAGGACTACATTTATATATACACCAACAATATCAAAATATACCATTTCACTTGCACCTTACACTGCGGGATAACAACCTGAATCTAATCAAAATCTAACACCTCTATCACTCTGCAACAACTCAAGGACCGCTGTGTTTTCGGCATATTTACCTGAAGAGGCATCTGGCATTTAGCTTCTGGGGTAATTGAGAAGGTTGTAATAAGATCTTAAGCTTCCGAAGCATCTCTCCTCCATGATTTATTGTCTGTGTAGATAAATGGCTGTGTAGTTCCTGATCTTATCAATAAAGTCAATTTGCATCCAAGTCCTTAGAACAGTCATCGATTTTAACAGTTGGAAAGCAACAGGCACAGGTTGTTGAATGATGTTTGAATGCTGTGTTTACCATCTGAGCGGCATTTCATTTAAAATGGGATTTAATTTGGCACCATGTTATCTATAGTCTGGGCCAACAGCAAAAAAAAAAAAATAAAAAATCGGACGTGAGTGACTTTATGTTCACATTTCAAATCTATTAGTTAAGTGACTTCTTGTAAAAGCAGGCACCCTGATAAGCCCTGTCTCATTACACCATTGTAAGACCAAGGTCTTTTCATTTCAACCCGTAATTTACAACTGAACAAAGTATGTGCTTTTACCCGCATCTGTCACAGAGGTGTAAGGGTTCAGTGGCCTCATGATCATGTCATTTTTCATTAGAGGCAGCCTATCAGGCTAAAAGCTTATGGGGAAAAAAGACATCTCCTCCTGGGCTGCTTGATGCCCTAATCACAGAAGGAAATGGAACAAGGACACGTTGGGGTCAGGGAAGCGAGCAAGGGCAGGGTCATTTCAACCGGCCATACTTTTTTGAACGCTCCGAATATTCAGAAAGAAAGTGAGGCGGGTCGCGTCTCCCTTTGTTCACATCCAAGTGGGCCAGAATAACACTGCAGCAGTGCTGCATATTGCACTGGCCCATTAGGAGGGACAAAAAGCCATAGCAATTATGACTGAATTAGTTTGAAAGCCATATTGGCATGGCAGCATTTTCTTGCTTAGTACTGTACGTGGTTTTTCTTTTTTTCAATCACTGAGGCATCTCTTTTACTTTAATTTAGTGACTCAGCATTTGGTCATAAAATAAAAAAAAAAAGCATATTTAAGTATTCATCGTGGAAAATAGCCATTAGGACAAGTTAATGATTGCAGATTCATTTTAATGTGTCTAGAAAGACAGGCGACATCTTGCGCTGCAGAAGCTTGGTTAAGAGGTTTTACCTTGGTAAATGTGGAGTGTGTTCCACCCCGTGTGGTTAATTCACGTGAAGTGCACAGCTTTCCCTGAGGGGCAAATGGATTAGTTGATTAATATTAATATCAATACACTGAGCAATACTCTAAAACAAATGTACAACCTCTGACCATTGTTAATAGCAACTGTCAGTAATTTGCTTTTTTATGTGGGAGTCTCGTTCTCATTTTAGGGTCCTAATTGCCTCCGCACATGGTTATTTTTAAAACGGGAATTTCACATTGCCTTATTTTCTCTTTTGTAAAGAATAATGCATTTGTAACCAGTAAAAGGTACTACAGAACATCATTTTAATATTAACACCTTACAGCTAGTCTATTGTCTTTATGCAGGCTTGTTCAAGTAAAGGAACAATAATGGGGCTGACGTAATCAAAAGACAGGTGTAATGAACATTAATACGTTAAACAACAAACATACAACAAAGAGTGACACCAGGGCACAGAGCTATGGCTCTTGTGGTCGACAATGAATAACACTTCACAAATAATCAAGCAGGAGCATTACATATACACAATAATCACACAGGTAACCACTGCAAACCAATTTAGACAGCGACAACACACTAATAAAAAAATACCTTGGATTACACACTGTACGCTCTTAGCACTGCAAACAGACACTGCCCCCTCCACACACACTCGCATGAAAGAAGTTACAGAATTGCACCAGTAGTACCCTCAAATGCACATAATTGTACCTTTTAACCACTGTTTTACAACTAGTTTGTTTTGAAATAATGGGACAGTGGGTGTGAAAATCTGTATCTTTAAGGTACAATCAGCATTAATGTACCCCCAAAGGCTAATATTTGGACAGTAATGTACTGGTGTGTCAGCTCTGGAGGTAGGTACAAACTAGTTGTAAAACAGTGGTTAAAAGGTACAATTATTTGCCTTTGAGGGTACTGCCAGTGTGACAAGTAATAGTACAATTATGTACCTTTTCTTTTTTGAGAGTGCAGGAACTATTGCACAATACCCTAGGCCTAAACAAGATAGACAGACACAGACATCCCAAGTCTCCTGTGACCTCTGAGAGTCTCCAGATAATTAACTCCAGCCCTAACTTCCTTCCACTATATCTGCTACACATTTATAATGTTCTATTTAACAAATAGATGAAAGAATGTATCAAGGAAATTCGTAAAAGCTTTCATTTAAGAAGAATATAATTTGTTCCTCTTATCCTCCTAATTTGTTCATTTTTTAACCAGAAATTAGTCTAATAAATCTAAAGTCTGGTCCCTAAAATCATGAACAGTGTTTCTTTTTACGGACTAAAAACCATCATGGTTTTCATCAATTGCTTCACATGTAGTAATTACTGACATGTCTTTGAAACCTCTATGCAGACTGCTCTGAAGATTCAGTCACACAAATTGAGACACTGTGATGAAAGCAAGACATTCTTGATGCACCAAACTGACCTAATGAATGAATGGAGTGTCCGCACTCCCTCCTGCTCTGTTATTTCTAATGTAGTCTCATAACAATGAAGCTGTTGTGGTTTGTTTCCGTCTCTCTTTACCAGACCGCCCAAACCGTGCTCTTGGTGGTGGCGGCCTTTCTCATCTGCTGGATGCCCCACCACATCATCGCCATGTGGGTGGAGTTTGGAAGGTTCCCCCTGAACGATGCCTCCTTCGCTTTTCGCATCATATCCCACTGCCTGGCCTACGGCAACTCCTGCGTCAACCCCATCCTCTACGCCTTCCTCTCGGAGAACTTCCGCAAGGCCTGCCAGCAGGTTTTCGCCTGCCATTTCTTCTACCCGCCGCCACCGGTGGAGAAGGTGGTGCGAATCCGCTTGGAGAACTTCACCTCCACCACACACTCCACTACCAACATATGAGGCAGCAAGGCAAGCTATGTGGAAAGATACAGACTGGCTTGTGTGCACCACAAGTCCCTCGGCACAGTCAATTTTCAGTCTAAAGCAGAATACTGGTACATCAAATCTGACATACAACCTCCTTCAAGTTGATTATGCGAAGTACCAAAATGGGCCAACATAAGGACATGGGAAGACAGTGGCATTTCAGTGCTGCTTTCCTTTGTGCACTTCATTTGATTGATGAAACCTACTTAACATTCAATACAGCAGTATGCAAATCTACCCTTTAATGCTCTCGAATCTTGAAGTATTTATCGTATGTACATAGTTCAGTGAAATATTCCTCATTCTCATGATTGAAGCACTGACTGGCACAATGTAAAATGTAAAAATGAATATCTTGGGAAAAAAGACTGAATATGCGTTATTGTAGAGATTACTGCACAAGACTAACTGTTTGCAAGCAGATTTGTCATTATCCATCAGCGTACACTTCAAAACTTCAGATCTGGTCCTCTAGCCGACTCTGTAAATACAGTGCATCATGCATCTGTGAGTTGATGTAGTCTGTAAAAAAAAAGTTTATTGAAGTCTGTAACCAGACAATTGCCATCATGCAGTAAAAGATATATAAATAAACTTGGTGTTATTTTGGTTTGTTTCCACAATTTGTAATAAGTCCTTTAGTGCCCACTGACTTCTGAAAAGTTATTACTGTTCTTTTGCTCGGCTCTTAAATATGAAAAAAGTTTTGAGTCAGAGTCACTCTTATCAACATTACATTTTCTGTCCACAAACAAGGAGACAAACATGCATAAATATCATACAGTGAATGTTTTACAGTAATTCTATTGATACGATTAAGCATATGGGCTAAACAAATATTGTTGGTCAGTTGACTGTAGTTCAGACTGTTAAAACCTAGATGCTTTTAGCTTCTGAATGACTCACATACATAGGAGTCTTACATGCTGTGGGCATTGGAACATGACTGTACAACTGCTATGTTACAATGTATAGCAGATGTTGCCTATGCTAATAACAACTGTTTGTGCACTTTACATTTATGATCAAATGAAATTAATTAGTTCACATACCAGGATAAGAGCCGATTCATATATTTAAACATTTGGTGCATCTATAGTTATCCACTCATTTTTTGTCATTACAAAAAAACAAAGAAAGGACAGAAGAAAACAAATGAGGGTTTAGTGTTTTTAAAATTAAACATCTGTAAGCCTTCAATCCAACCAGATGAAATGTTAAATACTCTGGTAGTTAATAAGAAGTAAAATAGATGAAGTTCAAAAATGTACTGTATCTTTACCAATAGTAGACCAAGAGATTTTCCACACAAAATAGCTTAATACTGAAATTTCCATATTATATTATATATATATGATTCTATCACTGAGTATTCTGTATTCCATTGCAATGCATTGAAAGTATTTTTTACTGTGCTTGAAGTCTTACATGTCTTGTAAATGTGCAATGACAGCTTGTGTGTCAAGCTTTTTCTGTGAAATACTTGATGTCTGAGCAGGCAAACTATACCTTGACTATATTTAAATAAGTACTAGGTGAATTTGTTACAGGAGTTCATGGTGTTTTTGTACAGCATAATGTGTGCTGAAAGGGATTGTGTTGTCAGTATTAATACCTGTTGAGATATAATTACTGTCTAAAGAAACCACACTGAATACTGTAAGCTATTCTTAAAGCTGCCAAGAACCTTTGAAGAGAAAAAATACAGAAGAATAACTCTTAATTGAATAAACCTCAATAAAACGAAAATCGTAACGGTCATTTCACTGGTCAAATTACTGTGGTCCCGTGTTTTGTTGTTGTTTGTTTTACACACCGTGACCTTATTGGAAAAGGTCAAAGTGCACATTTTCTGTAAATGAAAAAGTGAATACTTAGAGATTAAGAGTCACTTAATTTTGGGGTATTTTATGCCATGCTACAAAGAAGAGTTAAACTGCATTCAAGTGATTCCTGCTGATATCATTTTAATATAATTATATCCTTTTAACACACTGTTACAAGGCAAAGAGTATCACAAATAAATTGCAGTCTGAATATTCCATTGTATAATTACACAAAACATTCTATTTCCTCACGTGATGCATGTTCAGGATCAACAGTATTACCACTAAGATAATATTTAGAACACACACTGAACACACCGATAAACTAGCTGGTCAGTGAAACGAGAAAGTCACTTGTTTTGATGATCATCATCAGCTTTTGGAGAAGGTTGATGAATTTCAGATTCTAAACCGGGCAAACAGGTTCTTCTTCGAGCTGCAATCTCGATCTTCTGCACCAGTTCCACGTCCCACTTGTGGGTGACAAAGCTCAGCACCTCCCCGTCAGCCTGCCCACCTGCTCTTCCCACTCTTCCTGCGCGGTGGATATAGTCCGTGTGGCTCTCAGGAAAGTCATAGTTCACAATCAGTTTCACCCTGTGGGTGTCGAGTCCTCGGGAGGCAATGTCTGTGCATACCAGCACGTTGACCAGGCCTTTCTGAAAGTTCTGGAAAATTCCCTCCCTCATGGAGGCGGGCATTGCACCTTGCAGACGCACATGGCAGACACCCAAGTCCTCCAAAGCAAATCCCAGCCAGTTCACTGTGGAAGCAGAGTTACAGAAGACCAGGACACCGACCCCATCCTGCTCCACCTTCTTCAGGGCGTGATTCAGCTCAATCAGCTTATCAGTCCCCCTCACCTTCACAAAGGTCTGCTTCACATGGGGCATCAGGTGGTGCAGTCTCTGACTTTTGATGGTCAGAATGCTCCCCAGGTCTGTTACATTGCTGAGCACCTCTCCCACTCCCTCAGGAAATGTGGCTCCCACCAACACCATCTGCGCTTTTGGAAATAAGCCACGGGTCTCTGACACAGTGGAAGCCACATCTGTCTTTTGTAAGATTCTTTCAAGAATGCCTGAAAAGCTTGGGTCGAACATGGTGTCAGCCTCATCAATGACAAGAAATCTAAGTTTGCTCAAATTAACATAATTCCTCTGCATTGCTTTCAAAAGAGCACCAGGGGTGGACACAAGAACATCTGGTTCGCCATGGGTGAAGGCTGCTTTGATGTTGCCCACACCCCTGCCACCACCAAGCACTTTTACATTCAAGTTAAATTCTTTGCCCAGCATTCGTGACACCGCCAATACTTGGTTTGCCAGCTCTCGTGACGGCACCAAAACAAGAGAATGAATACTTGAGTCATTTTGCATTTCCTTCCTGCTCTGCAGATCATGAATTATGGGCAGAAGGTATGTGAGCGTTTTGCCGCTACCGGTCTCAGCTGCGCACAGGACGTTATGACCACGCAACAACTTCGGAATGACTTGTCTTTGCACTGTTGTGGGGTGGATTATGTTCTCCCGACGCAACGTCTCCACCAATTCCTCATGAATGCGGAATATATTAAATGTAGCAGCCTTGCTTGTGTCTGTGTCCCTCTGTTCGCATTCCGTGACAAATGGTGGGGCAGTCTGAGTGCTATTTATGGTAAAATAGTCACCGAATGACTTCTTATGTTTCCATCCTTTGGAGCATAAGCGTGTCTCTTCGAATTTTCCCAATGTAAACCCTACCGACTGGTTCAGCTGTGGGTTCTTGCTCTTAATTAACAGTCTACCAGCTTTACTGACAGGGACCTTACTGGTGGTTCTCTGCCTGGTCTGTCTAGTTTTTTCAACACAATCCAGCATAGCTTTGGGAATACGAATGACAACTGGTCCTGTAGGTGTTGTGGACATATGCTGATATACCACATTATGAGTACATGTGGGTTCTGAAAGTCGTTTGCAAGTACACAAAACAGTTCGCCCAAACCTGAAAGCTAGCATTTTCCACTTCTGCGTTCACCCAAACAAAAGGTTATAAAACTGTCACACACCACAATGAATGTTGGTCTTCGATACGTTCCACCTATCCATAAGTTCTTTTTTCAACCTGTAGAGATATGAGACAAATATTGAACTTGTCATTTACGTTGTCACGTTTCAGCTTGCTGTGGGATCGTCTCATGATGATGACGTTTAACTATAATGTCGCATGGGAAATGAGCCTACAGTCTTTCTTAAAGGAGCCGTTGAGCAACTACCGTACAACTACAGCCAGTATTTCAGAAGGCGTCTCAGTCTGCCTCAGATCAGCTTGGGGTGTGTGACCATAGACTGTATATGACATGCAGTTTCTAATCAAATTCAACAGCATCAGGTTTGCAACATCCGTAAACAATGTGTCTCACATTGCCATGTGAAACGGCAACATTTAGGAGTTTAAGGTATTGTTTGTCATAAACCAGAGGTTTACAGTATTATGGAGCCATTGATAAACACAGGCAGCTTGAACTACCTTTGATGAGGAATGACGAGTGTGACTGAGGCAATTGGGGCAGAATTGTGTCCTGTGCTATGCTGAAATAATTCTAGCATCATTGCGACTAGACTGCTGAGTGTAGTGGAAAGAATGCTAGAGCTTTAATGTGGCTCCAGCTCAGGGACGGCTGATGATGGTAAAAATATAATCAGGGTAGAGTCCAACACAACTGGCTCACTGCAGGCCCTTGGCAGCAATCATTTTGTATGAGCACACTAATTCTCAGCTGGAGATGTCATTAATTTTCCCACGAGTTAGGTTTTGGACAACAAGGCAAACCACTGTGGAACAAATCATCTGGGGTAGTAAGTGCGATGTATGATCCATACAGGCTTACTAGATAGGCCTACGCCACCCAAAGTCAGATTGCATTTAACAACATTTGGACGCCATTACCTCTGTAGAATGCTAGTCTGGGATACCATTTTTAACAGAGGACTGTTTTTCAGTATGAAGAGAAATAGTTGACAAATGCGAGTGACTGTTCCTTTGCCTGTTTAATTTGTTATTCTGCCTTTTATGCCCACAATGATGTTTGGTATTTTTTTACCGAAGCTGTTTCACAGGTATGGTTTTTAGTCTTTTTTTTTTTTTAATCTGACCAACATGTGTGCCAGCCTCATCCAGTGATCTCCCCTTCAATTGTAACTGTTTTCATTTGGTTATATGTTCAGGATTTAGAATATAGTAACAGGATATAAAATCAAAACTTAATTTTATGTCTGGGTGTATGTATGTATGTAGCCTATGTATGTATACGTATGTATGTATGTACGTATGTTTGTATACCATACTGTAACTTTAGATGCAGGACTAAATATATAAATATACACAGCATGTATATGCATGGAAAATGTTGATACACTATACTGACTGTGTCTTGTGCTATTGCTTGCCATGTGTTCTCACTGTCACGTGAGATGTGTATATACTCCTGTGCATATATTGACCTCCTGTTATGCTTTTTATTTAACAACTGGAAGAGAACATGACAGATATGTATTTGGTTTCAGACATAAATTTCCATTATGGCTATTTCTGGCAGCCGTGAGAATTTGCCTTTAATTATAGGGTCATCCCTTTCCCTGACAGACCATTATCTCTGTTGTTTATGGCTTGTTTGCTTTGGACGTGGAGCGAAATCCTGTGTAGATGACAATGAATCAAGCTGATCTATTCAAGTCCAATTTGATGTCTACATGCTGGAGAACACATAAAACATTAAATTCCTTTCCGCTATCAATGAAAGACATCACTTCTGAATTAAAAATTAAACATCGAGACTACTTTATGGTTCTAGAAATAATTTGTATTATGTATGTAAAGCCTGGCACTGTTACGTTGAGATCTGCCAAATTCGTCAGACATAGTTTATGCACAAGGGATTTGGAGATCTGTTTTGCTTAATGACATTGACATTTTCTGAAAAGGTCGCTTTATGGACCTGGTGTGTTTTTTCATTACTGATTAATTTGCATTACATAGCAGTTAATTGATGCTCATGAATATTACATTTATTAAGCCTCAGACAAAAAATATACATTAAAAAAGCTGCCACTGGGATCCCCATAAGTTGTATATTACTTGGGAGAAGTGAAGACACCCACACACACACACACACACAAGCAGTGTGTGGGACCACATCTAGAGGAGCAGTGGAGGTGCTTTGCCTAATCCACCAACCTGTTTTTTTAATTATTTTTGCTGGTAGAGGTGATCAATTAAGCTATCCTTTGGTCAAAACCCTCTTCTCTAACCTTTGAAGGAGATAGCAGACCCAATCGTTAGTGACCATTCATGCATGATTGCCTTTTCTCAGTCTATAGCTCAAGTTCGATACCATATGGCTGAATCGTGTAGGTAAATGTGATTGCTATGTTCAATAACACACAGTAAATACCCACATATGTTCTATTATTGATTTCATTAAACACCATGCTTAAGAGTGTTTATTTATTTTCACTGTGGGTGGGTTTCTTTTCCCATAAGGATATTTCAGGAAATAACCCAATAGTTTACACATGCATAACTAATTTGTTAATGTATTCAAATTTGAATGCTAAAGCACTCACCTGTGGATGATGCACTTTATATTCTTTGGAGCATTTTAATTTGGTAATATACTAAACTGATCACACTTGTTTTTTTTCACAGGCAGCTTTTAACACTTTATTTGTATTGTCTCGGCTAAAAGCAATTATGGCTTAAATGTTATGTCCCCAGTGAGAGGCAGGGACACAGATGGCCTTAATGATTCTCTCTCTCTTTCTCTCTCTCCCTCTGTCTCTGTCTCTTACTCTATCTCTCCAATCAACCAGCATACCCATCTCTGTCTCTCACTTTCACCTTCTCTCTTTCTCTCTCTCTCTCTCTCTCTCTCTCTCTCTCTCTCTCTCTCTCTCTCTCTCTCTCTGTGTGCACCAATCTTGGCTGCTGTTGAGAAGACCTCCACTCAGAGCCTTCCCAATCCTGCAGTAGTGTAAGAGATGCTAAGATAAGAATCAAGGGTTTACCTGCTCTTGTAAATTGACCGCAATCTCTCTCCTGCTTATGCTGTACAAATGGCAGATTTGCTCTTGCGGGCAGGCTTTTATGCGACCCGTGTGGATATGGCTTAGCCGTGATTTTCAGAGCTGGTAAACATTCTGTATGCCATCTTGTCAAAAGTAGCTCAAGGATATTGGAAAAGTTTGTTTGGAAAGTAAATGCTGAAAAATAAGCAGCTTATCTTATCCACCCTTTGTTAGTCTGGCTCTCCCAACACACGTAGCTATACCCCCAGCTTTTATGATAGTGTCAAGCATTAACAGTGAAAAATTCAAAAATTCAATACATTTCATTAAATCTGTTTGTTATATAAGAGCTACAACAATCTGTATGTGCAGGTTTCGAGCACCAGAAGCACAGCACAGAAACTTGTAAAAGTTTAGCTGCAACATACATAGGTCAGTCGTGTATCTTAAGTACTCTTGGGTATAGGGTGGTCTGAGTCACTGAGACACTTTAGAGCTTGGAGGTCAAACTCTTCCCAGCAGGCCCTAATGAGGCAGCAGCGAGGGCAGAAGTAGGTGTGTGTGGAGGGATGGGTGTGCGCTTGTTATCCGTGAGGCGACTCGGTGGTGGGTGACCACGGGGGTGTGCTTGTTATTCCTGACCACCGTATCCCTCACTCCTCTCTCAGTCTTTGTGGG
This sequence comes from Setipinna tenuifilis, assembly GCA_030347295.1. Lineage (NCBI taxonomy): Eukaryota > Metazoa > Chordata > Actinopteri > Clupeiformes > Engraulidae > Setipinna > Setipinna tenuifilis. The sequence goes on along the minus strand of CM059280.1, from coordinate 21,453,425 downwards.
GGAGTGAGGGCCATGATCCTCTCCATCTAAGAGAAGGAGAAAGAGAAAGTGAAGGACAGAGAGAGAGAGAGAGAAAGAGAGAGAGAGAGAGAAAGACTGTATCCAAACACACTGTAAACCAAGTGTAAAAAACCAACCATTCAAAAGTCATAAAAGCTTATAGAGAACCTTCTTCACAATCATAAGCGCTGTAAAACTGTATTTTGTGATGTATTTTTAATTTGAAAAACAGCAGGCTGGTTGTTGTTGGCCAAATCAAGAGATGAAATTTGCTAAGAAGATTAAGAGCAGCGCTGTAGTCCAACTGTGCATAAACCCGCTGTTATCTTTCATACCGCTAAGACAACTTTTGTTAGCTCAATTTGAATGATTACAATATAGGTTTTTGCACTGACAGGAAAAAAATCCTGTCACCATGGTAACTCATGCATCCAACTATACCCATAATATTTGTGAGCTAAAATGAGTTTGTATTTTCCCTAATTCTTGTCATTTGGCAGGAAGTACCTGAATTTTCACCTGCCAATCTCTTTCTCTCTCTTCACCTCTCTCTCTCTCTCTCTCTCTCTCTTTCTCTCTCTCTCTCTCTCTCCTTCCTCTCTGTTTTGTTCATTGGTGTTTCCTGTGGGAAAACATCTTGTATGGGGAGAAACACAGGTGGAGACATCAGTGAAGCTTTGCAGGAGATTTAGTGTTGAAACACTGTTTGGAGTTGGAGTAGCTCCCCAATGTGATGGTTGTGAGTGCGAGGGCTCCCAGGATCAAGGGTTAAAAAGTTGTTCTTCCATAGATCCCTTAATCCTCTCCTAGACACAAACACCAAACAAATGCACACACGCGCACACGCACACACACACACTCACACACACACACACACACACACACACACACACACACACACAAATACACACACAAATGCATGTGCATGCATACACACACTTACTCTCTCTCTCTCTCTCTCTCTCTCACACACACACACACACACACACACACACACACACACACACAGATAATTACTTTAAATGTCAAGAATGGCATAGCTGAAATATTCATAATTGAGTTTTGGCCTATTATTAAATAAATCAATCTAATCGTCAAGGTCATTTGATGTTACAGTGCCATGTGCTAAATAATCAGCAGTGGACACAAGTTAAGGTGGACAAAGCTATATGGCATTTGACTTCTGAAAAGATAAAACAATGATAATTATTTTTGCTGGTAGAGCTGATCAATTTAGCTACCCTTCAGTCAAAACCCTCTTCGCTAACCTTTGAAGGAGATGCCAGACTCAATATTTAGTGACTGTTCATGCATGATTACCTGTTCTCAGTCTATAGCTGAAGTGCACTTTCATGTTTTCTTTGTCTTATAAGAATCAAAACCACATATTCAACCACACTTCAGGGCAAAAGGTCTGATACTGTTCTTTTTTCTCTTAAGGAGAAACATTTTATAAGTCAATAAATATGATTTTGTTTTTAGAGATAAAGATAGGACTATTATAAGAAGTAATGTTTTTCTCTGCCTTCCACTCATGGCCATCTATATAGCAGGAAACTGTATACATGACCTACATTCTCAGAGCTTCTATTGTCACTGTGGTACCAATTTAATAACCATCTGTGTTTCTCCCTCACAGCACACAGCAGTTGTTAAAGGGCTGGCTCATTCCGCCCTCTTGACAGTGCTTTTGTCTTTTAGTCTTCTTCAAAAAGCTGCTTCAGAAGAATATGGCGACAGTGTGTATCAATGCAGAAGCTGGTGCTTGAGATTTAAAATCACAGTAGGCTACATGTCAGCTTGGTAGGAGATGTCAATATTCACCATGCTGTTTTGAAACCTCTCTTAACCATATATAGCACACAAAAGGGAGGGAGTGTCATTATGTTGTGTTTTATTCTGTCAGCTTGTTGTTTCATCACAGTGCCTGTATGGCTTTTCATCCTGAGCATCATAGCCTAGATGTGCACTGATTGCTAATTAAGATGATGGCTAAATAAATATACTGCACTACAAAAGTTGGAGTTGAGGACTTTGATAGAAAAATGGTTTAGTGATAAAATTACCCTTTAATTACTCTTTAGTTACTGTTAAACAGAGTTAATTAAAAAGTATTTCACTGTAAGAACGTATTGGGGGGGAAAGGCATTATTATTTCATGTAAATATAGTAAAGGTAAATATAAAAAGATTCATTATCTGAGATTTTGTGTTGTCTATTATCAAATAATGTCACAATTATGTTTTCATTATAGTTATCTAATCATTGTTTTTATTTTCAGCTCAGGATGAGGTTTACATGTGTAAAACAAAAAGCAAGTGCATCATGGGAATAGATCCCTTTCCACAAAGAAATAATTACAAGATAATGAGCAACCCCTTGATTTCAGAGCTCCTAGTTGAGTTTTATATAAGTCTCGCAACACTGCAGGTTAAACAAGTACAGATTCTTCAGATGGCACTTTCTCTAAAGTCACAGGCCAGAATAACCATCCCCTGATGGAAAGCAACTGTGCCTTCCAACCTCAGCAACACTGCAAAGAGTGTATTGCCGACAATTTGTGCCCCATCAGAGTTCTGCCACATCTAAATGGAAAGCCTACATGTAGAAGCCCAGATAGGCTACATGCTGTTAGGAGGATTGTGCTCGGTGGTGTGTGCTGTGGCTGTGATCGTCAGGCTCCATTTCCCACTGATTGCCCAGGTCCTAATTGCTCTGAAGAAAGATTAGACGCCAACTTTGTAAACCCGAGTGGCTACACAAAGTGTTGCTAAGGTGATGGAAGGGGGGATCATTGTGACACCTCTGCATGACCATGTATACTGCATGTCATCATGACCTGTAGGAAAACACACACATGCACGAAAACACAAACACACGCAAACACACACACACACACACACACAGCAGAAGCAGACTCCCTGTTAACCAAAGTAAAATGTGTTTCCAGACTGAAAATAGTTCCATGCTCTTGATTGACTTCCTTAATTATAGTATTAATTATAGTATTATATTTAGTATTAGCTTCCTGATTGTTTGTATTAAACACCTGTTTTTCTTTTTCACAGGGGCCCCGCTAGAAATTGTGGGCCCCCTAAAAGAAAATAATTTTGGGCCCCATCCCAATTTAAATACTTCACATTTGTGTACTGCTTTAGGGAAAGAATATGAAGACAACATTTTGATGTGAGAAATTCTATTCTCTTTTTTTCTTTCTCTCTCTCTCCCTCCACCCTCTCTCTATCTCTGTCTCTCTCTTTCTCTCACCGTGTGTGTGTGTGTGTGTGTGTGAAAACACACAAAAATGGTAGGTTCCACAATGTCAGTGTTTTTGAGAGAAATGAAATGACACATATACAACAATCCTGGATGGATTGGTACTCGTGTCTATAGTGCCTGAGTGCGAGTGTGCCGACGGGGGAGGGTGTGAAGTGGACGGCGTGCTACTATAGGCTGCCAGGCCCTGCTGTGGTGACTCTGATGAGCCAGGGAAGGATGGGGCTCATCAGAGAGACATCCTCCCACAGCGACAGGCAACCTGCTGACCCACCACTTACAAGCGCAACCCAGCAGAGCCACTTCATCAAGCCAGAGATGCCAGCAACAGCCGTTCCACTAGAACTTCTTTATTGTGCTTTTGCACCCACACAAAGTGTTTGCGCGTGCGTGTGTGTGTGTGTGTGTGTGTGTGACTGATGACACATCATCTATTAACCATATACAGTAACATCGTTTATTCCCCTTACAAACTGAACTCTTTTTTTGCTGTTAGCGTTTGACAAAAGTGAATAACAGAAGATTCAGTGTGTTACTGTGAGATGGGGTTTTGAGCATTGTGTCATTGCTCATTGATCACAGCACAGCACTGCAGAGCCACAGGCTGCAGGCTTATGACTAAAAGCCCTGGAATCAATTGAGCTGCACACACAAAACAGAGAGAGAGAGAGAGAGAGAGAGAGAGAGAGAGAGAGAGAGAGAGAGATTGTGTTAACAACAGTGTAAAGGACTTCATAAAGATATTTATGAATATAAATAATAATTTTTAACATTTCTAAATATGTATTAACCTAAACACAGACATGGAAATACAAACACATTACCTTTGTTTATCCAAAATCAGAGCACACACACTGGTACAAGTGTCCAATATTTCATTCCCCTTTTTATCTGCATGATATTGACATTGTTTCAACCCCCAAGTGAGAGTAAAAAAAAGGCAGATCTAATAACAAAATCATTCAAATAATGACTAAAGTAGAGATGGAACTCATGCACAAGCTGTCACCTTAATCCCCTGCCCAGCAACTCTCCTTCATGATGCTTCAGTTAATGAAGGATTATTTGTATTGATTTGCTGGCAGTTGAGGCCAGTGCACTTGAAGATCCTTGAACGAAACTCACAAGTCCACTGCAAAGCGTGCAATAAGAACCAGATGCTTTATTTCATCAAGTAATTGTGAAACGTGGAGTGTCAATGTCATGCTGATAACACCCCCATTACTGATATCAAATTAAGTATTAAATTAAAATAAACTTGGTAATTTTGGACTTGGAGCTTCTTGAATGTCCAGTTATAAGAAATAAAGCCATGTGCTTATTACGATAACATTTACCCCAGATGTGAGCTTTGTAATTTGGGTTTGCATAAGTCATGAGTTATAGTTTAAGTGGTGCCTGTGTTTGCTTTGAAACAGAGATAATTGGGATTGCTGAGTTTTGACATTAGGCTAATTAGGGCTGTCTGTCTGCACCCCAAGGGCATAATCTATCACATCCCACATAAACGTTTGCGGATAAATACATTGAGAAAGCATACTTTGCCTTGAAACTGCCTCCTGACACCTTCCTGTCAGACCAAATAACCACATATACAGCTTGCAAACACATAGACACCGATACAGAAAGACAGACACACAGACACACATAAAGAGAGAAAGAAACAGACAGAGACACACACACACACATACTCTCTCTCTCTCTCTCTCAGACACATACACACACACATTCAGTCTAAACAGCCTCATTATTATTGAGCACATTGTTTTCCTTCCCCGGTTCTCATACAGCAAGTCACTGTTTGGTGCTGCTAAATGGACATGTCTTTGTCTCATTTGTGTCAGTGTTTGTGTTGGCTCAATACTGCCATCTGCTTGTAATGTCCAAAAAAATGGAATTTATTTTGGCAGATCACAGTCCTAAACCAGATGCCTGCTTCGGTTGCTGCTTTTCTGGTGATAACCATACAAAGAAGAGGAAAAGCAAGAGGGACACTAAAAAAAGCATTTTGTGCAGAGATTATCAGTGCATCACATCCTGGTCATTCTGAGCCTCTTTAAAGAGTTTACAATGAAGATGAGTTACTTCCCGTTTGATGTTTCTGTTTAAAGCCTGCTGAGAAAGCTATTAACTGGTGCTGGAATGGGATAAGACAGAATCAGTATTATGAGTGCAATGACTGTATACTTAATTAGAAACAATCCCAACTAGACTGCAGAAACCAGTAATTTGACCAGTAATCCATCAAAAATAGGCCTATCTTTCCGTCTATAAATTGGTATCATCTACCAACACTGAAGGTATCATGCGAAATTCACCACCTTTAAAAAACACTGCACTCTTCAGAATCATTGCAGTTCCTTGACTGAAATAAACAAGTGTCTTGCCTAAATGAGTGTTGGCCAAGCTGAAAAGGGCTGATGACAGGTTTGCAATAGAGCTGCAGGGAGTGCTTACAGCCCAGGTACTCTTCAACATCTTCTTCACCCAGAGGTATTTCAGTGCTGTCCTCTTCATAATAGTACCAATACATCTCTTTGACAGATACATGAATCAAAGAAAACAACTGAAATACACTTACAATGTTATGATTTCACTTACAATTTTTGTGTTATTATTAAAGTACATGGAGGGGATTTCATTCAGGGCCCGTAGTGACAGTCAAATCAAATCAATAAAGGATTTGTTTCAAAGGCAGTACTGTATGTAGCGGCTCTCCTTAATATCCAGCAGATGATGTGGAGATGATGTGAAAAGTATTGCTCTCTGTCACAGGGACCACGTCCTCCAGCAGCTGACAAAGGTTCCTTATGACCCCACTTTATTCAATAATGTTTTGTTTTCTACATCCATACAATCAAAATTATATTTCAAGCAAAGTAGAAATGACCCAATGGTCTTTTTTGTGGAAAGTACCATTTGCATATGGCTTATTGTGGAACTATATGTTCTATGTGCATTCTGAGAATTTTCTAACCCTTGGTTTTTCACAGATTGTTATGTTTTATGATTGCTGTATTCTTATTAAAATGTAAGCCTTTGGCCCAAGATTCTGAGCAGTCTGCTTTTCAATACGGATATTTTTTTCTGCATACATCTTTCACTCCATCCCCACTATTTTCCCCACCCCAATTGCAGGAAAGCATCCCCATGACATAGTGCTGCCACCACTGTTATTGACTACAGGGATGGTACTAATGAGGTATTTCTCAGCACCTGGTTTCCTTCACAAACATCACAGACATTGTTGCCAGATAGTTAAGTCCATTATACTGGTGCTTTCTGATTAACTTCCAGTAGAATGACATGCCGATTAGCAAGGTATAGCTTTAGGATTGATTGGTGCAGTGCTGCACTCATTTTTGTCCTTCAGTAAGGGTCTCCCATCCTTTGATTTTACAGGTGCTGAAAAGTTGATTTATATCAGTAATGCCATTCAAAACGTGAGACTTGTATATTATAGTCATTCATTCCACACAGACTGATACATTTCAAATGTTTATTTCTTTCATTTTGATGATTATAACTGACAACTAATGACAATTCTAAATTCAGTATCTCAGAAAATTAGAATATTACTTAAGACCATTACAAAAAAAGATTTCTAGAAATGTTGGCCAACCTAAAAGTATAAACATGAAAAGTGTGAACATGTACAGCACTCAATACTTAGTTGGGGCTCCTTTTGCATGAATTACTGCAGCAATGCGGCGTGGCATGGAGTCGATCAGTCTTTGGCACTGCTCAGGTGTTATGAGAGCCCATTTTGCTATGATAGTTGCCTTCAGCTCTTCTGCATTGTTGGGTCTGGTGTAACGCATCTTCCCCCAGATTTCCAACAGGTTTTGTATGGGGTTATGGTCAGGTGAGTTTGCTGGCCAATTAAGAACAGGGATACCATGGTCCCTAAACCAGGAACTGGTAGCTTTGGCACTGTATGCAGGAAAATTGGAAAATGAAATCTGCATCTCCATAAAGTTGGTCAGCAGCAGGAAGCATGAAGTGCTCTAAGACTTCCTGGTAGATGGCTGCGTTGACCTTGGACTTAAGAAAATACAGTGGACAAACCACAGCAGATGACATGGTATCCTAAACCATCACTGACTATGGAAACTTTACTCTCAACCTCAAGCAACGTGCATTCTGTGCCTCTCCTCTCTTCCTGCATACTGTGGGACCTTGATTTACAAAGAACATGCAAAATTTACTTTCATCAGAGAACATCATCATCATCATCATCTCTATTTATACAGGAAGATTGACTGAGCGCAAGCTCTTTTACAGCAATGTCCTGATAAAAGTACAAACAAACAGCAGATGAGGTTAAAAATAATAAAAATAATAAGAAAAAGAATAAAAATTCAATAAAACATCAAATATCTAAAATAAAGATTCACAATGAAAAGAAAATAAAACATCTAAAAACAGGTCAATTTAAAACAGAATTAGAAATAAAAATGCAAGGAGAAATAAAAAACATAACTTTGGGACCACTCAGCAGCAGTCCTTTTTGTCTTTAGCCCAGGCAAGACGCTTCTGACCCTGTCTCTTGTTCAAAAGTGGCTTGCTGCTTACCACATCTTTTCCTTCCCTTCACCTGTATAATAATGTGCTTATACACAGCGCTATGTGAACAGCCAGGCTCTTTACCAATGACCTTTTGTGTCGTGCAAGGTGTCAAGGGTCATCTTTTGGACAACTGTCAGGTCTTTTTTGTAGCTTTTTTTGATTGTGTAGCCTACAGAACTAGACTAAGGGACCATTTAAAGGCCTTTGCAGGTGTTTTGAGTTAATTATCTGATTAGAGTGTGGCACCAGGTGTCTTCAATATTGAACCTTTGCACAATATTCTCATTTTCTGAGATACTCAATTTGGGGGTTTCATTAGTTGTCAGTTCTAATCATCAATATTAAAAGAAATAAACACTTGAAATATGTTAGTCTGTGTAAAATGAATGTATACATTATACAAGTTTCACTTTTTGAATGGAATTACTGAAATAAATCAACTCTTTTATGATATTCTAATTATATGACCAGCACCTGTATTTAGAGTGACCACCGGGGTCTTGGTCACATCTTAGCAAGTCTCCTTGGTCTCTCATAACTGAGTTTGACTGTGAAACTAGAACTAGAAAGACTGTTTGTCATCTGAAATGTTTTTCCTCTTGGAAATCATGAAGAATGCATGCTCTGCAATCCTGCAGTATTTTCTAGTAGGCCTGCCCTTCCCCAGATCAGTGAACTGAAACAATCCTGCCACACAAGCTTACAGGTGTTTCTTTTAACCCTTTGGCTTTCTGTTCTGACATTCACCATCAAGTGTAATACCTATAACGACAGGTGTTTGCCCTCTTAATACGTGTCTGAAAACCTCAGAAGAAGCCTTGAAAGCACAGTCCTTTGCTAATACTTGTCTGTGTAGCATCCTTATATACTTTTCCAAAGTCTGTGAAAATCAACAAAACATTTTATGATTACACCCCAGTAGTCAGAACTTTCAGACAGCCTCCTAAAAAAGAACTGTATCATGACTGTATCCAGTTTTCAGACACACACCGTGTTAAGTCTAACAAACTCAGTTAAGCACAGGTTAGCTTTACAGCTAAATTACACTATCTGCAGGTGCAGGTCTGTAATTTGAGATGTCAGTTAATTTTTAGTGTATAGTGTATATTGATTTTCATTCACCATTTTAAACAAAAAAATGAAAACTGAGTTTTAAAAGTTAAACTAAAGCAATACTGAAAAAAAAACTAACAAAGCAAAACCTGTAGTTATACTTTTACCACTAGGGGCCAGCATTGTACAAGCACACATACTCTGGTCCAAGGTTGTGCACACACAACTTTTTCATTTCTTGTCACAAAAAGGTTCATACAAAAGAAATAATTTCAGTAGTAATGTTGGCTACTATCAAAGAAAGTAAATGAATATATCCACTTCCTATAGTGTATCGATCCATTTTATTTTAATTACCATTGTGTTGTACCATGTGTTAGTGATACTTTCTGCCATAGTAAGAGGAATATTATCTGAACTGATATTCATGTAAGACAACATTTACCTTAGTGGTGTAATTGTTTCAGTATTTAATAAGTTAAAGGATGAATATGTGGAAATATATAAACACGAGTGACATGAAAGATGTAATGGAAATGCAGATAAAAATGGAAAGTATATTGCAATCCAATGTTGGATTATGTTGTGACAGAATATAGGGGATGACTTTTAACAAAGCACAAAATCCTTGAAAGAACATTTTGTTTTGAGCAGGATACGCATGGCGGTTGTTCTATTTTTTTTTTCCCCTCAACTTTCTTTACGAGAAGTAAATATCACAAACCACATCAATGCCCTCCCACACATTTCGCAGATACTGGGTTCTTTATCTTCCCCTTCAAAGGTCATCTGAGCAGATAAGACACTCAGGTAATCAAAATTGTTTGCAATGAGTGTCAAGACTTTTCACTGACAGCACAATACAGACTTGCAGTAATGCATTTCCGGTCTGTTATGAAGAAGCTCTTACAAATCCCTAATATCAGTACCAAAGCATGTTTAGGCTGTTGCACCTTTTTTTTAAATCCATTACCCAGATGACATGACTTGTTTCTAACTTCCTGCAAACATGTGTAAATACAGGTTCTTGTATTGTTTGCAGTAAATGAAGGCATGATAACAATAAATGAAGGCATGATAACAGTAAATGAAGGCATGATACCCCCCCCCCCCCCCTATTTTTAGATATTTGATTTTACATGGATGTTAAAAAAAGGTGTATACACAATTAAAAATGATAACATTCCTGAGATGATTAAGCTTCCAAGAGATAAACAGAAAGTGCATCGCTTGCTACAATAACAACACAGTGACAACAACTATTACCATCAGCAGCACTGGAATATTTTTTCCATGCAGAGAAACAATGCCTGAAAATATAATGTAGTCAATGTCGCAATAATAATAATATATACAATATATTATTGTATTATTATAACATTATAATAGGCTACTATAATAATATATTTTCAAAATATATATTCTTACACAAGGTTGAAGAAGAAAAAGGTCAAAACAACCTAGAGTAACACTGTCGGCTCATGTGTGGGTTTAACTAAAGCTCAGCCTCGAGCTCCCTTTAGACTTAGACCTGTGATGTGAACAACTGCGATCACAGGAACATATGACGCCTACTCTTCTCCTTAGTTGAACATATCACTGTGCAACTCACGCACACATATGCAAAGACACACACCCTCATACATGCATACATACAAAGACACAATCACACACGCGCGCGCACACACACACGCACACCAATACGTATGCATGACGGAGTGATCACAATAAAGATTCTGGTTTATGGACATTAATTCTTGTGCGTAGTAAAATTTGTGGAGACATGGACTCTGATCCACTTGTGACGAACTCTTTGTAACTCTTTATAAACAGTGCAGGCATAGCAACGTTGTTTGCAACAGCCTGATGGAGTACAATGATTAAATGGAGGATTAAACGTGCAACACACCAGTTACAAAACTGTCAGCTAGGCTATCTCTCCTTAGACCACTGTGTGTTATGGAAGTAAATAATAGCCTACTAATAATAACCCTTGCCTCAAAGCAGCCAAATATAACATGGACTGACTGTAACTTTTCATGCGTTCTTGGGATAACAGGGAATTTACCCCTGTGAAACTACAGCTCCCACAAGCCCCTTCCGCCTGTCTACATGTGTGCGTTTTCTGTTGTCTACCGTGCTACCGAGTTTGCTGACGTCACCATTGGAACTGCCCTGTCACGCGCTGTTAGTAAAAGTTGGGATAGAGGCTCGAGTCAGAGAGAGGCAAATTTAGAGCAAGCCTATCACCGTCGTGTTGACACTAAACATCGCAAACTCACCTCGGTACCCCTCCACGGGCAAAAAGTACGCGCTCACGAGGTCATTTCGAAATCGGAAAGCTATCAAAGACTGAAAACTCTGGAGACGTGAACAGCCTGGATTAATATTGTAACGTTAGCTGGCTAGGAAACGTAGACATTCATGAAAACTGACTGGCCGGTAGAAGAAAATTAACGTTACTGGCAACACGTAAAGTTTTCTGTTTGCGTTAGTAAATGTTGTGACATAAAAAGTACTTCGTAAGAGTTGGTGTAGAGAGACGGGTGAACCCGAGTTGTCATACCCGATGACTACTGCAAACTGCACCGGGAATGAGGAGCTGGACTTCAGACTGATCTTCGGTGAGGACGGGCAGCAGCAACCGCTAGGCCCTGCAGGTTAGTATTTTTTTTCTGGATCACGTTTAGTTTTTTTTTAATCTAAAGTTTGTTAGCCTAGATAAACTTGCTTTCATGAAAACACAGTGAGCTCACCAAACTCTGCTCACACATGCGCCCTTACAAAGTACTTTAGCCAACCTGTGCACTAGTAGTTACTAGTTCGTAACTATTGTAGCTGCAAAAAAGAAAGGGAAAAACAATTAACTGTCACTGTACAAAGCGGGATTAGCAAGAACAGCGCCAGCTAGCACAGTAGCGAATTTAGCTAATGTCAAATGAGACAAGCGGTAATTTGGCACTTGTACAGTGCAGTGAAGCGCGGTACGTTAGTTGATAACACAACAGCAAAATGCTGTCATTTGTAATGTCAGGCTGACCTAAGTGCTTTTTATTGGTTATACCAGCTTTAATATTTCTATTCGGGGAAAAAAAAAAATCTAAATTCAAATGTTAGGCATGATTGACTTTATTATTGTTGTTTGCTTTTTTTTTACTGTCAATTTGTTTTTGACACTATGTTAAGGAGGAGGGCCCAATATTTCAACCCCATACAAATCCTAACGTGAACATTTATTTTAGGTGTTATTATAATGTTTTTACACTTAGTAGACTTGTTTAGTCAAATATTCACATTTGACTACGTATATTTGATTATAATTTTCTAAAGCATTTTGACATAAATGTTTTTTAACCAGTGCATTTTGTTTAAATACTGGCATTTTCTCAGGCTTTGTAGCCTACAAAGAAACGTGCGAAAGATGCTTGTTTTGCTCACTTTATGCTTTATGCTTTACTACTCCAAACATCCTTGAAACAGGCTCATATTGCAAAATTTTAAAATCAAAATGCTTCAAATTACAAGCAGTTTCACATGGACAGAATTATTATTTGTATGTCTCTTTTTACTTGGTGTGCTTTTTCCTATTTATCTTCCACATTACTCAGAAGTTGCATTTTTTAAGGATTTTCTGTTGCGTAGATGGTCTGCTCCACAGGCATCTGTGAGAAGAAGGGTGCTTATCACCATCTGTCAGTGAAGCAAAGTGTGTTGAAGTAGAGGCAAGTTTAAAGGAAAGTTTGTTTTGGGAATATACCATTCCATTAACCCATCCTGTAGTAAACTGCTATTCGTCTTCATTGCCTTTCTGTGTTTAGGGCTATTCACATGTTTTCCCCTCTAAACACTGTTATTAAGGTCTCTTTGTTAGGTGACTTGTGAATATAAAATGTGGTTTTACATAAATTAGGATAAAAAACATCTTGTGTAGGATAGTAGCAGTTTGAGTCTGCAGATACAGATGCATGAGGGGTCAAGGTAAGGGGCTGTCTCTTGGGCATAATTGTCAGTATTGCAGTCTCACTCTTGAAGTATTGGCTGCCCTTAACTTGTCTTTTTATTGTCTTCAGTGTTGGTTTCTGAGATGTTGGGAGTAGGGCTTCTCAAATATTGGGACTTATGACTTTTTGATCTCAGTTGTGGTCATTTTAATCAAAGATGGGAAAAATAACTTTGACAAAGTAATAAAAAACTATCAACAATATAAGGAACGCAAGTAGTAATTTGCCATTTACTGCTGCTACTCATAATAATGTTATGGTAATAACAGCAATTTATTGTTGTTTAGAGTTATATTGTAAAAAGACAGGCTAATTCCCCTCAATTCCAAATAGCTGTTTTAGCTGTAGTTTGACTGAAGCAGGAAGAAACTAAAAAAAACAGTATAACTGTTTACTGTCTGCTAAAGAGTGTAAAAAAACATGTTGAGACTTCTCTTAGACATTTATCCCAGATAGTTTGCTGTGTTTTCTGTATAAGACATAACGCTCTGTAAATTGAAATACCATTTCTATAAGTAACAGTTTGGAAACGTTTGTAATATCAAGAAATTATTTCAATACAAAAACTGCAGATACTGTTTTAGAGTGCAGCCGTGAGCACTGAGAAGTGCCTGTGGTCTCTGTTGCGATGACATGAATACAAAGCGCTGTTGCTTTGGGGAAAACCTTATTTTGCATGCAGTGATTCGAAGCGTGTAGTGTATCCCTCTGTAATGAAAGTGTTAGGCGTGTGTGTACATGCACACCTGCATGCACTGTACTGGGTGTGGAGAGCACAAACTCAGGTATAGTAGCCCATTCAGAAATTGCATTTGGCAACATGGAATTAACGTCATTACGTAGTCAAAAGAAACATATTACCACGTTTTTAACTTTGACTGGTGTTTTGTTGTTTTTAATAACACATTTATGGAAATGAATATGTCCTAACAATGCTGAATTTGTACGGACAAATATCACACAAGTAGGTAGTGTTAAGAAGTACCCGTTCATCGAAATGTAAGCACAAGTGGAGTCAGAGAAGACTAGCAAATGCAGACACATTTACTAAACCAACCACTTAATTGTGGGCATCTTGTTTTTTTGATGAACTGAGACACTACCATCACGACCCCTGCATTCATGCACTGTGTCTAAAGATACATTGAATAAGTGATATAATTATAATAATACTTTTTTTTACTTCTAGGACTTTTACTATTACTTTTACTATTACTTTTTCTACAGAAGAAGTACGTCCAAGTGCTTAATAAGAAACAACAAAAAAAGAACCCTAGACAAAATATGTTTCAGTTATTTAAAGCTCATAAAACAGAATTTCAATCGGGAATGAAAGTTCTAAGTTACTAAGGATGACACTGATGTTAGTTTTTTAAGAGTCATGCCACAACGCTCGTTGAAGTCTTAAATGTAGACATTTGGCTTCTGTAGGCTCACTGCCTGGTCCTCAAGCCAGTGTCATTCCCTTTTCTTGAAGTTTTATTTTTCCAAAGCAAGTCCCAACCATAAAGCAGCCAGTGGCCAAGACAAGCCCCAAATCAGGGCTTGGGCCTCCAGGACGTCAGTCACATTCCTCAACGGAGGTGAGGGGCTGGGTGGAGCTGGCAGGAAGCGAGAAAAGGAATAGGAAAAGTTTGCTTTCTAATCTGGCTAGCATTAGCTTGAATAGCAGATCATTCATGTTGTAGCTTCTTGCCTACTAGTTCAAGGTTTTGGGAATTCTGTTTACTTCTTGTCAGTGGGGTGGAACTCATGCCCTCATGGCTATAGGAAGACATGCAGGACATCCATTATTGCATTCTGTTGTCATGCAGGTCATTTTAAATGCACTGACTGAAACCGAGAGGAACCCTCTTATACAGCACAAATATGTCTGGTGTCTTCATCCTGGTATTATTAGTTATATAGCTCTGGGAAAGGCTCTAGTAAAGTAAAGAGGATGTGATTTTGCAAATGCTTTTATCCAGGACAACAATATTCTGGGATTACAAATTCACCCCCCCCCCCCCCATCCCCCAGATTCAAAAATACCATAAAACATGTCTTCTCTGATTGTTTTATTAAGGATCAAACCCAAATATTTTGCCTAGGTATCTAGTGTTTTAACAGATCTTCTTGAATTAGTTAAATTATTGTAGGGTTGTGGGATTGTGTTGGTGTCATATAATGCTAGTGCTTGACTTGATCCGAAAGGCAGATGAAAGAGAACAGTGTCAGTGTGAACCGTTGCTTGTTTTTGGTACTGTGCATAAATCAATGGAGAATTGAATAGTCACAGTCACACAAAGCACTCAGTTCCTTACATGAATCAATTTCTTGCATGGCAACACTGTTTTTTTATTAGTCACTTTTTCAGTTGTTAGTCATTTTATCATGAAATCCGTCATGTCTTCAGTAAAGAAAAGATTTTTAGACTGGTAGCCTAATTTTTACAGCTTGCTTAGATGCAAATTACATGACTGCCTCAGTTGCTGAATTAATAATTTTTTACACATCACTACAATTTAACAACTTTACATTGCTATTACTTTTCTATTATTCTCTATAAAGCTATTTATACAGCTGTTTCTTTTCAACAATGTGTGTTTTTTAAAAAGACATAAGAAGACAAAAGTGTATAATCATTCTTTATTTCATCGGGTGGAAAATGTTTTCTCATATGATACATAAGGTAAAGGGTGAAGGTCGCGAGACAGAACATTTGAGTTAGTGACGGTAGGAGAGAAGGACACAGTAAGTGCATAAGGTCACGGCCCCTGGTTTGGACTGATAGCATCGAATATGTGATGGCTTCATCTGCTCTTTGAAAATGGAGCATGTTACGATGAGGAAGGTGTGCTCTTGTGGCCTGTGCAGTGGGTATTGGAGGTGCCCTCCCCCTGGCTTGAGAGGTGGCATTAGAGAGAAGAGGTGCCCTCTCTGGGCCAGAGAGAAGATATTGTAGAGGTGTCTGGCTGTTTGCCCAGGCATGCCATGTGGAGCTCAGATGGCGGTGGAATTTAAGGAGAGGGGAGTGGACTCTCTCTCTCTCTCTCTCTCCCTCTCTCTCTCTCCCCCCCCTCTCTCCATGTCTGTCTCTCTCTCCTTGCCATGAGGGGGACAAGAAAGAGCGCGTTCCCACCTCCTCTCTCTTGCTCTTTCTTTCGATGCCACCTTTTCTCTCTTTTTCACTGCTACACTCTTTCACCCTTGTCACCTCTCTGCAACAGCCTGGCAAGTCCAAACTTAATAATTATACTATAAAGAGCTATGCCTCTTTGTTTATGTATTTTTATTTATTTCTTTTTGCTGTTTTTTTTTAGACGTAAGATCTCAGCAATTAGGGACGTCCTACCATTTTAACGACACTTCCAGATGTGAGTGACTTGAGTGTGAAGAAGAAAAAAAAAATCGCAGCTGACCTTGCTCCCTGCCCTGCTTTGGGTAGTCCTACACACGGCTGTGATTTAAACGTATGCTTCGAGCCATATTTCAGCTCTCCTGATAGGCTTTCAAGTGCAGTTTGAAAGTGTCCAAGTGTGTGTGTGGACTGACTGACTGGTGGAGAGAACCACAGCACACACACGAGCAGCGAAGTGGCAGACTGTTTACCGAAAGCCCCCCCGTTTTTTTTCGGACGTTTTTGCCGAGCTGCATCTGGTCCACTGGCTGTCTCTCTCAGTCGTGGGAAAGACTGAAATTACATCGCTCTCATGGTGGACTATTTTCAGCTCCCAGAGAGAGTGGCAGAGGGCAGGCGGCAGGTTCTAGAGCTTTGTTAGAGCAGGAGTCCCTCCTCACGAAACACGTCTCAAGCTGACCAGTCGAGCGCCAGTCGAACAGGAGAGGAGAGAGAGAGGAACAATGCTGTGCACCACTTCACCAGGTGAGCTCAAAGTCGGTCAGAAGCGCACACGATCCCTTATCGATGAATGCCAAGACCTGCTGCTGTCTTTGGTAGATGTATTTATATGGCCCTACATTGGGAAGGGGGTAAAATCTGGAAAAATAATAACAAGCATGGTTGTTTACTAGTAGGTTAAAATGAATACAAAACGTCAGATTGGTGAAATTTCAGTGCCTGTGATACGATTGGTTTGAAAGTTAAGGTGAAACTGTGAGTTTTAAAAAAAAGCAGCCTTACTTCTCATTCTTTCATACATTCTGGTCCCGTGCTTTCCACTTGAGTCAGAGACGGCGAGTGTGCCAGTGGTGCGCTCAGGTCTCTGCTCAGGGTTTCTTCTCATGGACGTGTGAAGCAGCGCTTTCGCTCACTTTCATTTTACCAGCATTTCTCCCCAATATGCGAACTGTCAAAGACTGAACGGGGCTTTACCATGGGGGTAGTGTGGGGTGGCTGAAGGGCTAAGTGTTGCTGCCATTGGATCCACATGGTTGGGGTAGCATGTGTCAAGGGGTCCCCCTCTGCCTCGCCCTCCACCCACCACCCCCCACCCCCTTCGCACACCTCGGCCCAGACTGTGTCTGAAAGAAGGGGGCCTCGATGCCGTAGAGTGTTGAGAGAGACGTTTGTTTCCCGGGGAGAGGCACGAGCAGCTATGTGTGGCATTTGTCTAGTTTAAATATAGTGTAACTGAAGCCACTGCTGGCTGCATTATATCAACATGTTGGGGTGTGTTGCTCCAGAAAGAAACACACTGAATGTGTGCATTCAGCTCAGTCTTTCATGGGAAGGGGCAAAGGGTGTGATCAGACTGCATAGGCCTGATATCTGATGAGTTGCTTGGAGCACAATTAGGCGACTGCAATTGTATATCTATATGGTTATATTAGGATAGGATCATGTGTAGTTGGCAGAAAACATTGAATATAAAAACAGCAAAAACTTACTTGGCATAAATGCAGTCAATGCATAAATTACACATTTCCCAAAGAGTTGGTGTTCAGTTGTGGGGTATGATGACAATATGCATATTTGTTTATTTTTGTCATTTACTGTAGCCAGCCATTATCACTGCGGATAAATATAATTGTTTGTTGACACTGTTAGATATAAAAGTAATTTGCATCGACCTAGGTGGGGTGTGATGAGATGGCATGCCAAGGTCCAGACTGAATTTATCACAACATCTTACAGTGAGTCAAGAAAGCAGAACATACTAATCATGCTAAAAGTAATGGTGTAAGCAGATGGCTTTGCCAAAAAAGGACCATGATTGATGTTACATGCAGACCATAGCTGACCGCTTTGACAGGGGATTATTATTATGGGTTTTTTGATGGCTGTAGGAATATAAAGTCATTTATCAAGAGAAAAACGGTATCATGTTTTTTGGCCCACACATTATAAAACCTCCACTGTTCTCGTTCCTGTACATGTTTGTCCCAGAGGAACTCCCGTCTTCATATATATTTTTTGTTTGCTCTTGCAAGGGAAACCTAAATGTGCTATTCTTACAAGGGCACACCTATATGTGGGAGTCAGTTCAAGCATTGACGTGAAAAGGGGCTCCTCAGAGATCCTCCACCTGGTGGGTCTATGTGTGTCTGTAAGTGAAACCTTGTCGCCTGCTCTGTGTCTCTTTCTTTGCGGTCAGGGGACACAGAACTTCCTTCCTTTGTCACTGTCCCCAAGGCATCGTTGCACAATTTACCCACCGAAGTGTTGTGTAATAAAGTGTACTAACACATGAATGAATGACAGGAGAGTTTTGAGAGGTTGGTTGGGCGCTTGTAGCCCTTACAGGATGCCATTCTGCACAGTTCGTAAGAGATTATACCAGAATATTTGGCAGGAATCGTAGGCTATGTAATCCGGACCTAATAGAAACATTCCTCCAGAAGGAAAAGAAGGCAGAGACAGAGAGCTCTTGACTCGCTCTTAAATTTCATCTGAATGACAGACAAACAGCAAATGGACAACGTGATGACATATGCAGTGACAGTGAAGAAGATCACAATGACTGCGGCTGTGCTCAAATGCCAGTATTGTGATGTACTGTGGCATTCTCCTATATCGATATACATTGATGTACAGTTGCTGCTCTATCATACACATCAATCAAGCATGAGAAATAAGAGAAAGGTTCATAACTGCAAACTGGTGTGTTGAATTAAATTAAGTTTTTAAGGTATTCGATCTTTAAGGCTTTGACTTTGCCGTTGTATACGTAGAATCAGAATAGTTGTTAGAGAGAAGTCTATCTTGGCCAAAGTCAGTATTCAGAATCAACATGTAGGCCTATTCGACAAGTATTGTGTCTTGACTATTGTATTGTGATTACACGTAGTATTGTTAGATGGTGTTTTTCTTACTGTTAGCCCAGGGTCACCAGCATCATACACTAAATGGCTATACTATAAGCTACCTACATTTGACAGCCAGTGTGGCACAGTCATACTCATTAATCAGAAAAAAATGTTAGCTCGCTAGCATAGTCACCATTATGCTGTCAGATACCAAAAGCAGATAGTTTGAAGAGATAGCCTTTCAAACTTTAATTCTATCTCCCACACCCTTGCATAAGCTCTTGCACTTTCAAAGCCATCAACCTTGGAGAAACACTGCATTAGGAATTCTTTGAATTTATAGGTTTGTGAATTTGTTTGTGTAATGTTTTTGTATGTTCTATCACCTTTATATGTATGAATTAAAGGGAGAACTGTACTTATGAGCCATAGGACCAGGAAGAAGCATGACCACTGCTGTGCCATTGACTGACAAAAAAAGAAGGGAAAAGAAAAAAAAGACAAAAAAATGTGTATATATTTTTAAGACAAGCAATGGCTTTTGCCAGGGATTTATTTTTAAAAATGAGCATATTTTGATACCCAGGAGATACAAATCTCTTGTCACTGCACACATGGCACTCTCACTTACTCCCTCCCTCTCACTGTCAGCCTTGACAGATTGTTTAAATGTCATCCAGTATGTGTGTGCAATAGCCACTGATGTTATCTGCAGCCCTGGGTTATTGCAGGCCGTTGGATTGGGTTCACATTGCTCCGCAGCTTAGAGGACACCCATGTAATGTGCCAGGGGCTGGTTAGGCTAGTTGCCTGGTTAACTGAAAAAAAAAAAAACCCTGTGCTGAAGCATTTCCCTCTGTAATTAATAGTTATACAGCAAGCAATGAGGAAATGTTTTAATACTATTGTTGCAGTGTATTTGTTGGAAGACAAAACATTGGCTACCACATTTGGACTTCATAGATATTAGAGAAATATATTGCGCCCAAAAAAGTGTTTATTGTCATTTAAATTATCAGCTTAGTTTTGTGTTTACAGTGTCAGATGTTTGCGGTTTTGTCTGTGTTTGAGAAGACAATGCGGCTTAGAGGAAGCATCTGTGTTTATCCTATAATGTTGTCACAGTGTGCGATTGTTAATTAGGGATCTTTATTTAGCCGCCAAACATACGTTAGTGTTGGCTTAGGCAGCGATTGTGCCGCGGGTGTTCGTTAGTAGGTTGTGTGTGATGTAAGAGGTGGCACAGGCAAGGAGGTATGTCATTCGCAAAGGCACCACATTATTCAAATTTTCACATTAACCATTAAAGGAAGCGTCTGGGGTTTGCTGTCAAGATGAACGCGATATCTACACTGACTTAGATATATACATACAAGGATAGTAGCACATAAAGTTTAATAACTACTTTTTGTGGTGATATACCAAACAGCGCTCTTTCTTTGTCCTTTCTTTCTCTTTCTCTGCTTCTCTCACAACCTCTTTCTCTCTCTCTCTCTTACACACACACACACACACACACACACACACACAGCTCATATTGCCTTTTACGACTGTTTTAGGTGTACTCACCACGAGTACGTCATTGACTCTCTTCAGGGAAGGTATGTGGAACAACAGTACTTGGAAAGATGAGTGGAACTGAATCAGACTTTTTCTCATACAATATAGTGAATCCTAGTAGAAAATACACACCAAATATTCAGTATCAGTTGTATTAATATACCTCTCAGTCTTCATTACTGTGTCCTGCTGTACAAAGGCAATTCTGGATAATGTTACAGTACATTCCTCTAACTGAGTAGAACTGAGGACCAGCATCATTGCGTTACTGAAAGTAGAAACCAAATAACACTCAGCAAAAAATGAAGGTCATATATTTTTTTAAGCTGTAAAAGTCATGGTGATTAATTGAATGATATGACTAATTAACAGTTTAGTACTGTTTTGAACTCTGAACTGTTAGTTGTTGTGGTCAGACAGAGGAGCTTCGCTGACACACTCTCACTGTTTTGATCGTGTGTCAGCATATCCAGGATGTACACACACACACACACACACACTTGAGCCGTCGCCCCCTCAAGGCCTCGCCCTCAGCTGAGGATCCCTGAGAGTGACGTCTGCGTGCACAAGTGCCGGTGACGTGAGGCCTGTTGGCTGTTGGTTGGCACATCTCTGCAGAGAGAGAAGCCCTGGCCCTGCGTCACGTCATGGACTCGGGGCTGAAGGCAACTGAATGATGCTGAACACCACGCAGCGATTTCCAGCTATTATTAGCTTAGGTACAGCAAAGCCTCTTAGAGCTTTTTATTTAACTGGATGGGCAGTCTGATGTGTGTGGCCTTGGGTTGGGAATAATGCATTCTGCCTGCAAAGCGAGTGACAGGGCTGGATGGAGCCCTCTGTTTGGCATGGTGGAGGCCTCCGTATTGATGGGTCATATCCCAGATCATTTCACTGCCATTGATTGAACATCGGAGCATCCGGCGTCAGGGATATTTCTTAGATGCGTGCACGTTTCTGTCTCTGTCTAAGAATAGTCATTAGTAGTAGTAAAAAAAAAGGGTCTAGACATCCATTTCTTGATGTCTAGATCCTCATATTTGATACAGAAAAAGGCACTGTTTGGGTGTCTGTTTGAAATGACCCCAGTAGGAAAGTAAGGAAGGGAAATTCAATGAGGCAGGAGACTATGCAAGATGTGTTGTATGTACCCCATGTCTGCTCGGTGCCATTGTTGAATGATCTGTCATCGATGATGTCACCATCTAAAATCCATATAAAGAATTCATCACGGAACCTCAAAACAAAAGGACATCTCAACAGTAGAAACCTGGGGGTCATTCCCTTCCAGTCATGCCAGGTTTTAACTTCAGCACTCAGATCTTTTTCTGGTGCCCTAGATCAAGGCATGGCCTGACTGAGGGCACCAGTACACCTCGTGGTGGCGGGGGCAGCTCCGCAGGGGTTGTCTGCCCCACATGTGGCCCTGCCCTGTCCTGCCCTGCCCCACGGTGCCCTGTTGTCATCCTTCTGCTTGTTTTGTGGAGCAGGTGGCCCCGATCTGGCTCTGACAGGGTGCTTTCCCGCTTGGCTGCGAGCTGCGACCATGCCCCCCTGCTGCAGCTATCGGGTGGCAGCCGCACGGAGGGGCCTTCTGGAGAGGAGGGGTGGGAGAAAGGGGAGCAGGGGGGCAGTTGAGACGGGGGTGCGAGGGGGAAGGGGCTGGTGCTGGGCGGCGGGGGCTGAGGAGTGGGCGGGGGTGGCGAGGAAGGTCCTTCCTGCGGCTTCCTCAGACTTCAGCAGATCCTTTGCGCAAAAGAGCCTTGGGATTAGCATCAGCCCAGTTATTTCAGCTGTGCCAGCTAAAGAGCTAAAGAGCTGGCACTTTTGCAGGCCTTATAACACGTCACGGTTCAGAGGCCACACACGATAACGCACACAGCTTTGCACAATGCCACATACACACTTGTGATTGTTGTGCGTTTTGGAACACGATTAAATTAACACAGTGAATTCAATTAAAGTTTCCTGAACCCCATTGAATTTTGAAACTGTCTTGTCTGCCTCACAAATTAGAAATATATTGAGGTTTTTTTTTCAAAAGGGACAGACTGATGTCTTTATTAAATTTGATAACCTGTCTGTCTCCATAGAGTTTCGCCAAGTGAGCTCTCTCTTAGCAATGTCAGAGGCAAAATATTGGAAATATAAAAACAGATTTACATTTTAACACGTTACATTATTTGTGCATTGCTTGTGCCATTGCAACATGCACAGAGAAGGGCAAGGGACACACCTTTGTACAGTTGTATTCACCAAGTGGTTCAGGACATACTATACCCAGTAAATCTTAATCTACCGTGACATCAGCAGGTAATTCAAGGACTGCGGTTAGCATGTTAGGATTAGTTATTCGGAAGCAAGTTTATTGTTGTTGATAAATTATAAACTGCAGTGAAGTTGGCAGTTCTTTGTTTTTTTTTTAAAATAAATAATCAAAAACCACTTTGGAGACACCATTTTTGTTTTTGCAGAACACTGCATGTCGATCTCATTAAGATGCCTGAAATCTCTTACTGTTTGACTTTTTGCAGACTGACTATAGGGAACCTTTTCCCACCTCAGAAGCACTATCAATAAATGTTGTGCACATCATCAACATAACTCCTGTGTTGTCTTTGCAGTTTGTTTTATCTTTTTAGTAGACATAAATCATATCCCAGTGTACGGTATCTGTTTAATGGGCAACCTTTGATTTGCATTTATTCTCCGAACAGAGGGAGAGAAATGCTGTTGTGCTCTGACTGCAACATGGCACAGAGAAAGGAGCAGGGTAGAGATTTCTGTGTGTGTGTGTATATGCGTGTGTTGGTTTGTGTGTGTGTGTGCTTGCGTGTGTTGGTTTGTGTGTATGTGTGTGTTTGTGTGTGTGCGTGTGTTTGTGTGTAGGCGTGAGTGTGTGTGTGTGTGTTTGTGTGCGAGTGTGCCCTGTGTCTCCTTCCCCCTGTCTTAGTCAGAGAGGTAGGGTGACAGGTCGCGAGCGCGCCGAGCAGAGCAGAGCAGCAGAGGCAGAGGCCAGTGACGCGCACTCCACTTGTTCTTTTCCCTCCTGTCAGTCAAGCCCTGTCGTCAGAGGATGCGCGTGTCTTGTGACAGCCCAAGCCCTGTGTGGTCCATCTATAAATAAAGCTCCGGGCTGCCTCTCTGCCTCTGCCCTGCCCTGCCTCTGCTGCTGCTGCTGCTGCTGCTGCTGCTGCCACTGTGGCCACTGTACCGCAGCCACTGACACTGGTGCTGGAGTCCAGAGACTGTGAGAGAGTGAGTCCTCTCTCTCGCTTTCTCTCTGTCTCTCTCTGTCTCTTTCTCATTCTCTCAATCTCTTTCCCACTTTCTCTCGCTTTCTTTCTTTATCTATCTCTCTGTCCCTCTTTCTCTCTGGGCCTGTGCGGTCCAGTGGAAAGGGCATTCATTCAGATGAGTCAGTATCGCTAACAGAATACATGTAAATGCACCAGCTTGCCTGGATAAAATCAGACCTGTGCTTAGCGTGATCCACGATGTGCAGCAGATAATTAGTGCCAGATTGATCACGGCAAAGCCAAATCCCATGAATCTGATGCCCGCCCTAACATTATGTCACCTCATCTCCCTCTCTCTCTCACTGCCCTCGGTGCCTTGTGTGCGTGCGGGGGGCACACGTGACCGCCTGGCATCCTGCCCCACGCCGATGGATGTCTGATGTGGTGCCCACTGTGCTGGTCACGGCGAGGCTAAGGCCTTGTCTGGCCTTGTCTGTCTCCACTCTGGCCGATCACTGGAGGCTCATCAATAAACGCTAATAGAGCAGCGCAGGACAATGGGCCGGTTGTGTGCGAACGGGCCAGGTCCCTTTCTCTGGAGGCTGAGCTAGTGTGTGTGTGTGTGTGTGTGTGTGTGTGTGTGTGTGTGTGTGTGTGTGTGTGTGTGTGTGTGTGTGTGTGTGTGTGTGTGGGCAGACAGCGTCTCCATGGCCTGGGTTTATTAATAGGGTGCCGGGGCTGTGGTGCTGACAGCTCGGAGCACACGCCGGTGTGTGTGAATTTGTTTCCTGAGTAGCGATGTTGGGGCGGTTATTCCCCTGTTGGATTGGTGCCTGTCGCTCGCCTCCCTCCCCACCTCCCCCCTTCCACCCAATGAGCTTCATCATCCCCTTGTCTTCTCCTCTCCCACTATCCATCCCTTTTCTCTTACTCTGAGTTTCTCTCTCTCCCTCTCGCTCCCTCCCTCTCCTCTCTCTCTCTCTCTCTCTCTCTCTCTCTCTCTCTCTCTCTCTCACTCAGTGTTTTTTTTACTCCAGTGCTGTCTCTCAGCGTCTCTATCCATCTCTTACTCACAAGCCCTTCAAAATCCTGTTTGTCTTGTATTGTAAAATCACCTTTTTTGACCCCGTAATGTTATCACTGTAAACACACTACTTAGTTAGTGTTTGGTTTGTGACTCTCCTGCGGTTTAAGTTTTAAGTAGACA
This sequence comes from Setipinna tenuifilis, assembly GCA_030347295.1. Lineage (NCBI taxonomy): Eukaryota > Metazoa > Chordata > Actinopteri > Clupeiformes > Engraulidae > Setipinna > Setipinna tenuifilis. The sequence goes on along the minus strand of CM059280.1, from coordinate 21,428,331 downwards.
AATCGTATTCCTTTGCAGGGCAAACTTGAGTAGCGCACCAATATAAGGGCATTAGATAAGTTACCGTGGCTTATTTGCAACCTCTTATCTCTCCTCCCCGGCCTCAAGGGACCTTGAAAGAAGAGAAGTGAAGAAGCCGAGAAGGTTTCTTTTTTAAGATGCTAATTGAGATCTGCCACTCTAGTGGCAGGCCCCATTCATCAGTCAGTGCACTCTGCATGCCCTCACCCTGTTTGCTTTCCTCTCCTTCTTCTTCTTCTTCTTCCTGTTTTTATAATTCTTTTGTGTCTTTCTTTTTGCAGACCTGGAGCCTGATGACAACACATCCTTCTACATCCTCAACGTGGGGCAGCCACAGTCCGTGGTCAACCAGTCCATCGGCATCCCCCGCCATGGCATGCAGTCGCACCCCCAGGTCATCTCCTCCTCCTCGCCACGCCTCCAGCCGCACAAAGCGTTCGACTCCGGCTACGAGCCGCAGCTGCACGACTCCAACAAGTGCGGCGGTGGTGGCGGGGGCGGCGGTCATCCCAGCGGGCCGCCCAAAGCCTTCGAGTGCCCGAGCATCCAGATCACCTCCATCTCGCCCAGCTGCCAACAGGAGATGGACGCCAACGACGAGGACATGCACGGCGGCAAGGGCCCCGACAGGGACTACCACGACCGGCCCATGTCGCGGGACCACCTGTACCTGCCGCTAGACCACTCCTACCGGGATTCCTCGCTCAGCCCCAGCCCCTGCAGCAGCCTGTCGTCGCGGAGCTGGTTCTCGGACGCCTCGTCCTGCGAGTCCTTCTCCCACGTGTACGACGACGTGGACTCGGAGCTGAACGAGGCGGCGGCGCGCTTCACGCTGGGCTCGCCGCTCACGTCGCCCGGCTGCTCCCCACAGACCGGCGCGCTGGAGGAGCCCTGGCAGCACCACCACCCGGCCTTCGTCCACTCGCACTCACACTCGCTCTCGCCCCGCCAGTCACCCTGCCACTCGCCCCGCACCAGCGTCACCGACGAGAACTGGCTGAGCCCGCGCCCGCCCTCCAGGCCCTCCTCGCGGCCCACCTCCCCCTGCGGGAAGAGGCGCCACTCCAGCGCCGACATCTGCTACCCGGGCTCCGTGTCCCCGCACCACTCCCCGACCCCCACGCCGGGGCCCTCCCCCCGGGGCAGCGTGACGGAGGACACCTGGATCGGCAGCCCCTCGCTGGGGGTCTCCCCCTTCCAGTGTTGCCCCTCCGAGGCCGACATCCCCTCCAAGACCCGCAAGACCTCGCAGGACCGCACGCAGCCGCTCCAGCCAGGCAAGGGGGACATGGGGCTGGACGATTCCGGAAACGTGTCCCCGTTGCTGGACTCCCCCGCCGAGGAGGCGCTGCACGGCCTGAAGAAGGACGGGCCTGGAGAACAGTTCCTCTCCGTCCCCTCCCACTTCACCTGGAACAAACCCAAGCCAGGACACACGCCCATCTTCAGGTACGTCACTATAGGGGTCATTTCCATGAGGTGAAGGTTAAGGTTAAGGATATGTGTTTTTGTGCAGAAGTCACACTACAAATCACTTTTATTAACCGTGTTCTGACTGTGTTTGCGTACATGAACCCTATATTGTGCTAACCCCCCCGCCCCCCCCCCAAAAAAAATCAAGTCCAGTCCAAACAACCCCCCCATTAACCATAATCTTAAGCCACAGTTACTCCCTTTTACGTCAGTGCTTGCCTTATTGTCCGTGCCAGCCGGCCTTTGTCTTTCAAGATGCCCTTATCACTGGCTAGTTAGTTGATAATACTGCCGCTCGTGTTATTGTATTTGTTGGGTCAAGGTAAGGCGAGGTCCCATAACCACCCAATCAGGGATCGGCTCTTGTTTTGTGAGCCCAGTGGGCGAGGTCGACTCTTGATCTCGTCAGATGGGCGATTGTCCAAAGCCTCGGTCATAAAGTAAAATATCAGATGTAATTCTGTAATTCGGGAGGTTGGAATGATAAACCCACACAAAGGGCAGCTCAGGTGTTTGTCGAACGGTCCTCCTCCTCCTCGGCCATAGAGGATTACAAGCTCATATATTCACAGATTAGTGTAGCAACAACAGTCATAAAGTATTTACAAGTTTGGAAATGTGAATTATATAGTGTTCTCCAGTGAGCGTTGGGGCATCATTAGGGGAGTATTAGGGGAGCAGGAAGAGTGTGTTTCTGCCGTCCCAAATGTGCGCAGCAGATGAAGAAGAAGGCCCGGCGCTGTTTATGTGCTTTAGCCCCCCCGGCGTCGTAAATCAGCCAGGAGCCAATGGGGCTGTGTGTGTGTGTGTGTGTGTGTGTGTGTGTGTGTGTGTGTGTGTGTGTCTGTGATCAACACATGTTCCCTCTGCTCCGCTAGGCCTACCTTTGACCTCACCACACCGAGAACCCCGCTTCACACAAACATCACATGGATACACACACTCTCTCACACTCTCACACACACACTTACACACACGCACGCACACACACACACACACACACACACACACACACACACACACAAAACACACATACACACTCACACATACACACTCACACACACATACACACACAGACACACACACATGTGTACACATTCACACAGACACACACACGTACACACGTACAGACACACACACACGTACACACTCACACAGACACATGTACACACTCACACAGACACACACACACACACATGTACACACTCACACACCGACACACTGACACACCCACACACGGACACACACACACACACATACATGTGCACACACCTCGACATATCGAGACCTAAACTGCTGGCACTCAGCACTCTCTGCCAGCACTCCAAAATAAATGCAGCATCAAAGTGGCTTGGTTTAGATGGGCGAGCACATGACTGCCGACACGCTAATATCTGCCACTGGCATTAAACCTGACACTGGCCCTGACACTAGCATGTGAGGGCCCAGAAAGGATGAGTAGGAGTCTTCATCCGTGCACCACCTCCCCTATCTCTATCTCTATCTCTAGCTCTATCCCTATCTCTATCTCTATCTCTATCTCTATCTCTATCTCTATCTCTATCTCTATCTCTATCTCTATCTCTATCTCTGTCTCTACCTCTATCCCTACCTCTATCCCTGTCTCTGTTTCTGAATCTGTCTCTGTCTCTATCTCTATCCAAATCTCTATCTTCTTCCCCTATCCTTTGGTGGATCAAGCCCACTACATAAGCCTAAATATTTGGGTTCTTCCTGGCTGTGGAACATTCTGAACCTTCTCTTCAGTGGGTGTGCGTGTTTTTATTTTTTGTGATATTACTGTGTGTGTGTGTGTGTGTGTGTGTGTGTGTTGTGTTTGCGTGTTTGTGTTAGTCTTAGAAAAAGAATGTGTGGGTGGGTTCAGCTGCATATGAGCTCTCTCCTTGACAGGCCTGGGGACTACGCTGTGTGTGTGTGTTGGTCTGCTTCTGGATGCACCGATATGTGTTTTTGTGCAGGAGTCACACTACAAATCACTTCTATGAACAGTGTTCTGACTGTGTTTACGTGCATGAACCCTATATGAGTGTGGCCTCTAAAATATGGAGGCTTTTGGCTAAAAAACTGATGTGCGTGGCGTAGCAGCCTCGGAGGGTTATTGAGGGAAGGTGATGGCGGTGTGGGCTGCGGGCAGCCATGGCACGGCCCCATTGGCTTCAGGTTTCGAGCATCTCTTCTTCCTGGTTGCCATGGCAGCGCTGCTCACACACTTCCTGGCTTATGTCATCCCACAGGAGAGACAGTGTGCCGAGTGATGCCCCTGCTGTGATGACACACACGCACACACACACACACACACACACACACACACACACACACACACACACACACACACTCACTCACTCAGGAACACACGCACACACACTCATGCACTCATGTACAAACAAACACAAACAGAAACAGCACTGACAGTGCCAAGGGTAAAAAGGGGGATTCTTTGTGAGGAAAAGAAACATGTTCAAAAGGCCCCACACAAACCGCAGAAAGGGGCTGAATTGAAATATGAGTGGTAAACACCGGTCACAGTGAATGGGTGGCAGCACAATGCCCCCTTTGACACAAAATGCCAGAAACATATGCACCCCCCCCCCCCACCTCACTACTACTACCCTCTCCCTCTCCCTCTGGTCCCTTTCCACACCCACGCCACCCCCTCCTCCCCCCTACAGCCAGCACTCATCCCTCCACCCCTCTCACCCCTTCCAGCCGCTCCAAATGTCAGCCTCCCTTTCTCCCCTTTTCATCTGCTCCCTCCCTCAGAAGCGCCGTGTGTTCTGAGGGCGCAGTCCAACAAAAGCGGAGCGCCTAGTTTCCGTCCGGAGCACTGACTGCTCCTGTCCACAGTCGGGCTCGCTCGCCGGCTTTTTTGGAAACTTGGAAAGTGAACGGATGCGTGACTCACTTTGCTTCGCTTGTCGGGTCCTATCGACTGCCTCTCGTTTTGGTGAAAACGTGTAGCTTAGTGTGTGTGTGTGTGTGTGTGTGTGTGTGTGTGTGTGTGTGTGTGTGTGTGTGTGTGTGTGTGTGTGTGTGCGTTTGCGTTTGTTTTTGTCATGTATTTTTTTCTGTACGCCACCAAGCCTGTTCCAGCACAGAGCTCTGTGTGTGTGTGTGTGTGTGTGTGTGTGTGTGTGTGTGTGTGTGTGTGTATGTGTGTCCTCGCCCAGTGCTGTTGTTTTGGTGGAACAGTGGGGCCTGTGTGCCAGGCTCTATTTCTTGCCCTTTCCTATGGCTGTGTGATGTGAGGCCGGCGGCACAAAGGCACTCTTATGGGCTACATAACAGCATAATGGGGCAGCCCCGCTTGCAGTGGCAGTCCCGCCTGGCTACTGCACAGACAGCAGTGCAGAGGGCCAGCTCTTACTCATTTGGCCACAATTCACCATAAGACACGTGCATGCCAACAAACACACACACAAAAGCACTCACACACACACACACACACACACACACACACACACACACACACACACACACACACACACACACACACACACACACATGCACACGCAAGCACTCACACTCAAATGCACACACATGCACAAACACAGACATAGACAAACACATATGCTGCAAATAGCAACCATGCATGCCACTTACAGTATGCATGTATGCTTATATATATTACATATAATAATATAATATTTTCCACAAACACACCAACAATCACACAGACACGCGCACACAGACACACAAACACACATACCTTTGTGGGCGGACACACACACACACACAAACACAGACACACACACACACACTCGTGGGCGGACAAACACACACACACACACACACACACACACACACACACACACACACACACTACTGTTCTGGCATCCACCCACCTTCCTCCAGCTCAGGTCCATACACACTAGCTGGCGGTTCACAAGCCGTCAGAGCGCTGGTGTTTTGGTGCTGCTCCTCGCTGTGTTTACCTTTCTGAGCAGCGCTCTACATTACTCAGCCATCCCCCTCACTCTCCACCACACCACCACTGTGTGTGTGTGTGTCTGTGTGTGTGTCTGTGTACATGCATGCTTCTGTGTGTGTGTGTGTGTGTGTGTGTGCGTGTGTGTGTGCGTCTGCGTCTGTGTACACGCGCACCTCTGTGTGTGTTTGTGTGTGTGTCTGTGTACATGCATGCTTCTGTGTGTGTGTGTGTGTGTGTGTGTGTGTGCGTCTGCGTCTGCGTCTGTGTACACGCGCACCTCTGTGTGTGTGTGTGTGTCTGTGTACATGCATGCTTCTGTGTGTGTGTGTGTGTGTGCGTGCGTGAGTGTGTGAAGGCCATGGAGGCCATGGAGGAGAGAGACAGAGAGAGAGAGGGAAACAGACAGACAGTGAGAGAGCGAAAAAGAGAGACAGAGAGAGAGAGAGAGAGGGAGGGAGGAAGCCATGTCACGCTCTAACTGTGAACAGATAGCGGCAAGACCAACCAACCAACACGTGGAGCGCAGACAAAGAGTGTGGAGAGAGAGGAGGGAAAGATGAAGAAGAGGAAGAAGAAGGGAAAAAAAACAGCCCTGTGACTTATTCTCACTGGAAACTGCCATAAAGAAAGGGGGGTTTGGGGTGGGTGGTGGTGGTATATAATTGCAGTGGCTGCGTTTTATAGGGGGAGGGAAGGAAAAGGGGTGATGAGAGAGAGCAGCAGCAGCTTCTCGTGTTTGGGACAGGCATGGATGTGTGTCAGCCCAGGAAGAGAAAGGGACGGGGTGGCAGGCAGGCAGGCCTGGAAAGGGGGTGTTTATTTTCTGAGAGCAGCTGTTCAAATAGGACTGTAGCTCGTGCTCGAGTCCCAAAAACATACACACATCCACCATCATGGGGAGAGGCAACGTATGTGTCTGCACATGTTGCAATATGATTGTGTATTAGCTGTGTGTGTGTGTGTGTGTGTGTGTGTGTGTGTGTGTGTGTGTGTGTGTGCGGTGTGTGTGTGTGGATGTGTGGGGTATGTGTTTGTGCTCTATTTAAAGCTAGAGGTTTTTGTCCCCAGTCTGGGCAGTGTCCTGCGCACCACCTCTGTCCATGCTCCCCTGACACATTCTGAATTTCCCCCCCGAGTGAATCACTTTCTAGTTTGTCTCAACATGACCTATGACAGCGTTGTTGTTACGGCAACATAGCTGGGCTTACTGCTCAGAGTGGGCCTACGGGCAGTATGATTCATGGCGCATGATTCGTCTCTTTGCCCCTCAATCATCGTTATGGGATGTTTTCGAGCAGCAGCTCGGCTGTCCTTGATTCTATTTCAGCTGGAGCTTGACTGTTACTGCTGTTGACTCATTTTCATATTTTTGTGTTTGTGTGTTGTGTGTTTGTTGTGTGTGTGTGTGTGTTTGTTGTTTGTGTGTGTGTGTTTGTTGTTTGTGTGTGTGTGTTTGTGTGTGTGTGTGTGTGTGTGTGTGTGTGTGTGTGTGTGTGTGTGTGTGTGTGTGTGTTTGTTGTGTGTGTGTGTGTGTGTTTGTTGTGTGTGTGTATGTCTACAGAACACAATCACTGCCCCCTCTGGACTGGCCCCTACCGAGCCAGTTTGGCCAGTACGAGCTGAAGATCGAGGTGCACCCCAAGGCTCACCACCGGGCGCACTACGAGACGGAGGGCAGCCGAGGGGCCGTCAAGGCAGCGTCCGGGGGACACCCTGTGGTCAAGGTGAGTGACATGATCACAACTGACCCAGATTAGTGGCCTCTCTCTCTCTCTCTCTCTCTCTCTCTCTCTCTCTCTCTCCACATCCCTCCCTCTCTCTCTCCCCCTCTCTGTTTTTCTTTCTCTCTTTTCTTCTCTTACGCTCTCTCTCCTCTCTCTATCTTGCTTTCTCATTCGCTCCCTCTCTCGTTCCTTCTCTTATGGTCTGTCTCCTCTCTGTCTTGCTCTCACTCTTTCTCACTCTCCTCTCTCTTTCTCTCTCTGTTTATCTCTCTGTTTCTCTCTCTCTCTCTCTCTCTCTCTCTCTCTCTCTCTCTCTCTCTCTGTCTCTCCTACCTCCTGTCCTGACACCTAATCAGAGGGAAGGCCTTGAATTACCTCTCTGGCCACAACAGGAGTGTTGTGTTAGGTCCTGTAACTCTCGGGCCGAGCTGCTTTCCCCCGCCGGGCCCGTGAGCTGTGGCTGGGTCAGTGGGCGATGCTGTGGGTTCACATGTAACATTAGCACCCCTCTACCTACATCACTTATCTACAGATACCTACAGGGCAGCTCAGACTCAGGAAGTACAGAACCTGAGAAGCTTGACCACCACCAGCAGAGAGAGAGAGAGAAAGAAAGAGAGAGAGAGAGACAGAGATAGAGATAGAGAGAGAAAGAGAGATAGAGATAGAGTTAGAGACAGCAAGAGAGATAGAGAAAGAGTTAGAGAGAGACAAAGAGAGATAAAGAAAGAGATAAAGAGATACAGAAAGAGATACAGAAAGAGATACAGAGATAGAGAAAGACAGAGAAAGAGATAGAGGAAAAGAGAGAGCACCGGCAAGGAGAGAGCTGGTCAAGCGAGACTTTCCTGTCCTCCTGACCTCATTTACTGTGAAAGAATCTGACAAAAGAGGGTTAGCCTACAAATTGACCATTCTTCTCCAAATACCCCAAAAACTGAATAACAATCACAACTAGACTGCACACACCACACAAAAAAAAACACTTTTGTGCACACAACCCAGTTCTGTGAGGTGAACTTTTTCGGACTAGCTCCGAAAAGTCCAGGGGATGTGCATTCAAGCCATGTTAAAAAAAAACGGGAGCCCAATTAGTTTCTGGTCATCCGATCCATCAGATTGGCCGACTAATCTTTCAGCCATTCTGTGGGCGCCCAGCTCCCTCCCGTAGGGCGTGCAGTGCAGCCCCTGGCAGTGTGGCCCTGCGCGCTGAATATTTCATAAGCGAGGGGAAGGCAGCCCATTGTGTGCTCTGATGGCACGGGGACATGAATGCAGGGCCCCGGCCACGCTTGTGTAAGCGGCCAGCGCCTCGGCCAATAGAGGGATGGAGGGGAAGAGGAGGGGGAGAGAGGGAGAGGGTGAGGAACGGGGGCGTCTCAGGTGTACACCTGTGTGGATTTCAACGCTTCGGCGAGCAGCTATGGATCAGGGCCCCTGCTGGGCTCGTCTTGGGGAGGGGCTGGACTCACCTTTGTAGTCGAGTGTTTCACCACATTCCTCTCTTCGTTTTTTTTTTTTTTTAACAGAACAAACACAGAAAAAATGCATTGGGCTGAATGGCGGTTCACCGAAATATGTTGTTTACATCCGTGCTTACCAAAAAAAGATGCCCCATGTCCTCTCCTCCTCCCCCTCTCCCCACGTCTCCCTGAGCAGAGTAGGTTTTAACCGTTTAAACGGTTGGCCCAGATCGCGGCGTGCCATGTGTGAGGATGCATAATTAAGGCGTCAGAAGACTCCTCTGAAGAACTCCGCTTCCTCTCTACTCCTTTCCCTCATTACTCTCGTAGGAGAAAAAAAAAAAAACACACTGATCCAATTTCATCACCCCCCGTCCCACACACGCACACGCGCACGCATACACGCACACACACACACCACATCGTCACCACCATCACGAATCCCAATTTTTAATGTCAGACTAGGTGAAGATCCTCAGCTTTAGCGGCTTCAGCCTATATAGGGCAACTGTGTTTACACTAGTGCTCTGTTTACTGTCTCTGGGAGCGAACACAGTGTTTTGATGACGATATCGTTTCTATACATAGCCACGGGCAAAGATTCACAGAAAGACTTCTGAGGTGAGGTTTGCAAAATTGACCATGCTCTCAGCAGGCTGAAAATCATTTAGCTTAATGATATTTGCGATCTTCAAAAAGACCTGTTTTTTTCTTCCCCCCCCTGTTCCTGTGATAAATTTAACTCCAATGTAGACTGGTTTTCCTGGGTTTGGAAATTAGTATTTTCGCTTCAGTCGGAGTGGGGTTTGTGGGACACGCACACGTCTCTCACTGTGCCCTGAACATGTACAAGCTCATCGCTGTGGGTACCATTGCCATGTCATTGCTGCTTGGGCACAGCCCATTCCTACCCCTGTGGGTAAGGGTTGGGGTTGGGGGTGGGGTTGGTAGTGTGTGTGTGTGTGTGTGTGTGTGTGTGTGTGTGTGTGTGTGTGTGTGTGTGTGTGTGTGTGTTAGTGTGTGTGTGTGTGTCAGGAGGGGGTGCTGCACAGTCTGGTTAGAAGTGTGCTGCCACCCCCCCGTCACACACGGCTGTGGCCCAGCGGGAGCCCGAGGCGTCGTCCTCTGCGGGCCGTGATGTCATCATGTGACGCCACAGCTGCCATCTGGCCCTGGTGTGGGCTTCCTTTGTGACTGGCACCCAGATGAAGGCACCACACACAGCCACTCTGTCAACAGGAAACCAGTGCCATGAGACCAGGAAGGGAGCTATTGGCTCTGTGTTATAGGTGTAAGATAACAGTATAACGCACCGTGTGTGTGTGCTTGTGTGTGTGTGTGTGTGTGTGTGTGTGTGTGTGTGTGTGTGTCTGTGAGCGTGGGTACAGTATTGTGCAGTAGGTGTGAACACATTTGACACAGATCCATCTCTCCCCTACTGCCTGCCGCCTGTTTTATCAGTGGGGATTGCAGTTTTTTGACGAAGGTGCACTTTCCCTTGTCTAGTCTGCAAAACGTGGGATGTAGTGTAAATAATTAGTTGAAAGGGCAGCTCCGACAGACACGAGTGTTGGCTGAGATCACGGTAAATGATGAAACGTAGTCTTTGAGCTACTATGGTACTATTCATTGGTGAACTACGCAGCAGCTGAAGTCTGAATGTGAGTTTCCCCAAAACATTCAAACTAAGATAGCACTACGGAAGCTCAGGCAATGTTAATTGGTAGTTCTAACTTAGAACATGCTGTTGGGTGGCCTGAAATTTGGCATATATTTGTATTTTATTGGCCAGTAAATCACTTCAGGATTGCTGCTGAGGGATGCAAGGATACAAGGATACAAGGATGGTTTATTGTCACATACATAGACATACTGGGTAAAGTAGGATATGCAGTGAAACTGGTGGTTGTTAGTCTGAAGACTTTGCCTGGGGAGGGCGGAGTAAAGTGCATAGAATGCAGCGTGCAGGACACACTTTTAAGCAGTAAAGTTTTGTATAGCATGATCTTCTGATCTTCTGTTATAAAGTTAATGTAAAGCACCCATATCTCTGTCTCGTAACAGAATAATGTTTATATAGTGGGCCACAGAATGGATGGCAGTTATCAGACGAGGTGCAGCTGTTTGCAGCTCTGGGAATTTACATTATCTAAATATATGTCTAATCATACAGCAAGTTATTATTTTTGGAGGTGTGCTGATTAACAGGAACTACATCTTTCAGACACCTATATCTGATATAAATATTACTTTAGACCAGCCACAGTTTGTGGTAAACTGCAACTTGTGATCTACATACCTTAACAACAGTGTTCAAGAACATTCATCTGATCTATGCCTTTTGGAAATACCTATGTAGCTTAGTGAGGGGTTTTACTGTGTAATACACCATTACACTGAAATATAGCTTTGTGAATTACTTGCATTGCAACTGCATAGTTCCAACTATGTAAGTTGCTTATGTCATTAGCAACTGTGCTTTTGGGATGCGCACCCCCGGCTGATTTGTATCTGTGTCACCACCCTCATGTTTTTGCATTCTTCGCTTGTCCTGTCCTGGCATGTTTTTAGACAATACAGTGCTGGCTACTTTTACAACAGTTGCAGAATCCTATCTCCATGTCTTTGTATGGGCGCAGTCTGCTTTGCTTCAAACACACATAGTTCAGGACTAAAAAAAAAATGTATTTAATGTTGTGTATAGCACTTGGGCTTCAAGGTTGTTGAAAGCTGTAGTATGTAACTGCTGCGTTGTAATGCTCACAGACTTGCGTGTCGCACAGTAGCGCAACCTTGTGCAGTGTGCGAGGAGTCATTTATTTTAGCCAGTGGCCATTTGCTTAGCTGTATGTCAGCCCTGTAGTCACGTTCCAGCCTGTCAGCGAAAGAAAATCTGGCTACAAAACTGCAACAGAACGGCGAGCAGACTTCGCAGGCTCTGTGTGGGGGTTGGAAGCAGATGCCAGTAATCTAGGAATGCTTAACCTCTCTTCTAGCACCTTTTTTCTAGGAAGCCTTTAGCAGGATTTTGAAGTGAAAGTAAGCTTTAATATTGGAGACCATGAAAAGCTCCTTAAAATGTGCTTGAGGAAGTAGCCTACACACACTAAACTGATAAGTAAAGCATTATTCTGACTTTAAAAAGCTTAAAAAAGTAAAAAAAAAGAAAAAAGCGGCAGAGAAAAAAGGGGAGGGGGGTATCAAAAAGCCATATGTCAGAATGCCATAACAGTAATACGGTAACTGTAACCTACAGTAGCCAGACAAACAAAAAGAAAACAATGTGACACTGTTTACGTCTTGTGTTTGGACTGTGCTGATTCATAGCTGCATGATCTGGGTGGAATGCATCATATTACAATACAAACCTGCTCCTGTGACCTGAGCTCTTTCTTCTGTCTCTACCTTTCATTCTCTTTCTTTCTTCATCTCTTTATCTCTCCCTCTCTCTGTCTCTCTCTTTCCCTTTCTTCCTCTCTCTAGCACCCTCTCGCCATCTCTTCTTCACTTACTCACCTACAGTCTCTCTCTCTCTCTCTCTCTCTCTCTCTCTCTCTCACACACACACACACACACACACACACACACACACACATGCTGCTCCCGGTTTCCTTCATAGGCTTATGCTTACATTATGGGCTGGAGGAGTGGGGGGGGGAGGGGCAGGGGACGGTGGTGTGCAGACCATAATCGGCACACCTGTTGCTAGGAGACGTGTAAGTCCAGAGCCCATCTGGCTGAGGCATCCTTGTGTGTATTTAACCGGCTTAATTGTGTGTTCTGACACAGGGGGAGCGAGGCGGGCAGCAGAGCCCAGGAGAAGACAGGAGTAGGGGGGCCATGTGGCCGCAGCATGCTTGTCCGTGCGTAGCGTAGCATCAGCTGGAGGGGCGCCTCGAGAATAAAAAAAAGGGTAACACTTTTTTTGAAGGTGTCTACATAAGGGTGACATGAACCCTTTCTGTCATTCGGTCTGCATCCAAGAAAATATCAGCTTAAAATTACGAAAACCAAATGACACCTAATGGCAACAGCCATAAACATGAATGAAGTGTCATTAATGTTCATGACATGTGTCATGTCATGTTTATAAAGCGCTCATGCCACTCTTATGTAGACACCTTCAAATGAAGTGTAACCAAAAAATAGTATACTGCCTTAGAATATTTGTTGTTGTTGAAGATGGACTTGAGGTTAGGCGGTGCGGTTTTCTTCTTTGTTTGTTTGTTTTTTGTTTGTTTTTGAACCGCGCCCGCTGTGCGTTGAGCCTCCCCTCCCTCCCCGCGTGCACGTCATTTGTGTTGGTGTGAAAGAGGCAGCGGTGTCCGGTGACAGGTGTATGAAACACAGGACGGCCACCGCCGACCAGCGGAGCATCGGGTTACAGAGCCGTGCATGGGTTTCACCCTCATCAGAGATACGTGTATGAAACCGCTGATCCGTGCGGTGTAGCCAAGCAGGCGGTTTTATATACCATAATGAGGCAATATGCTATCCAAACCTATCCGCACTATCAACAATTAATGAATTTTTTTTTTCTGACTTTAAATTACGTGGGCCAAGCCCCTGTGATGTAAAACAGCGTCTTAGCCTCAGGGCGTAGGCCATGCACAGATAATGCAGACTAATTTGATGTGCTCAGCGCTGTAGTGTGTGCAGTCACACAGCATAGACAGAGTCCTCTGCTAACCAGAAACAGATAGGCAGGGCCATATACAGCCACCGCGTACAGTACAGTAAATGCTGTGTTTGTGTGTGTGTCGTGTGTTGTGAGTTAGTGTGCTCGTGCATGTGTGTGTGTATGTTTGAGTGAGCGTGCACTCACATATGTGTGTGTGTATGTGTGTGTATTGACCTTGTTTAAACAAACGGCTGCCCACCCCCCCATCCCCCCCCACCCCCGGCTGTGTGTGCCCTCGCGCGCTGGATAAACAGTGGGCCAGAAGTGAACAGTGCTCTCTGTGTGTGTGTGCAGGGACGCCGGGGCCGTGTCAGTGCAGGGCCACGCAGCAGCTCAACAGGGCCAGGAGGGCCAAGGGCCAGGGGCTGACCTTGAGTCTCGCTGCCCTCCTTGCTTCACCCACACACACACACACACACACACACACACACACACACACACACACACAAACAGGCATAGGTCTACAGTATACACATATACACATACACATACACAAACACGTGCAAACACACACACACATATATTCATGTAGATGCACACACACACACACACACTCACTCACTCATACATAGCCACAAACACGCACACACACATACGCACACCCACACACACACTGACTGGCTTTCACCATGGCAACAGCAGAGAAACACAGGGAAACAAGTTGGCAGCGACGGGTGCCTGTGTGAGAAAGTGTCATGTTACTAGAGAGAGGGAGGGAGGTAGAGGCAGAGAGAGAGGGAGAGAGAGAGAGAGAGAGAGGAGGGAGGGAGGGAGAGGTGGAGGTGGCGGTGGCGGTGGCGGTGGCAGTGGAGGAGGAGGTGGGTTCAGGCATGATGAAACATGCCGGTCACACTCTGAAGTGTGGTTCCAGCTCCCTATCAAAACACAGCACTGTGCTACACTACACTACACTACAGTACCCTACCCTACGGTACTGTATTTTATACCTTGCACTAAACCCCAGCCACATCCACGTTAGTGACCAATGGTTATTCACTCATTAACTCACCCCAAACAGAGTTTGTGTTTTGCATGCTAAATGGGCGATAAATGTGTTTTTGTGTGTGTGTGTGAGTGTTGAGAGTGTTTGGGAGTTGTGGGAGGGGTGGGGGGGTGATGGAGGCCGTCTCTTCTTGTGCATGTCACTCACAGGTCCTAGAGCCAGGGCTTGTTTTCTCGCTGCTATTACGGGATCAGTGGAACAGATGCACACCGAAATAAGACGGCTTAATTTAGCCCCCCCAGCCTCAATATGTAATGCTATCCAGGGGTTTTATTTAGGGGGCAAGCTTGCCCTGTCCAGAAGTGTGGCGGTGTGTGTGTGTGTGCGTGTGTGTTTGTGAGTGCCTGTATTTGTGTGTGTGTGTGTGTGTGTGTGTTTGTGCTCGTGTCTGTGCTCGTGTGTGTGCTTGTGTGTGTGCTTGTGTGTGTGTGTGTGTGTGTGTGTGTGTGTGTGTGTGTGTGTGTGTGTGTGTGTGTGTGTGTGCATGTGTGCATGCTTGTGTGTGAGAGTAAAAAGGGAAGAAAACATGTGACTGGTATTAATGTCACCAGTTTAATATAACCTCCGATCCAGCAGGCCCCACTGACCAGCTGGTGGGGGAGGATTTGCGGAGGTTACCAAAGTGCAGCGACCACCTTGCTGCGGTATTTCACACTGCACTCGCATTTGGTCGAAAGGCTGTTGCCTTGGAATGCCAAGTAATAAGCTGCTGAAAATGGACTCGTTGCCTCTTTGTACTCGTGAATGTGTGTGTGTGTGTGTGTCCATCCATGTACACGTGTTGTTGTTAAATGTAGGCTAGTTATGCGAAAGTGTTGGTGTATGTACATATGTTGTTGGTAAATGTAGTTGTGACTGTGTGTGTGTGTGTGTGTGTGTGTGTGTGTGTGTGTGTGTGGGTGGGTGGGGTGGGGGATAGGGTAGTTGTGCTAGGGTTTGGGTGAGGTTATGGTTGTGTGGGTGTCTTTCCATGTGCGGTTGAATGTACTCATGTGCTTGTGTGTGGGTGTTAATGTGCATGCATGTGTGGTTGAATGTAGTGTGCTTGTGAAGGTAAGAGTATTCTTGCATGTGTGTGTGTATGTGTGATTGTATGTGTCTTTGCATGGCTTGTATGTGCAGTTGAATGTAAGTGTATGTTAGTAAATATGATTTTGTGTCTGTGAATGCAGTGCATGTCTAAGTCCATGTAGTAAGCTATATGTGTAATGAGATATTTATTGTCAGCAGTTTATCCACTTTTGTCATTTTGTATGTTCTCCCATTGTACTGATGGCATTTTGTAGCTCCTCTTCGCCTCTGTTGGCCTACCTTTCAAGGGCATGCTGTATGGTGTGACGCCAGCAGAATCATAAATGAGATTTTTAAAAAGGATGCTTTTTCCACAAGTTGTCATATCATGCCAGACTTCCATTAACCTCAAACAATAAACTTTACCAGTGCTTCACCTTTGCTTTGTCACTGTCCATCTCTAGACAACAGTGGCCAACGTGGCACATCAGGGGGGGGGGTCACACATCACCTTGCGCGGGATCACCCAGTCATTTGAGGTGTTACTCAAACACTACTACTGAGATTATGTCGGAGACATTGTAAAGGCAAGGCAGGCAGGAGGGGAGGTCTGACACCTGAGGTCACTCAATCATTGGAGGTGTTTCTGGGAGATTGTGTTGGGGACATTAAAAGACGAGGCGTATGAGGGGAGGTGTATGAGCGACTGAGACTGAGGCCCTCTGGCAGTAATGAGTCTCCGCAGGCTTCCCTTTCTCAGAGCAGAGAGAGCCTATTAGCCATCCATCCCCCTTCACTCAGATCCCTGAAAAACCCTAATCCCTGCCTGCCGTGTTTGTGGACTCCAGCAGCTTAGCGTGACGTAGCAGTGTGTGTGTGTGTGTGTGTGTGTGCGCGTGTGCGCACGTGTATGTGTGTGCGCGCGTGTATGTGTGTGCGTGCGTGCGTGCTTGTGTGTGTGCGTGTGTGTGTGTGTGCATGTGTGTGTGTGTGTGGAGTTCTTTTTGTAATACCCAGTGATGTGACACATGGGCAAAGAGGCAAAATGTGGCGTTTCGGAAGCAATAGCTCCCAGTATTTGGTGAATAACACATTGAGGTGACAGTGACGTGTGTGTTTGTTGTGTGTTGTCTGTGTCGACTATGACAAAGCCCCTTTAGCCAGACTCAGAAAGCGCATTAGCATGTACTCAGGGAGGGAGGGTCACGGCGGGGTCGCCGGCGGCAAGCCCAAGCCTCAGGGTTTACACGGAGGCAAAACAGACTTTGGCTTCTCAGGAGTCTGGCTTCTTCTCTGGAAGACCTACCCCATGATTGACGGTACCGGATTTGCGTTTCGGAAGGCTCTGGATCGCTCCCTCTTGTCTGTTTGCCCAAGCCTCTCCAGTTTAGAAAACATGTTATTTTACTTGTGGCCAGCAGTTATCTCTCCATTTTACAAAAGCAGCACCTGATACGTGTGTAGTGGTTCTCTCGCAAAAAAAAATTGCTGAGGCCAGCCCTCGTGACGATTTTTGCGGTCGACCCGCTTGAAGCAGTGTTTGCCTTGGTGTCGGTTCTGTTTCGCTGTGGTCTTTTGAGCGGAGCCGCCGGCCTATAATAGGCCGACCACAAGACACACGTTGCATTATGCGTCTCCCGTCACCACTACCTAAAATGCCCTGAATCGGGCCCAACGCAAACAGAACCGGATCCGGCCTTCGAACCACCAGCTTTGGATCCGGTCAGCGTTCATTTGTCACACCCTAGAAAAAATAAACACGGCCCTGCGGGCTGACCTTTTTGAACCTGACGCAGTGGACTCGCCATGCCGGTGAGCTTGTTTACGTTTCTCCCCTCCGACGCACACCCGTAGGATTAATTGGTCCAGGAGCGGGCAGGCACTGTTACCGGGGGTCCCACCTCTGAAATAAATCACCCTGTCTGTCCGCCTCCAAGCGTGCCCTGCCCTCCCAAACCCTCCCTCCCCCAGTCCCCCTCCTCCAACCCCAACAATGACTGGTCGAGGGAAGGTCCTAAAGGAGTGTGGGTGGGTGGGGGGGGTGGCAGGGGGAGTTGCTTGGGGGTCAAAGGTCAGCCTGTAGAGCGAGGAGAACTCATAGTGTAAACGAGCCCAGTGAGTCTGGGTGCCCTGCTAACCAGCTGCCCCCTCCACGCCTTGCGCCGCTCTCTCCTCTCCTCCCTCCCTCGCTCGCTCGCTTACGCCTCTAAAAGTGGCCCACGGCTAACAGGCAAGAAGAGTGGGCACCCTTGCTCCCACAGAGGCTTTGATTACAGTGTGTGTCTGTGTGTGTGTTTGTTTGTGTGTTTGTGTGTGTGTGGTCTCACCCCTCCGACCCTCTCGCTCTCTCTGGGTGAGGTGGATGTCAACCAGCTTGTCTTAGCTGTGTGCTTGTGTGGAAAACAGCATCTCTCTCTGGACTGAAGATGAATGGAGGAGCCTCTGTGGCAAACCTCTGCTTTTACAAGAATAGAGCGAAAAGAAAACTGCTTTAACACCCCCCTTCCCCCTGTCTCTCTCTCTCTCTCCACCTCTTTCTCTCTCTCGCTCTCTCTTGCTCTCTCCCTCTCTCTCTCTCTCTCTCTGTTTCTCTCTCTCTCTGTTTCTCTCTCACTCTCTCTCTTTCTGTTGGTAGGAGAAATGAAAAGCAGCCTGTACAGTAATTGCTCTCAAAGAGTCAATATTATGAATCCAAGCATGGCTTTTCCCTCGGCTACATGTGTTTCCAGCGGTAATTAAGGCCGAACTGGCGGCCCAAACAGAAGAAACCAACATTTGCTACCACTGCTGTGCCGTTCTCCCCTCTCTCACCTCCCTCTGCACCTCTGCCTGTCCATTGCTTTGCCAACAGCTGAAGCTCAGCCCTCAGCATCCTAAACATACCTGGCTGACAAAATGTGCAACAGTGATGAAGCCAGAAAAAGCAATCTCTCTCTCTCTCTCTGTATTGCTGTCTTGCTCTCTCTTTTACTCTGCCTGTCTGTCTCTCTGTCTTTTCCTCTCTTGTTTTTTTCTTTTTACCAGTTCCCAAACACATAAAAAAGTGCACTTATGTGTTCTTGGTCACTCGCTCTGCCTTTTCCTCTTCGCTCCATCTTTTTACCCCTCTCCCTCTCTTTTGGACTGAAAGAGGGGGTTACCACTCCGCAACAGCAGCCATGGCAGTGGCATCGTGTGCCAGCCATAACATTCCACATTGTGCACTTTGTATTTCTCTCTCTCGCTCTTTCTCTGCTTGTCTCTTTCTCGTTCTCACTCTATTTTTCTCTTTTTCTCTCTCTGTCTCTCTCTGTGTCTCTGCCCTGCCCTGCCCAACCCACCCTCGAGTGGAAAAGTGCTCCCCTCCCTCCACTCCTCCCTGTGTAAGCACCTCACCTGTTTGGCCAGCGTACTGGGCCAGTGAATGCCCATTGCCCAGGAGAGGTGCAAGGGCACTGCCCAAGCCTGTGAGCCGGCCAAGTTAGAGGGCGCTGGCATTTACACTGGCAGCAAATGTTACAGACCAGCATTGTAATGGTCATAACTGCCGATGGAAAGAATGGTGCTTCCAATAGGGTGATGGCTTGGACCTCACAGAACGGTGGTCTTTAATTACTGAGGAAACATATTTACTGTTTCCCTTAATCCTCAGTGTAATTTTCATAGGTGGTTGGGTGGGTATTTTTTTTTGTTTGTTTTTGCTGTTCTGTCTTTCACCTTTGCAGTAATAGACCAAGGAAGGTTCTACTGTTATTTTAAAATGTTCTAATCCCTTGTTGCTTTCTTTCTCTCTCTCTTGTAAGTTTTCTCTTTTTCTTTGTCTTCATGTTTCTCTCGCTCGTGTTTAAAAACGTGCCTTTCCCCCTTTTGGCAGCGTTTATGCGGTAGCTGCGACTTGTTTTGCATTTGTCTCGGAAAGAGCAGGCTAATGTCCGAGATTATGGCTCGCAGACGGGGCTTTAGGGAGGTAATTGCATACATGCAGGATCCTCGCTAAAAGAACACATGAGGGAAAGTATGATAGCGATATTAGTGTGGGGAACATCGGGCCTGACCTGGTGAAGGGCCAGCCGGCCAGATGACTCTCCGTCCACCCTGCCAGAAATATTTGGTGTTTTATACATCAGCCGCTCTGTCTTGACTTTCAGACTTAAAGTGGAGAGGGGAAAAAAGTAAAAAAAATAAAAGTGTATTTGTAATGCAGTGGAAATGTACAGACACCACATATGTGCTTCATATGGCCCTGGCTGTGTGTTATGTTTTCACTATACTTGTGTCTTCATCTCCAATTTTCTTTCTCTGTCTCTCTCTCTCTCTCTCTCTCCCATCCTCCCATCCTCCCATCTCTGCCCTCACGCTCTGCAGCTCCTGGGCTACAGTGAGAAGCCTGTCAATCTGCAGATGTTCATTGGGACGGCAGACGACCGCTACCTGAGGCCGCACGCCTTCTACCAGGTGCACCGGATCACAGGCAAGACGGTCGCTACCGCCAGCCAGGAAATCATTATCGCCAGCACCAAGGTTCTCGAAATACCTCTCCTTCCCGAAAACAATATGTCCGCCAGGTACTTGTCATAAGCGTTTTGCTTCTACATTACTCACCCCCACTTACTCCATGCCACTGTGTGTGCTTTGCAGGGGTTTAAGAAGGAGTCAGATTTATGGTTATAGAGAATTGTAATGTCTTCCACTTTGGGGCAGCTTTATAAGGTTTGAAACGCTAACCACTAACAGATGTAGATTTTAACAGAAAAAAAAAAATCAGGTCTTTTCAGCAAGAGATTAGCACTGACCTTTACAATTTTCCTCCCGCACAGTACATCTGTGTAATGATATATTTTTTTTTTTACAAAAAAGTGCTTATTCACTGCTTTTGAAACACACTATATAATATGCTTCCTGCTATACTAGTTTACAGTTTTTGGTTTTGTCTTAAGTGACAGTCTCAGGGATATTTATAGACCCTGACAATCTCATTTGTACCTGTTTGGAAGCCTAGTGTGGATTACAGGGGGTAATGAGGGTATAGTACTCCTCAATCAAGACCCAGTGCCCCTCACAAGGACAAAAATAGCAGGGTTGTACTGACATAATTTATGTATGTACAAAGGTAGTATCCCCCAACTATGGAGCAGCAGTTCACACTCTGCCTGTCAGACCCTCACATCACGTGACCAAATGTGTTACCTGTGTGGCAGCATCGA
This sequence comes from Setipinna tenuifilis, assembly GCA_030347295.1. Lineage (NCBI taxonomy): Eukaryota > Metazoa > Chordata > Actinopteri > Clupeiformes > Engraulidae > Setipinna > Setipinna tenuifilis. The sequence goes on along the minus strand of CM059280.1, from coordinate 21,407,823 downwards.
CTGTGCGGGGATACTGAAGCTGAGGAACTCGGACATCGAGCTAAGGAAAGGCGAGACCGACATCGGGCGGAAGAACACACGCGTGCGGGTGGTGTTTCGAGTGCACATCCCGCAGCCCAACGGGAAAGTGCTGTCTTTGCAAGCGTCTTCCATCCCCATAGAGTGCTGTGAGTTTCATCTCCTGGTTTCACAAGCACAGATGTGCAGGCACACACACACACACACACACTCCGGACACACACACACACACACACACACACCGACACACACACACACACACACACACACTTTAGCACACGTAACCTCTGCATTGTCACTGAAACTAACGACTAAATATGTATTTCTAACGTTTGTAGAAATAGATTTTTTTTTCCCACAGGTTACATAGATCAGAACCTAAATAGCTTTGCTGGCAACACTTATGCAAACAAGAACTTTGGTTATGGTATCTGTAAGCCATATACGGACAGTACATCATCCAGGTTTTATATACAGTCAGTGCACATTTATATAGTTTCCACACAGATTTTGAAAAGGGAAAAATGCATCATATTCAGGAATCTCTTGGATGCAGAATGACTTTATAGTATGAGTATTAAGTATGAGTCAGTTTGAAGAGTTTATCTTGATTAACGGCCTTTTTATTACGTATTTCCAGTAAACTGTCTGAGTACGTGGGAATATTTGTATGGCTCAGTGTGTGTCTGTTTGTGTGTGTGTGAGAGAGAGAAAAAGAGAGAAACAGAGAGTGTGTGCGCACGGTGTGTGTGTGTGTGAGCGAGAAATAGAGAGAAAGAGAGATTGTGTGTGTGTTTACACGCTGTTTGTCTATAATGGTTTCTAAGCGCTCTTTTCTCCCCCGTGCACCACCTTTTCCCTCCCCAGCCCAGCGCTCGGCCCAGGAGCTCCCCCAGGTAGAGAAGTGCAGCCTGTCCAGCTGCGCTGTCAGCGGGGGGGAGGAGATGGTCATCAGCGGCTCCAACTTCTTCCCCGAGTCCAAGGTCATCTTCCTGGAAAAGGGCCCCGGTAAGATCTGCTGCCAGTCAGCGTTTCGCACCACGTGCACCGCACGGGGAGCCGAACAGACTGCCCACCTGGTCCTCCCGAAGCCAGCACAGCACACTCAGCTACTGAGCACGCAGAGAGAGGGAGGGGGTGGTGGGGGTAGGGAGGGATGGATGGAGGAGGGAGGGAGGGAGAGAGAAAGATTTTGGGATGGAGAGAGAGAGAAAAGGAAGGGACAGGGACAGTTTGCACATGGCTTTGAGCATAGAGAGAGCTCCCTGCTGCCTCTAGGTTGAGTGACTGTGGAAGATCTGGCTGTCAGGGCCCCTAAACAACCTCTGATGCGGTGGACAGCTATTGCCATTAGGAAAGAGTGGAGCCTCTTATCGCCCACATTGCCAGTGTCTGTTAGACTGAGGTTGAGAGATATTTTATGTCTTGAGAGCACATTAAAGATATATGAGCCTTCAGTGAGCAGCTACAAACTCCCCGCCCAGCCCCTTCAATTTATATCTAAAGCAAACAAAAGAAAAGACGATAAATGGAAACCACATAGCCAATTATCAGATTGGATGGAATTCGGCTTTCAAGGTGGTGAAGAGGTTTTTTTTGTGCTTTAGCCATACCCTCAAGTTGACACCCTTGTTTTGGATTTGTTTGGTGAGAAACGTGTTGTCCATGGGCTGCTCCTCTTACCTGTAGCTTGTTTCTCTTGCTGAACCCAAACAGGTTGTGGCTTGGGGTTTTTTTTTTTTTTTTCTTTTAATTTTTCATGGCCATGTCAGGGCAAACACAGTCTCTCCCCAAGGCATTGGAGGAGAGCACCTGGGATATGAGTAATCGCCGGCCCAGTTAATGTTACACGTCTCTGCCACCCCTTAAGGGGCCTGCCACACTGCTAACCTCGTTCCCATTTGCCACCCAGCCAGCCAGCCCTGCTCTCCTCTCCTCTGCTCTGCTCCCTCCGCGCTCAGAGCCTCCTCGGTGGCCTAGCCCACTGACCTGATGTCAGTGAAAAACACGGGCGAAGGTAGGGCCGTTTATGGGCCTTTATTTGTCACCCATGGGTGGAATTTCATGATGTCTCGAGAAGGGGGCCCGTGCGTCTTACACACCCCCCACCCACCCACCCACCCACACATACTCTCTCTCACACACACACACACAAACACACACACATACACACTCTCTCTCACACACACATACGCACACACAAACACACATACACACACGCAGACCTTACGGCCGATCACTTTTACAACCTCAGGAGCCGATGGACTCGAGCGGCCCCCTGCTCGCTTAGCTCACAAATGCTCTCTAACAAGTCCACTCGCCAGGGGAGATTTATGGGGCGTAGCGTAGTGCCTGCTTCCTGCCCATGGTGGTGGTGGTGGTGGTGGTGGCGGCGATGGGAAGAGAAGGAGGGAGGGAGGGAGGGAGGAAGAGGGGGAGGGAGCTCACGTTCACATGGGACGTGCGACACAGCCGGCGTAGCACTGCCACCGATGGCCCGAGGTGTGTGTGTGTGTGGGGGCTCTGTGGCACCGACTGACGTTTTTCTGCAGCAGCTTTAGCCTCGGCCCCACATTTCACACCCTATTCCCAGCGAGGACACACACAGCCAAGCCCCACAGTCCCACCGCTGAGGCCCCTGCTGGTTATTATCTCCCCAACACAACACCTCATCTGTTATTGCTTTCTTTTGTCTTCCTGTTTGATTATGTTTTATGCATGAAATTGTGTGTTCATACACGGTTTAATTATTTATTACTCAACATTTATAATTTATAGTGTATAGGCAGAATAAATATTATGTTGTCTGTTGTAAAGGAAACCATTTTTATAGCTTAGTCGTGCTCCCTTGCCTTTCTTATGTTTCTGTTTTTGTTTTGGTTGTTACTGAGTGTTTGCACCGTCACACGTTGCTGGCTACTCTCTCCACTGTGTTGGAAAATGTTGTTGGGTCTCAAGGCCTTTTGGAGTTCCAGCGGTAACAGACTGCTCTGTGGCAGACAGAGGCCAAGCTGTTTTATGAATGAGTCACGCTGAATAATGGCAGTGTGTTGTTGTAGTGTGTTTTTTTTCCCCCAATTAATTGTTCTGTGGTGCAATGAGGCCACCTATTCTCTCTCTCTCTCTGTCAATCTATCTATCTATCTGTCTGTCTGTCTGTCTGTCTGTCTGTCTGTCTGTCTGTCTGTCTGTCTGTCTGTCTGTCTGTCTATCTATCTATCTATCTATCTATCTATCTATCTATCTATCTATCTATCTATCTATCTATCTGTCTGTCTATCTATCTATCTCTTATTCTGTGTCTTTCTCTAGGTTGCTCTCTTTCTGCACTCTCCCACTTTTGCCGTTTCCATCTCCCCGAGGGAGACACTCTGCAACAGTAAAACACAAGTAGAGACGAGCCTCAGGTGGAAAGAGTGAATCGGAGGCATTCGGCGAGCCAGTCTCTGCCTGCCCTAAGTGCTTGCTTAAAAAAAAAGAAAAAGGAAAAAATATATATGTAATAAAGAAGAAAAGAGCTTGTGGTTTGCTGGGGAGGCTTACTGGCGGCTTTCGTTGCCGTAGTGGTGGCGTTAAGTGAGTCCCGAAGAATGCACATCCTTTTCTTTTTTTTTTTTTTTTTCCCTCTCAAAAACGTAAAGATGTGCTTGATGTTATGCATGGAAGGAAACAAAGGAGACAGCGGCTGTTGAGCGAAACTGGAAATATCAGACGGGGGGGAGTGTAGAAGAGGCGTGGTGGAAATTTTTGCCACTAATTAACATGTGGTCTCGTTTGATGTGGGAAAACTAATGAGTCTTTTGCCCGGCGCTACTCTGGGCACTGTAACACAAGCTGTTGGGATTTGAGCAGATTGTATTATGAACCAGGGCCAGAGAGGGCAATCACAAATCACAGAGAGCAAGTGGCCATTTGACTGCACTGTGGATGAAGGTCCTGATGAGATCTGAGGTGTTATTTGCAGTCCCCAACGCAGAGCACAGGGCTCGGTCTGGCCTTTTTGCAGGGAGGGAGTTAGGGAGGGAGAGGGGGGGGGGGGGGGTGGGAGGCATGGAGGGCTTCAAAATTTCCTCTGTCAGAATTTTCCTGTGTCAAACCGGAGGGAAAAATTAAGCAGGTCTGGATCTGAAAAAGGGCCCCCATGTGAACCGGAGCATGGAGCATGTGCATCTTGACAACTGCTAATCACCTCAAGATGTGGTGGCGGGCCGCAGCGGCCCACTCTCCTCCTCCTGGCGCTACGGCGACACGTGCGTCTGTGGTCGGAGGCTCGCCCGCCACTGGTGGCCACGTGGCACACAGGGCTAGAATTGGAGCCATGGGAATCTGTGAGTGATGGAGCTCTTGGACTCGATCGGATGGGGTGAGACCCGATCATTGGCCCCCCTCCCTCCCTCAGTCCGGCAGTTAAGTCTGTTTGGTTAACTTATCAGGAACGCTACTGTTCGTGAGCCAGACCAGCTCCTGGAAGTTTTGCAGGGCCTCTCTTGTTCTCGTTTTTTTTCCCCCTTTTCTAAATAAATTAGAGTGAGTAAGGGAAAAATACCCTAAATTACTGAATTGAAAGATTTCATTTGTCTTCCAGTTAATTTCCCTGCCACGTGCGCAGAGAGAGAGAGAGAGAGACAGAGAGAGAGAGAGAGAGAGAGAGAGAGAGTGAGGGGAAAACTGGCTCTGGTGTGTGGCGACGGGCCCTGTCCAACAGTAGTTGGCCGTAATGACCGAGAAAGTTTTCACAAGGGGAGTGGAGTAAGCCATGTGCTGAGAGCCTGAGCATTATCCTGTCCTTCTTCCCCCAATCAGCAGCACTGGCTGCTTCTGCTAATTACAGGCAAATTGTTGTTTTGTCAGGTCTCTAGGTATTCTTTTTCTTTCTTCCTCTCTCACACACAAACATAAACACACACACACACACACACACACACACACACACACACACACACACACACACACGGTCTGAGCAGGTTTTTGGGATGGTGTGTGTCTGTCACTGGGGGTAGGGTGTAGGATTCCTGCTTGAACTTGCTCTCGCTCAGCACATGTGGGCCCCCTCTCCCCTGTGTGTTAAATGTCAACATGTGCTGCAGAAATACATTGTGCTGAAGTCAGAGGCATCCAAGGTCATTCAGCCCATGCTAAAAAGCCTCTGCTACGCGCTCTTTTTTTTTTGCCCCCGACAACGTGCAGCTCAGGAAACAAAAGATCCTTTCGGAAAAAAAAAAACACTTTAAAAAAAACTTTTTTGAGTTTGTTTGCCAAATCGTCATGGATCAAAAGCTTAATGAAACCATTCACAGCAGTGGTTGCTCATAGTGAGAATGTCTTGGAAAGCAGTTTTGGAATGCATTTAGACACTAATAACAACTTGAAGGGTTTTTTTTTTTACAAAGAAAGAGCTTCAGTTCTAATGCAGCTGTAGTGCCTCAGAGATGGCTTCTGCTCACCCTGAGTGCTTCACACAACAGAGGTTTTTTATCCTCTTTTGAAGGGGGGGGTTAAGTTTTAAAGGACGGGGGAGGGGATCAGATGGGTGTTTTGGGGAAGCCTCTAGGCGGCAAAGGCAAACAGGTGCAAAGATTTCCATCAGAACATCATCGGAGTCCTCTTTGTGGCGCAGACACCTGTGTGTGTTTGTGAGTGCTCAGGAGGAGCCCATGCTCTGGTGAGCAGAGGAAGCCAAGGCAGAGACGGTGATGCCTTTGAGAGCACGCGGCCTTGGCAGTCTGTGTGTGCCTGTGTGTGTGTTTGTACATGTGCCTGTGTGTGGTTGTACGTGTGTGTGTGTGTGTGTGTGTGTGTGTGTGTGTGTGTGTGTGTGTGTGTGTGTGTGTGTGTGTGTGTGTGTGTGTGTGTGTGTGTGTGTGTGTGTGTGTGTGTAAATTGTGCACACCTGTGGGTGTGTGTTCATGTGTGTGTCTGTGCATTTACCTGTGTGTGTGCATGTGTGTGCGTGTGTGCGTGTGTGTGTATGTTTGCATGTGATGCGAGCGGCCTAGACGGAAGGTCCCCCCCCTCCGTCCACAACTGCCCAGAAGTGTTTCCCCAGCACGCCGTTCGTCTGAAGTGCCACCTCCGATCTGCCCCGCTCCCCGTCTGCCCGGCCCGATAATTAGAGCTGTAGTAGGAAACCTGGACATGGCCTGATGTTTCCTAGCCAGCACTCTGGCACACAGGCAGACATCTTAAAACAAATAGAGCCATTCCACCCGTCTCTCCATAATTTCAACCAGGCAAGGCAAACAGCATGATATTTAGACTTTGATGACTTTTTAATGCTTGTGAAAATATTCTTTGCAGGGCTTTGAGCGCCTGTAAAGATGACATCATTAGACGTTGTAGATCCCGAGAACAAATTGAAATCCCTTGCTTTCGGAAGCTTTTTGCGGCTCCCCCCAGATCCTTGCCCATCGAGTTAAACGGTATGACTGACATAACTGTGAAGCAAATGGACCCCAGAGAAAAGCAGCTTCATTGTAGGAAATGACTTCCATACGTTTGCTCTCCTCATGCTGTGGTCCCATTGATGCCGATTTTGACACTGTGCAAGTGACATCTCCTTGGACGGGGAGAGCTGTTCCTCCACGGTCTCCTGTGAAGGGAGGAAAAAAAAAACATCTTCATAATTTCATGATTGCCCCTCTTGTGTCTTGCTCGGGGCTGAGCACACGAATGCGCTGACTGATTGTCCCCGTCGCTCACTTTTACACCTACACAAATATGCACAGCCTTGTGCATATTCACTTGAGTGACGTTCCCTCGGTGTCTGAAGGAGGCTGCTGGAGTATAACTGTAATGTCGCAATTCCACAAAGGGGCCTTATTGGATTAGGGACAGATGTTCCTGGACGGATGAGCCGTCAAGACTGATGGAAAAGGCAGCTGCTGAACGTGCCTCGCTGTCCTCTTAGGACCTCAATGATTGAGCCCCCCCCCACCCCACCTTCCCACTTACCCAGGCCCCTCAATCCATCCCAGTCCTCTCTCTGCACATACACATAAGTTGAAGACTAACAGGGAGTTATTTTTCTTCTTTTTCTCTTTTTGAAAAGTGTCAAAGTGAAACATCATGTGCTGTCCCCTTTTTCCTTTCAGATGGTCGACCCCAGTGGGAAGTGGAGGCAAAAATCGTCCGAGAGAAGAGTCAGGGGGTGAGTGGCATCTCTCTCTTTCTCTTTCTCTCTCTCTCTCCTCTCTCTCTCCCGAGATAGCGCACCGCTGTGGGCTGCTGCTCTGCTCTTTTGCTGGTCCTCTGGGGCGCCAGATTGAAGTAACAGCAAGTCAGCTGTGTCATATCATCATCTGTTATTACTACTCCATGGAAACCACTATTCACTGAAGAAAAGTCACTTTTGTCGCACTGTGCATAGTTTTTATCTACTGGTCCCCATATTGTATTTTGTTCGAAACATCATGGTGGAAATGTTTACAGTAGTTGGTAATTGGGGAGGGCTTCAAATAATTTGACAGCATGAACTGTAACAAACTCCTAAAGTACTGAATACTGCATTAGTTTCTCTGGGGGACTGTGAACCAAAACGGATAAAAAGTAGGATGAAAACAATGAGTTCCACAAAAGTGGATTCCATGATTTTTTATTCTTTAAGCCATACTTTATGAAGAGGGAATAAAATGTAACATTTCTTAAGTTTGTTGTTTCTAGATTCTCTACTCTTTGTCAGAAATGTAACCATCTGTTATAATGAATTTTAACTGAAACTATGGGATTTTTGTATTTTACAGTTTTTTCTGAATGCTTAAACACTAACAGTGATTGTTGTAGCACAATTTCTAAAACTACTAATTCTTATAGCAAAACCCCTCACTGAGTTCGCAAAACTAATAGCACAAACCCTGCTTTGCACTCAGTTTGTAATTTTGTAACACATCCACTGCACAGCACTCTTTTTGCAAAACTGTAAACACAACTCACTGCTTTACACACAACTTGCAAATAATACACACACTCTTAGCAAAACCATACACAATCATGGCTATTATTTAAACGATTTTGCCAACTTTCTGGCCACACCATCACATGTGAAAACTCTTTTATATAAATAATTCACTTTGCAATCAGCCTGAGCACTAGCAATACAGTAAGCCACAGGTAAGCTTTTGAGGTGGAGTACAATGCTGGAATAAAGAAGAGTGAGAGTTAGAGAGGAGCATAAGGATGTGGAGGTGAAAAAGCAAGAGAGAGAAGACGACGAGGACAAGGAGGTGGTTAGAGGAAGAAGATGAGGAGGTCACAAAGTAAGAGGAGGACGAGGTTGGGAAGAGGAAGGGGAAGGAAGAAGAGTAAGAAATTGAATTTTTGATGACATCAGAGCTACCTTGGTGGACAGTGGAATGACCCTAAGGGAAGCTGGCCAATGGGTTCAGCCTAACCTGAACCGCTACAGTGTAGCAAGCATCATAAGGTATAAGGCTATAGTATCATTGGTACTGAATCTGGAAGTGCATACTCTAGGGCTGTGCATGGGCCTGCTGTGTTGCATTTGTTTAGTCTTTTCCAGAGAGTGATGGAGCTAAAGGCAGATGCCATAGGTCATGAGCTGATTCTTGTGGATGAGGCAGGTTTCAGCCTCACTGTAACGAGGAACATTGTTGGACACCGTGCCATAATCAATGTCGGACAACATGGTAACATAACTATGTGTGCAGCTATAAGTCAAAATGGTGTTGTTCTCATTCTCTGCCTTGCGCTAGAAGGTCTATGACCATCATCCACATCAATGCATGGCCTTTCTACAGGCAATGGAGAAGGCATACAGGGATATTGTAGTGAAGGGGAAAAAAAGTCACCCCACCTGGCTTTGAACCCAGGTCTCCAGGGTATCAAACATGCCCTTTGACCACAACACCACAGAGCCAGGTTTGTTGGTATGGTAGTCAGAGCATACACACAACCCTAGTGATGGCACGCCGTCACAGACATTGACTAGGCGTCATGTCAGGCCTTGATACTGCACTCCAGAGATATTTTTTGTCAGTGCCTTTGACTAGAAGACATTACAGCTGATGTTGACAAATTTTATGCCTGGGCCCAGAGAGACGACAAGATGTAGACTTCTTGTTTTTTTTTTCTCTCAGTAAAATTACTGTATGTTTTCTTGTCTTTTCCCTCGGAAAAAAAATGTTTGTATTGATGTGTGTAAATGAACATCCATACTTGAACTTTGAATCCCTGTGTGTTGAGTTGACTTCAAACTGAAAATATCTTGTGCACAGAGAAACCAAAAGCCAGATGTGTTTTTCATTAATCCCATTAGTGTGTAGTTGCCGCATTGTGTGCTAATTAATATGATGGTTTGTGTTAACCGTTTGGTACAAAAACACCATTTTTACAAAGGTTTGTAGAGTTAAGCAAGATGTGTTAGCTTTTGCAAGGTATCTACAATGTTTTGCTAATTTGGTGAAAGGTTTTGTTATTTGTGTGTAAAGTTTTGCAAAAACAGCCAATAGGTGCAAAAAATGTGCTTAAGCGATCAGAAAAAACTGTAATTGCAGACTGGGTGGATGATTATTTAATTTTTTTCTGGCATAACATTCTGCGATAATAATAAATGTCTTATTTATATATATATGTGCATAGGAATAAATAATAAAAGACATTGCCACTGCCGCTGCCACCCAAGCCTAGCCTTTTTCATTAATTTAGATAGATTTTCAGAATTCAGAATTATACTGACTTATTTTTGATAGTTTTTGTTTCATTTATTTTACAAATTTTTAACCATGTTATGTGTCATTGCACTAAACTGTAAAAATGTAAAGTGTTTGTGATTGCTTTAGTTAATATTAGTTATTAGTAATGTGTTTTGTTATTATTGTGCAGATTGATTTTTCATAATTGCAAAAGAGTCATGTTAAGTTATGTATTCCCTGTCTGCAGTCGAGCCTGGTGGTGGAGGTTCCCCCCTACCACAGTAAGACGGTGACCTCGGCGGCCCAGGTGCAGTTCTACGTGTGCAATGGGAAGAGGAAAAGGAGCCAATCCCAGCGCTTTACTTACCTGTCAGGTAACATAAATGCTTAACAGCACTGACTAATCCCCCCTGTCTGGATTATCAGTTCCCACAGTTTTCACACTTGTCTCCTGAAACCAGAGAAGGTTTCTCCCAACTGCTAACTCTCTCATTGTCTGTCATGTTAAATAACTATTGTGCAAACAGAATGAAATAACAATGAAAAGAAATGCGATTAGACCAGCTACAGTTTGAGCATTTTATGTGCTAAACCATAACGGTGCTTTGAAATAGCGAAAAGTAAATAGAAGTTTTCCTTTTTAGAAGTAATTCATAGTAAAGTGTGCCTGAACAAAAGTATGCCATGCCAAGTATTTGTTTTTACGGTACATGCTCCTGACGTGTACCGAGGTTTTGCTCAGCGTTTTTCTGGAGAACTTTCCCCCTTTGCAGTTTGCACTGGTGTGGTTAAGGAGGAGCCCTTGTGACAGTTAGATATGCACCTGTTAACCGTTCATGTAAAATAGTGTGAAGCTTGGATGCAGACTGTTTCTGTCACATATTTGCATACACAAGGCCTAGGTATGCAAATCTGACATTATCCAGGAATGCCATTGTAGTTGTTTTCTCAAAAGTTGGGAATGTCAGGTGAATACATTTCTGTGCAAAAAGCATTTTGTCTGAGGTCATGTCAGAGGTGACAGATAAATGTTCCGATATGCAATTACAAACTCTGTGTTTGTATTTACTTTCTCAAGATTAGTCAAACCGAGAAACGCGTCGGCGGAATGTGATCACATGTGAGCCGTGTGTGAGGTGTGTGTGTGTGTATGTGTGTATGTGTGTGTGTGTGTTCTTCTTCCTCTCTTCCTCTCTTTCGCTGAACACCCGAGAGAGAAAAGAGAGTGAGTGCGGCTCGTCTCGGCCCAGCCCCTCCGCCCACCCTCTCTCTGCTCCGTGGCGCCCGCTCAACCAGCGTTTCCTGTTTATCCCACCAACCCCACAGGGGGCCCAGCCAATCACACGCAGTGCTCAGCGCTCAGGAAGCGCAAGTCTCCTCGCTGCTGCCAGCGTAACGCCGAGGTCACGGTTTGCTCGGGTTGCCATGGGAGCCGCCGGCCCGCGAAGTGCCACGGCTAGGGTCACCGAGGAGACTCGACTCGTTTGTTCATTCGCTCACTCACTTGCTCGCTCGCTAACTCGTTCGGCTTTCTGCCTGTCTGTGACTTCCTAGAGTAGCGGCAGAGATGATGATGTTTAGAACGTGTGTGGGCTGCGTCAGAAGTGCCGGTCTAAAAGTTGCCAGTGCCTATTATAGGGTGCTGTCTCAGTTTTATGGTCTTGTCTCATCTTTCGTCTGTCATTTCCTTGTTTTTTTTTTTCTTCTTCTGCCTCTCTCGTTCTATCACTTACTCTGTGTTTATCTGTTCGTCTCCCAGTTGTCACTTTCTCTCTGAGCTTTTCTAAAAACATGCTGGAAGTGCTTTGAGAGAAGTGCGTCAGTGGATGTGTGTTTGTGTTTCTGTGTATCCATGCCTGTGTGCTTGTGTGTGTGTGAGAGTGTGTGTGTGTGTGTGTGTCTTAGTGCAGTACATTTATGTACTTATCCGGTTGTATTGGCTTCATATTTTGTGACGGACATGTGTTCTCTGTATGACCACCCTTCCCTATTCTGTGAGGGGGGCCTTTTGGTTTGGTAGAGTCTAGGAGGAGCAGGATAGGGAGGCTATGAACCGGTTTTACACACACACACACACACACACACACTTTGGAACAGGGCTGTGGGGCATTCAGCCTCTTCCATAAAACGCTTTACATGGCACCAAAAACAGGCAGCATATGCTGCCTCTGATTCAAAGGCTGGTTAAAAATATCTCCCCATCAACGTGTGTTTGAGAAGTGCCAGATTGGGAAATGGGTTACAGTTTGATGCATTGTGCAGCATCCCATCATTGTGCTCACCCCTATCAGCGATGTCCTACTTCAGTTAAAGGGCAGAGGATCTTTTTGTGAAATCTGATTGCACATTAGACGTTAGAAGGGCCCCTGTGTGCTTAAATGGCGCTTCTTTGTTTTGTCTGTGACACACGAGAAATTTAAAGGTGACACATGTTCATTGGTCCTATTAAGGCGGGGTTGTGTTTTCTAAAAAAAACGTTGCAAAGCAAGAAATATATGCCATTCAGCGTTTTTCACACACAAACCCATGATCAGCGGCTTTTAGTATCTCTAAAGCAGAAAACCAAAAAAGAACTGTGTGGCACTGAAGTGGCAGAAGCAGATGAGTAGACAAAAATCCTCCGATAGGAATAGCTGCTCAGGCGGCCTGCTCTGGGATTTATGTGGCTGTTCTCCTGTTGTGTCGAGTCATGTGCTGTGTACAGTGTGCATCTTTTGTTAATCACCCAGTCATAGGAACCTGTTGTGTTTGGTTTACTCCGGACTGCTGCTACCTAAACCTGGATTGCCTCTTGTGTCACTCACTGCTCCTGTTAATACAGGGACTGAGCCTTTGCATCTCATAGCTCACATTTTTATATTTGTATTTACTCTTTGACATTATATCATCTGTTTTACTCTGAAGGTCATTATAAAACTAGATTTAGTTTATCTCACTAACCACCTGATCACCTAACTGACACCTCCACAGAAGCAAATTAGTTACATAGCTAACTGTTACAGGATTTTTTCTGTACATGGTACCTGTTAACTAAACTAAAGTACACTACACTAAACTAAACTGAACATGCACTCTCAATTAGAGTGTAATTGTTTTCCTACCTCACTTTAGATAAAAGTGTCTGCTAAGGGCAATGTAATGTAATGTATTATGTATGAAATGTTTCACTGTATGTCCGCTTATAGAGTTTGCCTCCATTTGCCTCTGTTTCCTTCCTGCAGTGATGGTTTACTTTAGTTTAATAAAAAACCATGTACAAAATGCAGTGACCATGTACAAAATGCATTAATCACTTACAAAGAGAGAAGACTGTAACAGATTGAGTAACTGCCTCCGTTTGCCTGTGTTTCCTTCCTGCAGTGATGGTTTACTTAAGTGTAATAAAAAATGTAGTTTATTTAGTTTATTTCTTGCAGTGACCATGTAAAAAATGCATTAATCACTTAATCACAATCTGTTTGCCTGTGTGTCCTTCCTGCAGTGATGGTGAAGCAGGAGCACAGAGACGAGCTGGACCCTCCAGTGGGGCCGCCCATGGCTCTGCCCCTGTCCCACGGTGGTGGCGGCGGCCTGGTCCGGACCCAGATGCCCTCCCCCGAGCCGTGCCACCCACAGGACGGCCTTCTGTCCAGCTCCCCGCGAGGCCTGGCCCCGGGCCTGCACCCCCTGCAGCCCCCCTGCGGCCCCATGGGCTCCCCCACCTTCCCGCACCTGCCTCACCTGCAGGGCCACGGGCTGCACGCGGGCCCCGACTGTCAGATGGCCTTCCACGCAGGGCCCCCTCCCCCTCCGCACCCCTCCTCCAGGCCCGCCTACCCTCCTATGCAGCACGGCCACAGCCTGCCCTTTAACGGCCAGCACAGTCTTCCCATGAGCGTCGCCGCCGCCCCCATCCCCGCCCCCACCGGCTCCCCACAGGCCTTCGAGCGGATGTCCTACCAGACCGACCCGACGGCCGCATGCCACTCCCACGCGCTGGGCCTGGGGGGCATGGTGTACCACTCCGCCTCCTCAGGCCCCAGCCCAGGCCACTCCCCCTCCAGCTCGTTACCCATAGCCGCTCCTGGCACGCCCAGCGGTCAACCCATGGCCCACTCCTCCCCGCACCTGCACTCGCTGGGCTACCACTGCCCCAACCCTGCCCAGGTGCCCTCGCCGACTCACTCCATGGGCCAGCCGGCGCCCCAGCTGCAGAGGCCCATGGGATACCACCCCGCGGGCCAGCGCTCAGCCTCCTGCCCCACGCCCTCCAGCGCCCCCCAGCAGCAGCAGCAGCAGCAGCAGCAGCAGCAGCCCACACGCATGGTGCCCTCGCCCCACTCGGGGCCCTCGTCCCCCCAGCTCCACTCGCTGCCCTACCAGGCCCCCACCTCGCCCTCCCCGACCTCGGGCAGCCCCCTGGGGCCGTTGTCCCACTCCTCCAGCCAGCCCTCCCCCCAGGCCAGCAGCCCCGTCCTGAGCGGCCTGCCCTCGGCCTCGCCCCTGGTGCACCCCCTGGCCCCGCCTCAGGCCCCCTTCCCCGCCGAGGGCGAGCGGGTGAACATCAAGCAGGAGCCGGAGGACCGGGAGCTGACCTTCAGGTCCATGGGCCTGCAGGACATCACGCTGGATGATGGTGAGTCCTGAACACAGTCACGCTGTCTTGTTGACTAAGCTTTGTTTTTGGTTGTTTGTTTGTTTGTTTTGTTTTTGAACCCACTGTCCTGAAGGAGTAGCACAATTCAGTTCATTTAACACTTGCCAACCAACCAGTGCCCCAGAGTTTGTGAGTACTTACCAGTAGTAATACTGAATGGTCCAGTCAGTATTTGTGCCTCTAAACCTATTTTGACTCAATGCTGTCCTAAAAGGAAGTGTCAAAAGCAGCACTGTTTTGTCTGTGTTTTTGTTAAGCACAAACCAGTAGTCCTTTTATGTTGTCTGTGTAAATTATATACAATTTTCACTCAAAGCACTCCCAAAAGGCACTGTCTAAACTATCTAATGTAGCGAAATAATATAGGCCAGCGGTACTTAACTGCTGTACTAACAACAACAGTGACTCACAGCCAGAGTCTGCACGGCAGATGCATTTGCAGAAGGAGCAAGCTTAGTCTCATTATCGTGCGCTATCAGGTTAATCACGGCAACATTCAGCTCCTCAGCATAGGGAGGCTTACTGCACAGAGAGAGGTGTGTCATAGACAGAATGTGCAGTCTAAACACTTCAAGTCTCCCCTTATCAGCACTGCCCAAACGCACTCTCACAGATTTATCTAGTTTGTCTAGTGTGTACATACATATGTACGTCTGCATGTGTGTGTGTGTTTAAGTTCTGGGATTTTTTTGTGTGTGTGTCTGTGTGTGCCTGCGTGTGTGTATGTATGTGTGTGCTTGTGTGCGCGTAGGCGTGTGTTTGTGTGTATTGCCGTGCATGTCCTTATGTGTGGTTGAGCAGACTGTTCTGTGGGTATTTACATGAAATGGGAGAGCAGACACACACACACGCACACACACGCACACACACGCACACACACACACACACACACACACACACACTCAATGCTCACACTCAGTTAAACTCTGCCCAGAGGCTGAAACCCTTCGCTCTCCTTGAGGGACTCCTGCTCTGTGAGCGGATCTGCTGTGTGTTTACACGGCCAGTCAAATAGCAGCGGATTAATAAGCAGCCAGAATGGACGACATTAGGGACTTCTGTATTCTGAGTAAGCAGCCACAGGCCAAGCTAATTAAAACAGCCCATTCTCAGCCAAGCCATGTGTGAAAAGCTACCACAAACGTCATGTGTCGACACCCTAATTACACACACACTGGTACTCAAACACACATACATACAAACGCAAACACACACACACACACACAGACACACTGTCTTTCTGTGTTCTCTCTCTCTGTCTCCCTCTCACTCGGTCACACACACACACACACACACACACACATACACACACACACGCACACACGCACACACGCACACACTCACACACTCTACAGTCATCACTCAGCATTGATTTTTTTCTTTGCTGGTAACTGGTGTCATATACGGCCGTATACCCTGGTTGCCAGGGAGACGCGCTCGCTCTCCCTTACGTGGAGCCGAGCGGAGAGACAGGGGAGGGGTTTGGGAGTTTGGGAGGGAGAAATTTTGGGTTAATGCATTCCCCCCGGAATTGTAAACTCCCCAAAGCCGAGCCTATAAATAGCCCCAGCAAGACTCTAACGTGGAGCTGCAGCCCATGAAGCTTTTCGGCGCGCTAAGTTTTTAAGGAGGTCAGGCCTGTAAATAGACCACAACTCAATTCACATGCCCCAGAGTACAGCTTTCCCTCCCCCCTCTCTCTCCCTCTCTCTCTCCCTCTCTCTCTCTCTCTGCCTCTTCAGTTAGCGCTCCCACACACATGCGCGTGCACACACACACACACACACACACACACACACACACACACACACACACACACACACACAATGCAAGTACACATGAAATTACACATGCAAGCTCACCCACACAGCCACACTCACATGTACTGCAAACACTTTATGTCCTTTTTGCCTGTGCCTGACCCATGCAGTAAATTGAAATATTTTAAGATTTGTCAGTTGTTGTCATTATGGTCATGTTTATTAAGCAAGTAGTGATCTGTTTATAGCAGTCCAGTATCAGTTACATACTTACAAACACATACACTTAAACACACACACAAACACGCAGACACACACATTCATTGTCTCCCCATACATAGACAAAACTGTGGTGGCCTGCCAGCGTAGTTTTAAAATGGCCTGAAAATAATTCCCCAGACGCACCTTTGATTATTTAAAGTTAGAAAAAAAAAACATTACAAAGGAAGTGATCGTTGAATGCGAGTAACTCGGGTTTGTGACTAATATCAGTACAATATTCTGTCTTGCCCCATTGCAAAGACAAATGGTCTTACCACCTACCCTCGCGCTAGTGCATGTGTCTAAAACCCCCTGAGGGAAAAAAGGATGCTGACACCGTGAAGCAACACCTGCATCTGGAATATCTATTGAAAAGTAAGTTATATATGTATATATATATATATATATAACTATATATAAGTGCAACTGTACATTTTTATTAGGTCTGTACATTTTATTGTCCAAAATGTGTGTAATGTAATGACAGGGTAACTTTGGTCTTCAAAAATGTTGGCAGTAAAACCAAAGAGGTAGGTCAATGCTAGCCAAACATAATATTATTAAGGCATGAAACTTCAGTAGTCAGCTAAGCAGCCTCGCACTGTTGACAAAGCAGCTGTTACAGTCTTACACTGAAACAATCTGATTCTTTTTAAACTCAGAGAGGTACTACTCCACAAAGATTGGGGTCAGAACAGTGGGTATGGCAGTGATTTAAGTTGCCAAGCTGTGGGTATCAAATATTGAATGCATCTTTTTGGTACAAAATATAAAATATGGCCTATAACAGAATGAATCATGGCAGAATGTGAAAGTACAGCATCCGGCGCTGTATTAAATACAATGCAGGTCAATAGAACAGTACAGTTTGGCCATGTAAGACAATTCGAAGACCACCATCACCCCACTATCAACACGGTTTCAGAAATTTCTATAAAAAGCACTGCACTCAAAACAGTAGGTACACTTTAACACACAAACACACGCAATCACACAGTTTAAAAAAATTACAAAAACGACAGAGCACACCTATAACCACATGTACAGACATACACACACACATTGGCAAAGTGAGTTTGAAACGTGAGCGCAAGATGGGGCGAGTAGTGTGTGTGTGTGCATCACGGCCGTGGCGTGCGGAGCGGTGAGGTGCAGAGAGGGAAAGTGCTGCCATAAGACGGCAGATGGTGCAGGTGACGTCAGGGCGGAGGCCCAGGCAGGCGGTGGCGAGGGAAGGGCCACAGACTGACGGACAGATGGACAGACGGGGCCAGAGCTCCTGCTGCCTAGCCCCTAAACCCCCCCCACCCCTCCCTCCCTCCCTACCTCCACCACCAGCCGCCCAATACCCCTTTCTCACCACAAAGATGGCCCCCGTGCAGAAATAAAACACTCAACACTCACTCAACACCCAATATAATACATTTGTACACATATTCCATTAGAGTATTTGTATTTGTCTGGTAAACGTAATTAATAACTTCATATATCAGCATTAATGTTACTGTAAACGTTTGTTTTTTTTATGTAAAGAATATTAAATAATTTCCACAGTGGTGTGTCTATAAAGCATGCATTCTGTAGTGGACATGGTCAGCTTTGGGCACTGGAAATAGAGCCAGCGTCACGGCGCAGTAAAGCCAGGCAGCGCTAGAGCTGTAGCGTGTGTGAAGTGTGCTGCATGAGAGCATATGTCACATGCAGCGTGTGACGGCCAGAAGGTCTGCAGTGCGCAGTCTGTCCATATTTGCAGAAACGAGTTGGACTCATGCCCTCCCACTGCTAGCAGAAGGACCTCTCTTCTCTTCTCTTCTCTTCTCTTCTCTTCTCTTCTCTTCTCTTCTCTTCTCTTCTTCTCTTCTCTTCTGTTCTATTCTCTTCTCCTTCTACCTTTTCTCTCCTCTTCTCTTCTACCTTTTCTCTTCTTCTCTTTACTTCTCTTCCTATCTTTCTCTTCTCTTTCTTCTCTTCTTTTCTCTTCACTTCTATCTTTTCGCTTCTTCTCTTCACTTCTCCTTCTGTCTTTCTGTTCTGTTCTCTTCTCTTCTGTCTTTTCTCTTCTCTTCACTTCTCTTCCTATCTTTCTCTTCGTCTCCTGTCTCTGTTTCTCTTCTCTTCTTATCTAATTGTTTGTCTTCTCTGCATGCCTTTTGTCACCTCTACCTTTTTTTCTTCCTCTCCTCTCCTCTCCTCTCCTCTCCTCTCCTGAATCAGTGACGTGTCCTCTCCTCCCTTGTCTTGTCTCCTCTTGTCTGCCCTTGCTTCATGTGTCCGTCCTCGTTACACTCAGCTGGTCCTGTCCCGTTCTCTGGCCCCTCTTCCTCCCACTCTGTCCTTCCCTGTCGTTCCTTTGTTCCTCTTCATCTCCTCTTCTTCATCACCCACCCACCTCCCCTCTCTCCCTCCCTCTTTCTCTCTCCCTCTCTCTCTGTTGGTAAAACCTCTCCCACTCGCTCTCCCTCGCTCTCTCTCTCCCTCTCTTTTTGGCGGTAAACCCTCTCACTGTTTCTCTCTCTCTTTCTCTCCCTGTCTCTCTCTTTCTTTCTTTCTTTTTTCTGTCTTTCTCTCTCTCTTCCTCCCCCTCTCCCTCTCTCTCTGGTGGTAAACTCTCCTGTGAGGCTGATTATGGCCGTCATGGTGACAGACTTTGAGGGCCCTTGTGGTGTCGACCTGTGTGTTTATCTAATTAATCACCTCACACTGGCTGCTGTTTGTGTTGCCAGTACAGAAAGAGGCCACTTACATCCATGCGCGCATGTGTGTGTGTGTGTATGTTTGTGTGTGTGTGTGTGCATTTGTTTGTATTTGTGTGTTTGTATTTTGTCAGGAGGAGTGTCTGTGTGTCACTTGAATGGATGTATGTGTGCATCTGTGTTTGGATGTGTGTGTTCATTTGTTCTATTGTGTGTATGTTTGTGAGGGTGTGTGTATGTGTATGTGTGTGTGTTTGTGTGTGTGTGTGTTTGTTTGCATGCGTGTGTGTGTGTGTGTGTGTGTGTGTGTGGCACTCCTGTGTCTTTGTTTGCTCTCCAGCCCGGCAGCACAGCTGCCGCCGCCGTGAGAGTGTGGCGATCTGGGTTAATAATAGGCAGAGCCTGCTGCTCCACTGCCCTGCAAAAAAAAAAAAACTCCTGCCCATGAGATCTCTACTCTAACACACACAGACACACTTAAACACAAACACACACACAGACACAGACACTCGGTTACTCACACACACACACACACACACACTCACACACAAACACACACACTTTAGAGCTTCATACAGACAGCAATCAAACTTTGTCTCATGTAATATGTAACAGTCTGTTTTATATCTAATGTCTTATTTATAAACCAATGTGAAGTGTAATGACGTACTTCCTTCTAAACTGCACTTATGAGTAGGTAGGCAGTGCAGTAATATGGCAGGGTAAATGGGCAGCACATACTGTTGTCAGATGCAGGAAGAGGAGGTGCCATGTTGTCCTCCAGGCTAGTGTGTGTGTCCTCCCAGGAAACCCATCAGGCCAGTGTTTAGCTTTGCGCAGACAGGAATAAATAAATACACGATCCAAAGTAAACTTACTGATTTCCATGGTGAAGCCCGCAGGCCAACTAGTGTGGACGGGGCTCAGTTCAGTCTCTTACGTCGACATCAGGCCCTTTCTCTGAGATCTGTTTCAACCACAGTCTGAAATATACCCGTTTCCGACAGACGGAAAACATTGTGGTATAACGTAACGGGCATAACTGATGACAAATGACAACAGTGTCTTAGGTTGGACACGCACGCATTCAACGAGGCAGCTAATATCTTGCAGGCCCCTAACAGGTGTGATATCGCCAACACCTCCACGAGTGAGAAGATATTGTGCCGTTGCATGAACACAGACAGATGATCCATACTCCTATCTGTCTGGCATCGGTTTGTTAGTGTAATATAGTGCCGTGTTTTCATCCTGTGTTGTAATACTGTACATGCCCTTCTTGTGGCTCTCAAAATTCATGCAGCGCACACCACATTCAAGTGGAAAACTATAGTCAACAATTACACAACACAATTTCCTAAAAATATCAGATTTTTTAGTTAATCAAGGTCTTAGTAGTGAAGATGAGGTCATATAAACCACACACATAACAAATAAAAACAAACATATTTATTTACTGCATGGGTGTGCAGTTAAAAGTTTTTGAAGATCTAAGTCATTTTTTTTTAAATGTGTTACAGCAATGTGCATTTAAGTAATACATGACCAGATATTTTCAAGAATTGTTTTTTTTTCACATTCTTGCCGGTCATTATGATTGTTTTACCCGTAAGTCGGTCTGTCATCCTACGCCCGTTTCCCTCCCTTGTGTGTGCACCCGGGGCTGAGTTACCCCGCCGAGAGACAGGCAAAAAGGGCCTGCAGCAGGTTGGGCCTTTGGGCATGGCCAGTGTACTGGCCCATCTACTCAGAACAGGAATAGAAATGAGGGCAGGAGCCACCTCGCTGCCTTCGAACATGACTGTCAGATCCTGCTAGATGGCGGTTCACATGCATCACACGAAAACCCTGATTTTAGTTTATGCCTTTTAGAAAGGTTGTGGGGTAGGCTACATAGAAATTGTGAGGAAAAGATAGAAATAACAGAGAATTGAAGAAAAGCTAAATGGTGGATTTGCAAAATGTAACACTAAAGACAAAGGGGCTTCTGCTGTATAGTTAAAGGTTTAAGGCGTGTTAATGAAAGCGTGATTCTGTTACGATAAGATCACCCCAATTTAACCTCCCACTAAACCAGTCAGACACACCAACAACACTCCGTTACACACAAATCATTTACTCAAACTGCAGGGGGGATTTCCCTGTTTGAATTCGAGAGAAAAAGCAAAGCGTTTTTGTTTTGAGATATCTGCCTTGAGAAGCGTGTTCAATTTCCATGGTCTGTTTCTCCATTTTTTTTTTGTGTTGTTTTGTAGCAAACTAACTTGGATGTTTGGTAAGAATAAATTTGACATTATTAGTAAAGCAGTGAATACTTTAAAGATAAAATTCTTCATCATCGTAATTAGTAGGGATTAATTGTTTAGCCAAGTTGTAAGCACTTAAAGCCCAAATTCTGCAGTGAAACAACAGAAGACTTTTTAATACCTAATACCTATAATACCTGTCTTCTTGTAGTGACGTTTTTTTTTTTTTACAAAAAGGGCAACAGAGGTTATGTCAGACATGCATTTGACTGGAAAATCAATTATGTATTGTGTGACTTCATCTGCATATGATTTGTTTTTGGGGTGATGTAAGTGTAACGCAAGTCTACAGTCGTACACACGTCATGCCCCATCACCAGTCAGCCCCATTACACAGCAAGGAGAGTCAGCAGTTAATAACACATATTCCAGCAGGAGTGCTCCCAGAGAGCCTCTCTATGGGAGATTCCCACCATTACTGAGAGTAGATTTGCATGCATATGAACACACACACACACACACACACACACACACACACACACACACACACACACACACACACACACACATATATACACACATACATGCAATACATACATACTCACAGCATGCTCACACAAACATGGCAATAGACACAAACACGTGTCTGCGTGCGTGTGTGTGTGTGTGTTTGTCTCTGTGTGTTTCTGTATATTCGTCACCCTTTTACATATTGTTAGTTGAGCAGACACATGCAAATCTGTTGCCACCCACACGTGCACTTGCTCATGCTGTCGCTGCGCTCGCCCTCTCACCAAGAAACACACTGCAAACAAATGACACAGACTTCTCTCACAGCGGCAGCCACACCACACACACACACACACACACACACACACACACACACACACACGCACACATGCAGGCACGCCTGACCAACTTGTTTGTCTTTGAGGCATTTCCAGAGCTGTCTGCATGGTACTGCACAACCATTTGGTTAATGGTAAACCGTCAACGTTCTGGACGAAAGCTGAGGGCAGTCTGTGCTGACCATCGGTTCTTGTTTTCGTTCTGGCAATATTCTAAAATTGGGATGATTCAGATTTTACTCTGGCAGTTGTCTGGAGATTGGTATTGTTAGTCATGGTGTGTGTGTGTGTTCACGCTTGTCACAAAAGTTTATCGCAACAAACCAAGAAAAGCAGTGCCAATGCAATCTGTTGCAATGCTGTTACATGACAGTGCACACACTAAAACACTTCTCTCTTGATTATAACACACAAAGGCATATGTGTGTACTTTAAACTCTAGCATTTTTTTGCATTAGGGTAATATACAGAGTGGTGTGTGTGTGTGTGTGTGTGTGTGTGTGTGTGTGTGTGTGTGTGTGTGTGTGTGTGTGTGCGCGCGCGCGTGCGCGTGCGCGTGTGCATGTGTGCTTGTGCATGTGTGCATCGGTGTTTGTGTGGTTCTCTGTGTGTGTTTGAGAGTGGTGTGTGTGTATGTGTTAGAA